>JAQSVV010000300.1:0-600000 GCA_036375495.1 Agrotis segetum | reverse complement strand
GAAAAAGTCATTAAGAGTTGGTATTTCAGATATAGTGTTCCGGTGTTCTTCCCATTTGAACATAGTACTGTTGTCCAACTTTGCCGCCAGTATATGAATGATTAAGACATCCCACTTGTCAGTAGGGAGCCCTAGAGTGCAGAGAGCACGTAAGTTTTTATTCACATGATCAATGATGTATCTAAGAAATTTGTCAATTTCGCGAATTGGCTCAAAGGTAAATAGGGATTTTAGATGATTATTAATTAATTGCCTCTTATTGTCAAACCGGCTGCAGAGGAGCGACCAAGCTTCTGTATAGTTTGTATTAGACACTTCTAGGTTGCTTAGAACTCGCAGAGCTTCACCCTCCAAATAAGAGCTGAGGTAGTGGAACTTATGAATATTTTGTATTTTAGGATTATCATGAATCAATGAGGAGTAAATCTCTTTAAACTCTAGCCACTTGTAATAACTACCATCAAACTTAGGTATATTTATAGTAGGTAGTTTGAAACCTAAATTATTGAGATGGTCGTCTTTATTGTTAGAGCAACCATTGCTGTGAGAGCAACAAGTCCCCTCAGGTTGTTTGGGGGTTGAGCTGTTAGCTTGAATTAAGTTTTGGGCAATAGAGATGCAAGTATCAAAATCTTGCTCAATTAGATCCCGTGTAGATAACTCTGCGTCTAGATTTGACTCATCAAGTATTTCTATGCGACTCTGCAGCCCGTCGAATTCAATGAATAATACTTCCATTCTTGACAACTTGAGGGCTAGTTTACTTATTTCCACAGCGGAAACACTCTCACTGCTTTGTAGGGACTCTAAGTATGTTTTAAATTTAGTTAAGCGTCCTTTAATGGATCCTCGTTTGGCTATTAGTTCTTTAAAGTTAGGTTCTGATTCAGTAGCCATTGCTTAAGTTGTCAAGAAACGGTGGAAGAATAATAGTAGATTATGCACCGAGGGGCTAAATTTGTGTCTTATGTCACGGGCGTCATATTGAATCTCGAGCGCAATGAAGGATTCGGGATTTAACTCCCGAGCGTAGCGAGGGAGTTAAGAGTTTAACTCACGAGCGAAGCGAGGGAGTTAATACAAGAATCCTGAATGCAGCGAGGGATTCAAGCTAGTTTAACCCAGAGGAGGATACTCTACTTTTTACACCTACTGTGAGAAAATAATAGCCATAGTACGAAAAACAAAGTATTTATTAAATAAAAAACAGTAAGAATAACATTAGAACTCCTGGCAACGATATGAAGAAGCAATCGTTAATTTTTTAGGAAATCGAGAATATCATCCACGCGTAGTAAGGGTTTCGAGAATAGCTTTCCTCTTTCTGGCACACTAAATCAGACTTGGCTGTATGGGCTCAGCTCCCTTTGCCTGCCCCAAAGAGGGACGAAAAGAACCAAAAAAAAAAAATCTAGGCTGCATGGGCTAGATAGATCAAAAGGGAAAAGAAAATTAGGCACCAAAGGGTGTTTGTTGTTTATAAACATATTCCAAATTCAAATCACATTATTGACCAGCGGGTAATAATGAAATCCAGTACAACATTATTGACCGGCTGTGCCCTCGGCCACTAATGACGGTTAAGGTTGCTTGACATATAATTAGACATTTTCGAGCAGGTGGTGTGAAAAATAATTAAATTGTGTACGATACGCTCCTCCTTCCGTGGTCAGCGAAGAACTCAGCTTCTCCTCAGCGAAGGAAGAGACCAGCACTGCAGCTCAATTGAAGCCAGGCAACAGCAGGCGCAGAGAAGCAGCGCGCTGCAGGTCGTTCACCTCGCACCACTGCTTTCGCTGGAATCAACGTAATGCAACTAAGCGTGTGTGCGATGGGCGTGCGTATGAGGGGCAGAGATGCGTCTTTTTAGTGATGCAAAAATAGAGTGACTGATGGGATTTGAAATGATTAAATCTTCGGTTTACAAAGAACTTTTCGTAACACCACGTGCACGTGCAATTTGTGAATGATGAAAAAACGCAACAATATGGCGTGATTAGGTTTAGCTGGCGCAATCCTTCTGTATATTTAGGCAGTCGGCGGCACGCTCAGGGTTAAAGGCACTTAAAGAAACTGATCCCCTATGTATTAACACAGATAAAAGAGGACAGAATGTTAGGAAAATGAATAGGAACGGGCTCACGTTAGGTATTGATGATGGCAAACAAGCAAGCACGCAGGTAGTGTCCAGGCTCCACAGCGTTTTTCTAGGCTGCTAGGCGGCTCCAAGACGTAGGCACCTCCGGTCTTCTTCTCCAAATCTCCACGCGGCCACGTGTCCTGTCACGGTCGCCAAATTTGTTCGTGAAGGAACAAAGAAAAATGCGTTTTACTTAGAACGCTTGTAATTCTTGAGCAATAGTTACATTAGTTCAAATCGTTACATTATTATTGTAGTATATCTGTACCTTTAGTGAAAAGTGATACAACTCGAGTTGTAGCGGTTTTTAAATCTTAAAAGAATCTTGAAGTTTGAATTTTTTCCTATTTTTCTATCTAATCAGCGTTTCTCTATCTTTTATAGAACGGGAAATAAGTTTCGTGTGCAATGATACAAGTCGCGTTTGTGGACGATTTTGATGATTTTTTTTGTGTATTTTGATATTTCTTTAGTTATATTAAATTGAACTAAAGCTTAAACTTATTACAATTACGTGTAAACTGGGCTATCTCGATTTATAATACTTGACACATTTAATAATAGTAACATGAACTTTGTGCTTGTTGATACAATTCGATTTATATTAAGTGACACAAAAAATATCATAGAATTATCAATTGTGAAAAATAATATAAATCGAATTATATCGCTTGAGAATAAGCAGCACTACATAACACCAACGTATCAAATGATACAACTGAACATGTATCAAATGATACTGAAGTATTCTTAGTAATGCGTTTGGTTCATAATAATATAAATGAATTTAAATCGTATTAGTATGGGATTTTTAGGAAGCAATCAATCTAGTGATCGTTGTGAAAAGCAATACATGTCATGTTTCGTCATGCCACTTCTATCTCTTTCTGTGACGGCAGTCGCCGCAATGAGCAAGTGAGATAGGCAGTGGTAATAGCGCTCATACACCAAACGGCCCGTAAAAAACGTACTTAATTAAGTTATCATTCGGATATTCTAATTAGTTTTAAAGTTAGACACTTTAATTGAATTTTATCTAAGCATTTGTTGCCAATATTGAGACGAAGAGTGGTCATAAGTTTTGAACCGTAAGCATAGAATACCTAACCGTAAGTCTCAAAGGTACAAAAGTACAGCGCGGTGGCAATGGCGAATCATCCTGCGACTCGAAAAAAATGTAAAAATCAAAGTGCAAATGTCTATATAAAAAATAATGAATGTTTATGTAGTACATTTTCTATAAATACTCATCTGTATAAAGGCAAGACGATTTGCCGTATTTGCCGAATTCCGCTGCAGAGAGTTGGTCAAGCATTTTGATGGAGTTTTAAAAGAATACCGATAAGTAGCACTAAATTATGTTTCAAATTGTACGTTAATTTTAGACGAATTTTATTATGTGATTGTGTAGAAGCTCTTGTGTTTTTTGGTATTTCCAGTCTGTGCTAGTTTTAACTTGACCAAAGTCTGATTCGCAAGAATATCAAGTAGGTCTTTAAATAATTTTAATTATAAGAATAAGCAATACATCACTCCAATTTCGATTTGCGCAATGAAAAAATCTGCGTAACCTAATTATTTTCTATCAATTTAATGTATTTTTTTTTGTTTGCCTCATTTATGAATTTTAAATGTGATGTGAACTAAAAATAATCTACGAGTAATGTCTAAAGTTACAGTAGATTTTAATGTAACTTTCTTTTATTGATTCATTAGTCTACAGTCGTGAAAAAAGATTCTGTACAGTTTTAACTAATTTTTACATGTTTACCTACGCTAAATACGAATGGGGATGGCAACTCAAAGCTAATCGTAGATAGCGCTGCGATAGTTGGTCCCCACGTCTACCTTGTACAAAAAAAACAAACAAGATTATTTGTTATAAAAATTGAGTATAAATACAAAACAAATATGAAAATTATTCGTCCATGCAAGTACTATATAATAAAAGAAGAATTAAGACGCCGCGGCGCATCTACAAGAGGAAAAAAGTGATTTAATTGAGTGGTTATACATTTGATTTTACCGTAATAAATCCACAATTACTTGTAGTTCAGGTTTCAATTTTTGAGTTTAGGTATGTTTTACCTGTCCTCTCCTTTATCAAGAATATAATGCTGGTTTTGACTTTCTATTTTGATAAAATATCATAATGTTTTAAGTCAGTAATTTTAACCTTTTTTTCTATTTAGATTCGAGAAATATCACAATATATTTAATTTCTTAACACCACAACTATTACAAAACTCGTTCTAGGTGATAATTCTTCGATTTTCGAGCGATGCAATACTGGTACTTAACCTCCAAAAGAAAAGTAGATATTATTTTGAAAAGTGTATTCCATCATTTTTACAGCTTATTACACAACATCTAGTCATTTTACATCAATAAATGGTTTTTTTTCTGAAAATTCCTTTGATTTTACAGTTCTTTGGGGACCAAACTGTCATTTTCACTTTGACACTTGCCTTCCCCATTGATAAGTAAAAGCCATTAATAAGATTTAGTTTTTAAGATTCTTGTAACGTTCCAAATTAACAATTCTGCCCTCATTGAACACAATATTAAAGGCACTTGTTTAGTTTTTTTTTTTCATTTGTAAAGCCGGCATTCTTACTGCTTTAACGATTTGTGCTGAATAACTGGTAAAAATACGTGATTTCTTTTGTACGAGTCTGACAGTCCCTCTAGCCCTGCCCTGGGTGGGAGGACTCATTTGAATATTTTACCAGGATAATTAAAAAAAAGAAGTGCCAATGAAGTAGCAAGAATCGACAAATCAAGTAACTGATTATTACTTTTGCTTGACAACTCACAATGTTTAGAAAATTCCATGGTGTTTCTGAAAAAATTAAGAACGAAATCAAAATTTAAATAAACCAATAGTATCGTCGTATGGTAAATTCTTATAACAACAAATAGTAACATAAGCTGAATTAAACGAACTTGTACAGGACGCAAAAATATTTTCTTGGAAAATGAGTGAAAATTATGGTAAACTTATCGGATATAAAAATTAGAATAGAATTATAATTTCACAAGCTGAGTTGTCTTTCCTTAGAAAACCACTGTTTACGTTCCCCTTTGGACTCTTTCTAGGCAGTTTTAGCAATGAACATCACGGGAGAGTTTCTATCAGTAAATCGTTAACATGGAAAATGATTTCAGAGTAACTTGAAGTTCTCAATGTCTATGACTTATTGCAGGACTGCTTGTAGAGATGTTACAGAAGCCGAATATAAGAGGAAATCGAAATTACACATGATATTTTCGTACTTAGTGTGTCAAAATAAATTATAAAAGCTAAATTATCAAGAGAATAATAAAATTTTCGAAATGCAAAGACCTTTGTAGACTAGTGTTATTATTCTAGACCCGACTCGTTGTTTTTGTTTATGTAAAGTCTTTCGTAAACTGGGACCGTGCGCTTCTGGTCCTGCGGGTTCATTTGACCACATAATTTAATTTCTGTATTTTTTGCGGTTAATTAAAATTTGAAAGAAATCTATTATTTGAAAGTACCAACGGTTGGTATAAATATAATCAAGTGCTATTCAACACGGTTTACTATAAAGAACTGTGATTATTGTGATCATAAAACTAAAAGATTGTGTTCTACTCCTTGACTATACTTAAATTGGGCAGTGGGTGGGTCCATTTCATCAAGGAGTCTTGTATTGGTTAAGAAAGTAATAATAAATAGATTGTTTTCATTGAGACTATTATTGACTTCATTAAGATACTGTTAAATATAAAAATAAAATTTATCATTCATTTACACATTCATTCACCCACTTTTTAAATTAAACTAGACCCTGATTGAACAAGTATATGTGACTAATGCCCTACTATAGAAATAGAATTCAACTTATATCACTTTACACCAAGAAAGTTTTACATTTTGTCTGGTATACTTAAAGTTACATCATTATACACCACTACTTTAGTTGTATTCAATAAGTGCAAAGTAATACAAGTGATGATTTTATCATTGCACATAATAAAGACATAGTAACGATAAAACCTCAATATTTTCTACACAAAATTAGTTCTAGTGTTTTTACTATTTGTAGCTCAATTGATACCAAAAAGATGTTTTAAAAATACTTGTATCATTCAATATTGATGAGTTTTATAATGTGTTAAATGATACTATTTGAGTTATATCATTTTACACTTAGAAATAAAAATGTGACTAATGATACAAGTCTATTTTTTTTAATTATCTCAGATTCTAATTACTTTTTAATACAACCAAAGCATATATGACGTGATACTAACAATTTCCAACCGAAAACAGTTAAAAGTTCAGAAATAAACCAATTAATAAAAAAGTTATGGCCATTTAAAAAATGCAAAACTTTAAATCGATTTTTCTCAAAACTAGGTTTTTTGACTTGTACCACTTTTCACTAAAGGTACAGTTATGTTTGGTGCGAAAATTGGAATAGGTTGATTGAGAAAAATTAGGTTGGTTGTAGTTGATGGATTAGAGAGATGGAATGGAATGGCGGCCGGCAGTCTTCCGGCGAGCCGCGAGCGTCGATTCTGTTTCCGGGCGTGCCATTGGTCGACGCCTTGCGCACGACATGGCGGAGGGCTCCCATTGGACGTAGCCGCAGCACGCAGTGTTGCCAGGCGGTGTTGGGTCGTTTCGTTCGGAAAGCGCGTCAACAAAGGGGTTTTGTCGACGAAAGAATAGACAAAATGACAGAACGTAGAAATAATTTTAGCGTTTTAAGCATGTTTATGTGAAAAATATGGAAAATAAACGTTCTTTTCTTCAATAGTGTAAGAATGGTGTCATATTTGTGCAAAAAACAGTCGATTTGTGCAGATATAACGATAAATACGAACAAAAACTAAAAACAATAAATAACTTTGTCTTTTCGATAGAGATGGAATCGCCATGCTACGCGTGCTGTAATGAAAATGCTGTAATGAAAAGGGCTATTGACAAACGTAAGTATTTATTTTTGACCGTATGGCACTCTTGGGCTGCAGCTGAAAATCAGCGTCAAGTGGTAAACTTTGTGCTGCCATTATGTTTAGCTGAGGCGCTTTGGCATTAAGATTGGTTTTGGTTTTTTATTTAGTTTTAAGTTTTGATGCCAATAAACACAATTTTCTTTCTTTCAATACAAGTCTGACAGTCCCTTATCGCTGCACTCATCGTGGGAGGAATCTTTTGATGATTCTATCACTTAATAAAAATTGTGGTTTGAACTCATCATTAGAATGTGCTAAAACTAAATGCTTAGAAACTAAATGATTGCAACGCTTTTAGGGATCACAGTTAAAACTTAAATAAACACAAATCATTGCAAAAAACCTCTAACACCACGGTACAAATCTTACAATATAATGAACGTTTCAATTTAATTATTTTGTTCGGAATAAACGACCATCAAAACTCAATGTTGTATATGGAACTACTATGATAAGTACTAGGTAAAAAAAGAGAGTTTAGGGAAATGCAAGAGTAGAGTAGAGTTTTTTTATCAAAAATAATTAAAACGACGGAAATATTAGTCACATTACCCCTGTAGGTACAGTCAAAACAAACTAAGATAGACCGTAAATCAAGGCAACAAGACTTAATTGGTATTAATACAAATTCCGTCATTCAATAAAAAATAATGAAAAATAAATCTCAATACTGCAAATTAACTAATTTAGTTAATAACAATGCATTTACATGTTAAATTAATAACTTAAGAGGAAACACGCAAGGGCTGGAGAATTGAAAAATAGGTATTTGTAAAATCTATTGCTGTCGCACAGTGCCCACTACAGAGTTACAGAGCGCGATAGAGACAACAGCAGCTTGGATCGAAAATACCTTAACCACTTCCCTGTCCGATGAATCACATGTGATCCACGACTATTGTTTAGGTATTGTATCGCTGCGCGGACAGTGAAAGTGTTAAAATCAACGATTCGTAGTCCCCTAATAACTCCTCCAAAACTTAAACGATTTCACTACTTTTTTCTTTAAAAAATTAAAGAATGGCATTGGCCGTGTTCCTATGTTTTTCTTTTTTATATAATCTCGTCAAATTTGTTTTCTGAATATTTGAACACAGTGGAAAATCTGGCCATTTTTTTTGGGATTTTGAATATTCATATTATCTCTTTTAATAATTAATTTATGGAAAAAAGGAAAACATAGAGATTATTACAATATTGTGGTCATAGATTTTTTGTAGAAAAATTTTTGCTCTACTGGCATTATCCAGGGAGAAAACAGGGGACTACGTTTGTATGGAAAAACAGCCGTGGTGTTTCCTCTTAATATACATAAATTATGTTTTTTTTTTAATAGCCTGTTCTGTCCCACTCCTGGGCAAAGGCCTCCCTATACTCCTTCCACTTCTCGCGAGCTCGTGCGTCCTCCTTCCAACTTGGACAGAACCTGTCCAGTTCGTCCCGCCATCTCCATCGCGGCCTGCCGCGACCCCGTCTTACTGTATCAGGGCTCCAGTTTTAAGCTATTTTGGCCCACAGTTTCTCCGGCTGTATTTATGATTATATTTTAATTAAACAGACACCCCGTCTGAGGGTGTGCGTAAATTTCGTTACATGTTGTATAATACCTTCCCTATCACCAATAAATACGTTAAATTGAAGGCAGATGTCGCGAGGCGATCTCCGGCCACAGGCAGGCGCGGGCATCCGGATGGCGGGTAATGGGCAACTCGCCGTCATGGACCGTTCCCGAATCGACAGAGCGTCATGTTCCACGCGCACCTCAAAGAGTTGTCAGCAAACAGGCTGTGGCCCCCTTAAGAGGGCCAAATGTGGCCCTCTTAGTCTTAGTTCTTGCATCGTCTAAATGAGGCTTTATGCAGTAAAGTAGTTTAAACAAAATAAAAGTACCAAAGCATTGCAGTTAGTTACAATAAGCAACATTATACCAACATGACATCTGTATTCACAACTCCCAGAACAACTACATTTTTGTCTTCCGCGACACTTATTTGCCAAATAATAACACAATTTGCAAATTGACGTCAATAACATCCTTCGGAAGCGTATATTCATCTGTGCACATATTTAAATATTTTTCAATATATATAACGGTTTTCATAATGAATCGATGGCCTACAATTCATGATGCAAAATACAACGTGTGACGTTAATAGCGCAAAACCTCTCTGTATGAAAAAGCAATGCAGAATTTCCAAAAGTCTTGGAACAAACATTGTTCAGTAACATGGGCTAAGTTATACCCCACGAGAGATTTTGCGCTATCAACGTTACACGTTGTATACTTAGTTCCGCTGGGCGCTTGGAATTGCACAACAGGTGTTCCAGGTCTTCAATTTTTTACGTCAACAGAGAATGCTCATCAGGATGAACAACTCTTCCTAAGACGTCGTGTTAACTGCCGGGGTTGCGGGACATACGTATACCGCGACCCCGGCACACAAAGGGCTACCGAAGGACACCGTGGATTTTAGTCAGTACAGTAAGTCTGACAGTCACTCCCGCCCTGCCCGGGGTTGGAGGACCCATTTGATGATTTTGCCACGTAAAAAAAAAAAAAGACGTGTTAAAGTATACCTATAGGTTTTCATTAATTAAAAAATCAGTTTTAAATAATATTAACCACAAAATTACAACTTCAAATTTGTTCTTAGACCTAAGCAAAGCTTTCAATATATGTATAATTAGTATTCGGGGCGGGGCTTTAGAGGAGTCCTGAGTGTAGCAAGGGATTTAAGTTTACCCAAGACTAAGACAGCTTTATCATTGAGGAAAATACTCAACTTTTCGTACCATTTGCGAAAAAAATAACACAATAATAATATGAGATAGGTAAGCATTTATTAAAAATAATGACATTAAAATAGACTTAACGTTTATGTTTATGCTTGAAGAAAACAAAAACGCGGCAAATTCCAAGACTCATTAGGCTCATATGGCCTCGTCGGTTTTTATAAGGGGTTTGAACTTTTTTTGAGGGGCCGTGTTACACGCCATTTTAAACGCTGAAATCGAAAAGCATTTGAAATGCGTGAAAAACTAATATTCAATTACTTTAAAATGTGAAAACCGCCTTCAAAAACAACCACAAAAAAAATAAAAACTTAAAAAAATATATCTAACCGCCTTCAAAAACAACCACAAAAAAGGGTAAAATAACCTACAAAACTTTTCTTTCGGAATTCGGTGGTTTTAATTTCATTGTTTTTTTGCCACCGACTTCCTTCGTAACAAAAATTGTTCCACGTGATGAGCATTTTCTGCAGAGAGAATAAAATTGAAGATCCTGGACACCTGATGTGGAACTTCAAGAGCCCAGCTGCACTATAACATATACAGGAATGACGTCTTAGCAAGAGTTGTTAAGCCTGATAAGCACCTTCTGTTGATGTATGAAAATTGAAGATCTGGAACACCTGATGTGGAACTCCAAGAGCCCAGCTACACTATAACATATAAGGGAATGACGTCTCAGTAAGAGTTATTCAGCCTGATGAGTACTCTCTGTCAACTTATAAAAATTGAAGATCTGGAACACCTGATGCGGAACTCCAAGAGCCCAGCTACACTATAATATATACAGGAATGACGTCTTAGCAAGAGTTGTTTAGTCTGATGAGCATTTCCTGTTGTCTTACAAAAATGAAAGATCGGGAACGTCTGTAATCGTCTCGCGCATCCCGTTGTTTTCTCGTCCCCAGGCTCCTAGAATTCGACATCAGACGTTTCAGATCTTCGATTTTGACGACCCCGACTGCTGGCATAAGCAACAGGATCCGCGTACGAAGTCGCGGGCAGAAGCTAGTTTTAAAATATACTAATCTGCTGGTGGGACCAGCATCTGAAACAGAATCGAAGTTGCCTGTGGTTAGGGGGACTGAGAGAGGAATCTCCTAAAAATACGAGTCGTGACCAGTACTACTGCTTTTTGAATCAACCCTTTTTTGAACAACAAAATTATCGAATGAGTTAAATCTCGCTCTGGGTTGAGCTGGGGAGACTGCCAGACTCCTGCTGACTAAAAGTCCACCCTCTCTTCATTCTGTTACCCTTTGCGTCACAGATACTTAAGATAGTCGACGACCCGGTACATTTCATTCATACATTTGTTTTGTTTTGAAAGAGCTTCATAGCCTAAGGAACGCGATACTGTCGGGTCCCCAATTAGCGGTGGGACGGGTTTGCATCGCCGTCCAGTCAACGAGACTCAACTGGTACTCGTCCTTGACATCCCGTGGAACTTCAAGGAGCATTTCCGTCGTTTGGCTCAAAGACAGGATCAGGCCAAGGGTGCCTTGCTGTTACCCAATTTTGCGGGGTAAACGCCTCTTTTTGAAGGCTGATGATTTTATTAGCCGATAAAAACTGCACCGTAAAATGAAAAAAACATAACATAGTAGCGACCAAGGAAAACAGAGACTGTCGTTTTTCCGCATCGTGATGTCTCTGCTGCGTCCAGGGTAAGACATACAAAGGAATTATAACAAAAACACTGTAAATACAATGCAACATTTATATTTGAATATAGTTTTGAATAAAATACATAGTTCTGTATAGCTTTAGCGCAGTTATTGATCACAAGTATTTCCATGACGAGAATTAGTAGCTAATTAAATACACATTATGAACAAGAACATGTAATGGCAACATTGGCGTTCCCAACATAACAGCGTAAGTCCCGAGTGGATTGGAAGAGTGTAACTCCATGAAAATGAGCTGGTTGTTGAGGTTCAGTAAGCAGTACTTTAGGTGAGCCGGCTTTCCTGCGACTGCTTTCTGCGTGTCTGTGAAAGATATTTGTTAGGTCAGATCATTTGTGTCTTATAAATGAGGGTACCGTCTCTTTAATCAGATCTATGATGATGGCAGTATTAGTTTTCTAGGCCACATTCTGTCATTTGTTATAGATTTAATAAGTGCTGCATTCCTGGAGAAGCTGCATTTCAAAGTAAATAAAAATATTAAGGTCTCTACGCTCGGTCGATGGCAAACAAAATGCATGGTGATAAAGTCAGAGATTGTAATCGTAGGCCTTCAAGAGACAATATAATATTATAACCTTACTTTTATCCCCTTGGATCTATCAAAGGAAGTTTTTTATACATACCTCCCAGTTTGAGATGAAGAAGCCGTCAAGCGTTCCAATTCTATCTTCCCAAGCTTTCAAGATGATATAAAACTGGATGCCTGACTTTAGGTGGTGGTGACTTTTCGTGGTACTTGTGCTGTTTGTGACTGGCAGGACTGCCATGCGGTTACCGTTGCTGCCGTGCTAGTTGGAGTGACTTCTTTCTCACTGGCTGATGACAGCGGTCATGTGACTACTTAGTGTTGACCCTCGTATGGAGTAGACGACAGTCATTGTTTGTAAGATGATCCGCTTGTGATCGTTTCTACTGCGTCTTGGTGGGATCACACATTTTCTTCTGACATGTCGGAAACGTTTGAAAACCATTTCAAGAAATCTTACAGGTGCTTCTCAATTTAAACTGCGCTTAGCATACAGATATTTAAAAAACATTAATCGAAATAATTAATAATAACAGCCATCGTTTGTCGTGATTTTTAAATCTTTTGTTTGTGTATTATTCTTTCTCTGTCAACGGGATGCATCTGCAGCAGCAGCAGTATCAGCAGCAGCAGCAGTATCAGCAGCAGCAGCAGTATCAGCAGCAGCAGCAGTTTCAGCAGAAGCGTCAGGAGAGACTAATTTTGCAATTTCATCTTCAAGGGTTTGTACTACTTTTTCCAGGGATGGCACATCTGTCACTTCAGCCAAAGCCTCATTAATTACTTTCTTAATGTTATCTATTTGTTCTTGAGTAGTGCCAGCAACTGCCTCGAGAGTTTTCTGTAAATCTTGCTGAATTTTTTCGGCGGCTTCATTTACCGGTACTGCATTTTCTTTCACTTCTTTGAGAACGTCATCGATAGTACTAATTACCGAGTCGACTACGTCTATAATGATAAAAAATAACATAGATTAGGTAACACACAGACAGGAAATTAATGAAAGAAAGTAGAAATAGCAGCCTCTGTATCTTGGTGACAGCCCACCAAGTCACAATTTAGTACCTAATGGAAAATATAAAATTATATTAATAAAATGATTAGGTATGATTAGGTTGATGATAAACTTGAGCATTCACTTGTAATGTAACATTGTTGCGAATGTTACATTACAAAGAAATAAACGAGAGCGTTTTTGTGAGCCGTTCTGACGAGCTTATTACCGAGCCGACTACTTTTAAGTATGTAGTTAAAGGTTAAAATTATTTCACACTGAAAGTGCTCGCCGCGTCGCTGCCGGCCGCTGCCATTCCAGTGTGTCTCGGCCCTTAGTATGTTATTGCTCAACGAAAATTAATAAACACGTAATTTTAATTTTACCAAAAAAATCTCTAGTTATCATTTATTTTTAACAGTTATTTGTGTCGCGCTTGCAACACGTGATACATGTTTTCTTTAATGCGCATTGTTAGATAACTAACCTAACTGAACTAACTGTCCAAGGTAAGTAGTGGTAGGTAGTCTACAACTTCGAGAGTATCATTCCCAACAACAACCGTTACGGGTGCCACATGGACATTCGACATGACTTTCGTCTTGTCCATGTTCATTTTAAGGCCGACCCGTTGGGAAACGATACTGAGGTCTCTGAGCATAGCATTGAGGTGCTCCAACGATTCTGCCATGATGACTATATCATCGGCAAAACGAAGGTGAGTGATGTATTCGCCATTGATGTTGATGCCGAGTACGTTCCATTCCAAAGGCTTGAAAACGTCCTCCAACACGTTCGTGAACAGTTTCGGAGAAATAAAGTCTCCCTGTCTCAATAAAATTGGCGTTTCTATACAAACACTTCAACACTTCGATATACTCGTACCTATAGTCGACATGACATCGTTGGAGGGACTGCAATAATGACCAGGTTTCGATAGAATCGAAAACTAAATGTTATTGGATGTAGCAAATAAAGGATAAGTGAAATGAACATCACATGAGATTAAGCCATTCGTTTTCATAACAAAGCATCGGTTTTTTTTTTATCGTGGTAAAATCATCAAATGAGTCCTCCCACCCCGGGCAGGGCGGGAGTTACTGTCAGACTTGTACTGACTAAAATCCACGGTGTCCTTCAATAGCCCTTACGTTCCGGGGTCACGGTAATGAGATAAATCCACCGACCCGCGACAAGCGTGGAACACAACGCGCCGTTGACCCGGGCATGATCCATGGTCGGGCAGCGAGTTGCCCTTTACTCGCTGCCCACATGCCCGCGCCAAAACGGTCGCTGGAGACAGGGCCGCGCCAACCCCTTGCAGCGCCTGTGCGCAAAGCCTGTGAAGCGCCTGTGTGCAAAACCTATGAAGCGCCTTTTACGTGTCGTCTTTCGAATTTCTTTCATAAATTCAATTTTTTACCGAAATATTTTCATTAGTTTTACTGATCAATTTATGAGTTTCCTGCTAGTAGGTACGCGCCGAACCCGCGACTCCACTAGAATAAACCCAATTTCGATAAAATGTTTGTAATTGTGGGGAATCCCCGTTGGGTCGCATCGGGTTACGTTTATAACCACGGCACGGCCTTTGTAATAAAATACATAGATTAATATACTTATAAATAAAATAATCGGCTATCATAGCGAATGCGGTGAAATTACAATTGTCACTAGTCATCCGGCGCCTCTATTACCCTGGCGCCTGTGTGCGCCGCACACTTCGCGCATAGGGGCGGCGCGGCCCTGGCTGGAGATCGTCTGCCGAACATAGCAGAAGTATGAAAATTATATCAGGCCATTTCTTATGCTTGCTTCACATGGCGAGTGTTAAGCCGCGCCACACTCGCACCCGAGCCTGATATTTCATACGCGTCAGCTTGCGCCCCTTCACAGTCTTGGGGTGCTGCGCGGCGTGGCGTGTAATATAGCGCGCCGTGTAAAGCGGCTCTCCTCGTGGCGCGGTATCGCATCCATAATACAATTTAAATAATTCACTTAAAAAAAGTACCTCTTAAAACGTACCTTTTGTAAGAGTGCCCACATTTTGTAGTACCTCGCCCACGGTATTGACTACTGCTGATAATGTCTTGTCCAAACCATCGCCTAGTGCTGTTGCTGTCTTGTTCACACCATCGCCTACTGCTGATAATGTCTTGTCCACACCATCGCCTACTGCTGTTGCTACGCCGCCCACAACATTGCCTGTAGTTTCTAATGCCTTGTCCACAGTTTTGCCAACACCTCCTGCTATGCCGCCCACAGTTTTGCCAACACCTCCTACTATGCCGCCCACCAATTTGCCAGCACCTCCTAGTAAACCTCCTAGGAGAGGCGTTCCCGAGCTTTCTTGAGCGAAGGCTAAGGCCACCTGTAACAATTGAAATCACTGTTAATAAAATGATCGTATTAATTCTATGAGAAAGAAAAAAAAATGCATTGATTCGGCACAAGCCACGAGTTCACATACGAGTAGTCCGGCGGCGCTAGAGTTTGGGGTTTCAAATATAGTATAGTTGTTCGCTTCTTCAATATGGTTTCCAGACCATTTGCTCAACTCAATATATTTTTTGTGTCATCCTAGATGCGTGATTAGGTAGAAATTAATGTTTTTGTCTTTTCGAACAGTATGGGGACGAAAAGAAAATTACAGATAAAGATTTCACTTTCATGCAATAACGAAGTACTCTAATCGATGCACATTTGCATTTTGTGTCATAATTGTAAACGGGAATACTGATATCTAACAAGCACCTAAGCTGTCGCCTAAACAGACCAAACATATAATTAAGCGTTTAGGCCATTTTTAGAGGTATTCCTCATAGCGCTCCTGTTTTGAAGCGCGCCTATCTAAGCGCTACTGTTTTATTCCTCTTAGCGCTCCCAAAAGGAGCGCTAAGAGGAACGATTAAAAATATTAAAATTTATTTCCTCGTAGCGCTCCCATGATTAACCTTCGGATAGAGATGGGACTAAACTAACTGAAATTATCGATAATAACTAGATAATAAGTAGAACACATTGTTATAATATACAACTAGCGGCCCGTCCCGGCTCCGCACGGGTTTGGTTTTTATTTTGTTTGTTTTATTGTAAATCCTTTAGTCCAGGGTTTTTCAACCTGTGGGTCGCTAAGCCTCTTCAGGGGGGCCGCGAAGCTTCTCTAGAGGAGTGGTTAAAAGTTGAGAACCTTACATTTATCAAGCTCTTATGCTAAAGTCTTTCCGCCTCGCTACGCTCGCCCATTAATGAAGGGTATGCTTGTGAAGGTAAAAAGAAGTCAACTTTTTTAGGTCACATTTCAATGAAAACTTGTCTTATGTTGGTGTAGAAATAGTAGATTTACTGTCACATGCCGCGCTCACTCTTCAAGTCTTTAATTTTTTTATCTCGCTTTTAGATTAAAACTTGTTTTGTCGTACTACGGAAACGTTTAACTTTTAGAGTACTCTGCGTTCAATCTTCTTTGTAGATTTGGCTTTTCATAGTCCAGAAATCTATAAATTTTCGAGCTCGCTGCGCTCGCTATTGAAAATATGTTTTAAGTTTCCATGACCGAATGACCTAGATTTTTATACATAATTTATTTTTCAATAATGCTTTTGTGGAAACTACTATTGAAAAATGAACTACGCAGCGAGCGTACTCCTACCGTTTATGAACTTAAAAACTTATATTTGTAGTACAAAATTAGTGTATACTCCTGTTGAGTTTTTCTTCTAGAAGGCGGTGTGGAAATATCGGTGTACAGTTATTCGCACTAGACAGTTTGTTTAATTCATATTTGGGGCGTCAAGCTGTACAGGCCCAGGGCGCCGACACAGAATATATAATAGTACCTAAAGGCACAGAAGGCTTACTCCCAAAAAGAAAACAAACAAATGTAAAATCTATGCACGAAAGAATAGAGTCCATTTTTACTTGCACCCGCATCACCCACCTACTTTTATAATAGCCTAAACTTCCCGTGCGCAAGCAAAAATGAACTGAATAGTGACGCGCGAGAGTTCATTTTAGTTTATCTGACGCCAACGACATTAAAAGGTTACTGTCGGTCAAGCTCAATAGGGTTGCGACTCGCGAGTTTGGGCACAGTTAGGTAGGAATACGTATTTTATGCATTGTTTAATTACATTATTAACTAACATAAATACGTATATATATCACTCCTCATTACCTCCTTATGTCTCTCAAGGAATTTTGTTTTTATCATCAGCCTATATCTTTTTCTGTTTCGTCATCGATTACTTCATGTTCATATCGATTGGTAGCACAGAATGTTAACAGTAGGTACCTATGGCACCTTACGTGAGGAATAATATATACAGCTTGACATAAAACTGTAGAAAACCGGAAGTCGCCACTGTCTTCGCACTACCAGCACTTTGAATGATTTTATTTTATTTATTTTTTCACTTATTACGTTAGTTTTATGGCACAATAATAAATCTAACAAACTTGCGGTCTTTGTTTACATCAAATATCAAAGATTTTAAAACGCTGTCAGAAATAAAAAAATTAGTTCCGTTTCAACCCGTTCTGGCCAAGCTGTAATGTTTTTTTTTTCTCTTAATAAGTTAGTTTTGTGGCACAATAATAAATCTAACAAACCTGCGGTCTTTGTTTACATCAAATATCAAAAATTTTAAAACGTTGTCAGAAACAAAAAGATTAGTTCCGTTTCAATTCGTTCTGGCCAAGCTGTAGTCATAACTTTAAAGATCGATTGTTATCGTTTACGGCAAAATAGGTAACTAGTCCTTATCATTTTCATTTCATTCATTTCATTGTCACAGGCCCCGTGTTGCGTGTCTTTGTAGGTAAGTAGGTAAAAAAGTCGCGAAGAGAATTACGATCGCTGACCTTGAATGCGTAGTTTAGCCATTTTCTGAGTTTGAACGTGTCTAAACAATAACGTAAACATCTTCCTACTTTCTACCGATCATAATTCGACCTACCCGTATTCAGCTTAGGTGAGTGAGAGTGATGTCAGGTTTGATAATCGTCTATTTTATTGTTGATTTTATTTATCTTGGTCGTCTTGTAGGCCAAATTTGTAACCTACCTAATCATGCTTAACTGATCATGATTACTAGCCGGTACTTGAATGACATTACTAAGCACGCCACAAGCAGGTAGATAGTTTTTTGATCATTATTAAATATGTACTACATAGATAAATATTCACTTTTTTTCTTACCTTTCGAAATCACGCGGTAGTGTGTGAAACGTGAGGCTCCTATCACTGTCATTATTTAAACAACCAAACGTTATGCAGTATTTTTTTTTTTCCTCATCATACACATATTTTTTTTTTTACCTCATGCGTAAATTCAACCAAACACCAAACTTAAATATTATATAAGTAAGCGCGTGCGTACTGGGCGGCGCTCGGCAACCGACTAAATGTCCACTCCGAAGTGGTTCCCGCCAATGCTTGCAGTTTTATACCTACACTGCGGAGTGAGCCAGGCCTGGCGCCGACAATTTTAAATTACGCCACTGCTTGTAGATCATAAAAATATTTGCAGGAGTCGTACCAGCAACACGCAGCGCAGCAGTGCAATCGCTCAGCCACTTTGCTAACCGTGCCGTCAAAATTGAATGCTTGAAAAAAGCAACGGGTAGGGGGTCGCGAAATATTTCTTCATACTAAGGGGGTCGTGCCATGGAAAAGGTTGAAAAACCCTTTTAGTCCACGAAATAGATGAATATAATCTGCCGACATATGTTTATTATTTTTTTATTGTTTATAAAGCTTATGATTTCTTTCCATTATGTTTCCCATTATTACCCTCCCTGCACACCTCAATGTTTTGTCGGAAGTTTTTCGTAGAATTATGGCAATGAGTTGTCTATCGTTTACGTCAATGGTAGAATTTTAAATGACTTTCTTTGTCCTAGGCGGGGCGAGAGAGTGTCAGACTCTTACTGACTAAAACCACCTACTGACTAAAATCACCCGCTCTGTCTGAGCCGGGACCCAGTAACGTATTGCGCTCATACACATAATAGTGCCGAAAGCAAAATGATATAGATTTCTGGACTATGAAAAGCCAAATCTACAAAGAAGATTGAACGCAGAGTACTCTAAAAGTTAAACGTTTCCGTAGTACGACAAAACAAGTTTTAATTTAAAAGCGAGATAAAAAAATTAAAGACTTGAAGAGTGAGCGCGGCATGTGACAGTAAATCTACTATTTCTACACCAACATAAGACAAGTTTTCATTGAAATGTGACCTAAAAAAGTTGACTTCTTTTTACCTTCACAAGCATACCCTTCATTAATGGGCGAGCGTAGCGAGGCGGAAAAACTTTAGCATATTAAATTGAAATAGAGCTTGATAAATGTAAGGTTCTCAACTTTTAACCACTCCTCTAGAGAAGCTTCGCGACCCCCCTGAAGAGGCTTAGCGACCCACAGGTTGAAAAACCCTGGACTAAAGGATTTACAATAAAACAAACAAAATAAAAACCAAACCCGTGCGGAGCCGGGACGGGCCGCTAGTTGTATATTATAACAATGTGTTCTACTTATTATCTAGTTATTATCGATAATTTCAGTTAGTATAGTCCCATCTCTATCCGAAAATTAATCATGGGAGCGCTACGAGGAAATAAATTTTAATATTTTTAATCGTTCCTCTAAGCGCTCCTTTTGGGAGCGCTAAGAGGAATAAAACAGTAGCGCTTAGATAGGCGCGCTTCAAAACAGGAGCGCTACGAGGAATACCTCCATTTTTAGGGTTCCGTAGTCAACAAGGAACCCTTATAGTTTCGCCATGTCCGTCCGTCCGTCCGTCTGTCCGCAGTTTAGCTCAGAGACGCACAGTACTAGAGAGCTGTAATTTGGTGTAAATATGCGGATTTGTTGTGCCGAAAAAGTGGTAAAATAAAATCTCGTAAAATATTTTTTTTAGGGTACCTCCTGAACTTACACGTAAAGTGAGGATTTTTTTTTCTCGCGTTCCCCTTAGTGTGGGGTATCATTAAATAGGCCTTTAAAAAATAATGATAGTTTCCATTAACAGTATTTTGATAAAAAAATTCGTTTGTGAAATATTAAGCTTTAAAGTGCTAAATTTTGCTCGATTCGAGTGTCCCCCCCCTCTACCAGCTAAACGGTTATGTTTGGGGGTGTGAAAAAATTCACAATAGTAGTATATATAACGAAGTTTAAAAGAAAATTATCATGACTAAGTAGGCTTTACAACTTAACGAGTACCTAATAGTCGACCAACTTATAAAATGTACTTGGAAAATAGGTTTTCTTAAACAAAATGTATCGGAGAATATGTACTTCAACTGCAAATGTAAGTTTGTCAACTTTATTTTTACAGCTTTAATATGTATGTTTTTGGGGATAGGTAGGTTTTTATCTTCAACTATTTTTAACTAACTTCTTAAAAAGGAGGAGGTTCTAAATTCGTCGTAATCTTCTTACTTATGTATTTTCCCTGATTTCTCAAAGACTCCTGGACCGATTGGGAAAATTCTTCTTTTTAAAATTAAATTCAGCGAATCAGTTTAGTTAGTTCGCATATTTTGATGGGCAACTACGGAACCCTACACTGTGCGTGTGCGTGGCCCGACACGCACTTGGCCGGTTTTAAATAATATAAGTTGATCAAAATATTATTATGTCGAATTCATCTTTGAAGCTTGTATTTTTTTTTTTTTTTTGTTCAAACCCACTAAAGAAAGCCAAGTTTTTAGAGAGTACGTCTTTATTATTAGTAGGTAAGGTAACGAAACACTATTAACCAGGTATATAAACAGCACAAATTATGAATTTGTGCTGTTTTTATCCTGGTGTCTTATTATTTGGAGCATACATAGGTATATAACAGACCGGACCGCATTCTGATTTCTGACTACTCAAATTAGTTTTAGGGACTTTTGGTTGTATTCATCATGTTTTTACGAGCGCGCCATGCGCTATGTAATAATAATATTCCACAACTATCACACAACGCCATCTAGTCCCAAGCTAAGCAGAGCTTGTGTTATGGGTACTAGACAACTGATAAACATAGTTATATATTTCTAAATACAGACATATTATAGATAAATTACACCCAGACACAGAACAAATGATCGTGCTCATCACACAAACATTTGTCCTGGGTGGGAATCGAACCCACAACCTCCGGCATAGCAGTCAGGGTCACTAACCACTAGACCAACAGGCCAGTCGATATGTGTAGTGGGTGTGGGGGGGAGGGTACACTCTTACCCTTGTACTTCCATAATATAAGTACAAGAGCAAGTTTGGTATCGTTTTCCGATAACTTGAGGATGAGGATTTTATATCTGGAACAACCTTTTGGACTTTCCATACAAAAAAATAGACTTGTGGTAAAATTCGATAAACTGAATCGACTTGTCATCATCGAGTTGCTAGAAATACATGAGACAGATGTGACACAAAACGAAACAATGAGTAGGTACATACAACTGGTGCAAAAAATAATCAACTTTAGAATTATTGTAACTTATGATCTTATATAGGCTAGCGCTACCGGTTAAATAATAAAAAAAAAACAATTATTTACATAAAGGTTGAGAAAAAACCAAGACTCAATCTAAACAACAAAAAAATAAACGAATTGAGATTACTCGTAGGTATTGTGTGTCTCACGACTGTGCCAAATAGATCTAGTTCAGCAAAAGATCAGGTCAGCACTAGCTGATAGGGTCTGATAGTCCTTTCCGCTCCACTCAGGGCGCCAGGACTCATTGATAATAACCATCCAAAACAAAGGGAAATTGACGACACGGTTGGTAAAACGGCTGAGCGATCGACTCGTGCTACGCAGCGTGCGATTAAATGTAAAATAGAATAGAATATAATTAGAACATATCGTTTTCATGCATGATTGCCGTGCACTGCGAGCACCAAGAGCCACAGACCGTTCTTACACTTACCTTTGCAACAAATAACTTTTTTTTTCATAGTGTGACTGTCCGTCATGGACCCTTGTTTTAATAACAAATATGTTAATTATTTAAAATCACCACGTGACATCGGGCGCCTTAATTCACATTAACTTACCTACTTTATGGCCTGACATTTCCTTGTGATAAATAGCTGGTTCAAAACACCCATTCCTTTATTTCAATAGCTACAAAAACTATTGACTAGTAGAGAATTCTAAAGAAACGATTCTACAACTTGCTTATCAGCACATGTGTTCGCAATAAACCAGGCTCCGGGCGAACACTCAATAGGACCTCTTAAACAATTTAAAATTATGAATTCTAAGAAGTTTAGAAATCTGTCGTCAACTAATATTAAAAAGGCTACATCTGGCAATCCTTACCCAACAGCCATTATTCAATCCTGCACTTAAAAACAAAGAGATATTCGGACTTGGGGTAATACAGAGACCGTGAGAAATTCGAAGTGCCTTTGCGAGTTCTTTAGCAGGTAGCTGGAATGAGAGGACGCTGATGATTCCTCGAGGCAGTTGGGCTTGGAACGTCTTGAGGTACACACGGGTGGACCCAGGAGAAAGTTCGGGGTATTCGGTTTGACACGCCCGACATGCGGGACATACGTCGAGTACCAATAGCTGAAGTATAGTGTTAGTGGTCGGTGGAACGCGAGGAGATGAATCCAGAAGGCAGCCTGATGTTGGAGATCATACGGGTGGTATGGCTGAGCAGCGGCCCGTAAGTGAATTACAGACAAATCCTGTTCTTTAAGCACTTGGTAAGTGTTAGTTATAATTAACTTTATAGTAGCGGTTTGGAGGAGACGCAGAGTGGCTGCTGATAATAATTTATTTCAGTATGGCGGAGCGGAGCCTTCACATTATTATATTTTATATTATTATCTCATATATTAATTGTCCTGATTCCGTAACCTCACAGTAATTTGTCATTGGCGTTTGGTTAAAGGGCACGGGGAAGCCTTCGCTACACTGAGTACAAGGACTCACACGCCAATGACGCCTGACTTATAATGACTTTACTTGACGAATGTACCACGTATCAAAGGCAGAACCATGTCCTAATTCAACTACTCAAATTATATTCTTCCAGCCAAGCTATTATGTGCCGATGTCAGGCATTTGCAACTATAACAAATATTGCTATTTGTTTAGCAAAATAACCAAATGCTGGTGATGATTACTGTCTCCTTGCAGCCTAGCCCAGAGACATTACGGGTGGTTGATGGATGTACATTTCTAGCTGTGGGGGTAGGCTTCACCAAGTACTGGGTTACCATTTGGATCTCGTTTGTGTCTCGTTAATCCTTAAACCGGCCGCTGGTAGGCCTATATCTGAATCGTCATTATTTAACGAGACACACCTGTCGATAAGGGCAGATTTAAATGTGAAATGAATGGAGTGCCGATGACATCCACTTCAGCATTCAGCAATTCAACCGTAATATGCTCTGTTACAGGCCGAGTCCACGGTACGCTTGAGCAACTTGATTATTATTAGAGAAAGGGGATAGGCAGCCGTAAGGGTGAACTATTTGAACGCGTGTGTACTTCTATGGAGATACAAAACTTGTCTTTTTCAATGGCAGTGAATTCACGACTCACTGCCTCAGGATTGGAAAGGACATGTCAAACGTGCTTAGGAAACGTTCGCTGTTAGTGTTCGTAGCAGAGTCCTTCGCAGGGTAATGCTGGTAGGACTAACAGCAAACGTACGCCGGGTAAACGTTGTAAAACAGTGCCATGTTATGTAACATGGAATTGTTTGCGTTTGCAAAGCGGCATCTAGTACATTGGAATCAAATAAGTTAACGTAACCGTAATCATCTATTCTTTTAAGCGCAAGCGTGACGTTTCCTGTATCTTTGCTGTCCTCTTGTCTTACTAGCTTATTCATAATTATTATTTGATTTGATATTATTCATGTATTTACTGTGATATCTCAGCACTAACTTGCTTTGGTCCCCTCCCCTTGCTGAGAGTTCAGTCTTCTCAGTCCCGGCGGAGGTCGCAGTATGTCAATGGTACGTGCACCACGGAGGTTGGGCGGAGGCGGGGCTCTACCTCGGCCCCCCCCAGGGGGGGGGGGGCATCTTTCATATTTTCCTCTATATTAATGTAATTTAGGAAAAACGAAAATTTTATCAGCCTAGGGTATTTTATGAACAGTCACAATAGCCATCAAATTTTAATGAGTCCTGGCCACCCAGGGCAGGAGCGGGGGGACTGTTATAGTTCCAGGGTCACGATAATGAAATAAGTCCTGCGATCCCAACAGGGCAACAAATAACAAATAACTTAACTGAACAAAATAAAAGCGGAATAGGATCTATGAATGTTGCGCTTTGCAGCTCGATGCTAAAAGAAAATAGCAACGAAGTCGCAAAATAATAATTAAAAACAAAATAATACTTACGACCAATAATACAGCTGTCTTCATATTGTAAGAGGATTATTTGTTACAATCTTCGGTGAAGCACGTCTTGGAAACTCAGCGAAGAGCAACTTGTAAGTATCTTCAGTCAGAGAACGCAGCCTTTTATATGATCCCAGTATTAGTTTAGCTTTCAGCTTACACCTGCGCAATCACGGAAGCGAAAAATGTGCGTAATTATTTTTTTATTCGATACTATTTGTTGTAGACTCAGGTTGTTCCATTATGTTTGTACCTACTTAATACCTAATGATATAGCCATGTATCCACTCGGCTGTCAAGTCATCAAAATAAGTCGTTTTTCTGCCTGGACAGCGGAGTGGATTTCTACTTCTTGTAACATGGTTATTCACACTGTTTTGTCAAAATCAAAATCTAAAATGGATGGTGTGAGTCTCTGATGTTAGATAAAAAGGACATTGGAAAACCGATGTATGGAATCTGGGCCCACCCCTCAATAGTAACATGTGATACACCGTTGGATAGGGCTCTGTAAGCGGAACTAACAGAAAAATGGTCTAACGTTAGTACTTTTTAACCGACGAAAAAAAAAGGAGGAGGTTCTCAATTCGACATGTATATTTGTTTTTTTTTTTTATGTATGACCACGCGTAACTTTTCCTGACGTAGTCCGATTTCAAAAATTCTTTTTTTGTTGGAAAGAGTATATCTCAAAGTTGGTCCCATTTAAATTTCAAAACTAAAGTCGGCCTCTAAGGGTAGAAAAAAAGGAATTAATTGTCAATCTTCCTACAGAATTTTCAATTATTAACCGATTAAGTCGAAATAAAGTTAACAATTATAGTTCTGAGGACATTATTATACATATAGCAGAGACGTGGCGGACATAACATGATGGCGTCACCATCATCAGATCAACTCCAGATCCCTGTTTTTTGTGAAGTCAGTCCCAAGAGTTCCTTACCAGTTAACAACAGCTGTATCGTGTTTAGGCTCATCTATGTTCTATGTTCTATGTTAGGGGTTTTGGTTTCCGCACTTAGTCCTTCATGTGGACCATTGTGCGTGAGCCATAGTGGCCTTTGGTGGCTTATTCCAACCAGCCCACCTCCCTCCAGAAGTTGATCAGGTTCTTTGGTCTGTGGAGAACATCTGTGTAAGTCCTGGGTGTCCCGAGGGTTTCTGTCCTGATCTGTGTGACACCTGTGCACTCGAAGAGCACATGCGCGACGGTTTCCTCAGTCTCCATGCATGCCCTGCACAGGGGGCTGTCCGTTATGCCTATTGTGTGGAAGTGTTTGTTTAGGGAGCAGTGTCCCGTTATAGTCCCTGTCAGCAGGCGCATGCCGGTCCTGTCCAGGCGTAAAAGACGTCTGGTTAGCCTGCCATCTAGGGATGGCAGGGCTTCCTTGGATTGCCTGCAGCCTGGTGTCGAGGTCCACCATCTTTCTGCTTGTGTGAGGGTGCGCTCCTGCAGCCATCTACGTATCTGGTTGAAGGGGATGGGTATAATGGGTTCAGGTCCGCAAACTGATGCGCTGGATGCTCTCCTAGCTAGTTCATCAGCCGCGTCGTTGGCCAATGATCCGCTATGTCCTTTAATCCATTGTAGTGTCACTTTGTTGCGTTTAGATACCGTTAGACGTTCTAGTGCATTGTGACATTCTAGTGTTAAGCTTGAAGTGGTATATTGTTTCTCAACGATTGAAGGACTGAGGCACTATCAGAGAGTATACGTATATGGGCATCCGTAACTCTTCTGGCCTCTATCGCATATGCTGCTTGTATAATGCCCATGCATTCCGCCTGGTAGACGGTGTTGTACATTCCCAGCGGGCTGGATATATTTATGTTAAGGTCGTGTGAGAAGACTCCAGCCCCGGTTCCGGAATCATTCTTTGATCCATCTGTGTATATCCTCAGCTCTTTCGGGCCCGAATAGTCACACTGCTCTTCCGCAAGTGTGACACTGTAGTGCTTTTCAAAGTGGTATTGTCTTGGGGCTTTGTCGCATGGTGATGCCATCATTGGCTGTTGTTCGATCGCATCATTCTTAATTCGTGTGTGTTTAATTCTGGAGTCTTTGTTTAGGGTTCCCAGGGCATGAAGCCTAAAGGCGGCTAGGGCCGCCTCCTTCTGCACGATGAGGTGTAAAGGTGGCAGTCCAAGTATTGCCTGTAGGGCAGCGGTGGGTGCAGTTCTCATACAGCTAGTAACTGCCATACAGGCAAATCGCTGCAGCTTTTCGAGGTCTTTTTGGGTTGTGCTCAGGTTTGTTCTGGGCCACCAGACCAATGAGCCGTACGTGACTGTCGGTCGTATGACAGTGGTATATAGCCAGTGAGTGATCTTGGGACTGATCCCCCAATTCCTGCCAAGCATTCGCTTGCACTGCCACAGGGATATGCTGGCTTTTGTGGTGATGTAGTTGATGTGTTTTGCCCAATTCAGCTGTTTATCCAAGAAGATGCCCAGATATTTGGTTTCAGTTGATAGGCTTAGGGTGGTTCCAAAGAAGCGTGGAAGCTGTAGGGTCGGTAGCTTCCTCTTTTTTGTGAAGAGAATCAGCTCGGTTTTTGAAGGATTTACAGACAGCTGGTGTTTGTTGCACCAGTCCTCCACTATTTTCAATGCTTGGCGCATGAGGTTGCACAGGGTATTTTCGTGAGTGCCATTTATTATTATGGTTATATCGTCGGCATACCCTACAGTGAAATAACCGTTTCCATTTAGTGTTTTAATGAGGTCATCTACAACCAGTTTAGGCTCATTTCACTCATCTTGATGAGAACTTTAGACGTAGCTGGGGTATGATGGTCGTTGAAAGTTTGAGAATGAAGACACAAAGCAGGTGTAGGACGTCGTCAATAGTTAACAAAAAAAAAAGAAAATAGGAACCTATTATTTTTTTAGTTACAGAAATTGACACCAAATACGAAACTCAAAAGTAAAAAATAAAACCTTTTAAAAAAAAAAATCAAACCGACGAAACATCAAACTGAAAAGCAAAAAATAAATTTTGAGGCGGCGCCAAAGAAACAATCAACGAATAGCTACGACGAGCTATTTAACCACTACAAGCTATACAACAAGCTATTCTGCTCTTCAAATAGTTATTTATATGTTTGTTTGTTTGGCGCGGCCTCAAAATTTATTTTTTGCTTTTCAGTTTGATGTTTCGTCGGTTTGATTTTTTTTTTAAAAGGTTTTATGGAGATACGAAGTATTTCAATTTCAATTAATAAATAATAATTAGAGTTTATTATTATTATTCTCTGTTAGAATAATGATTTTGCATAATATGGAAGCCCTTTGCGTCTTTCATCACCCACCGCGAAAGGATGCATTGCCGTGCGCTGCAGTGTCACATAAAAGTACTGCGTCAAAATCCTCTCGGAGCAGTACAACTGACACAAGACATTCGCAAAGAATTAGAGTGGTGGATGGAAAATGAAAGTCAAAAGACAGCGATTCACACAAATGTGCTACCCACAAACTATGTTATCACGGACGCTTCCTATGTTATGTGGGGTGCACTAGTCAACAACAACAAGATACAAGGTGCATGGCAACCACACCAGAAAAAATGGCATTGCAATCTCAAGCAGATGTATGCTGTGATTGCTGCGTTGTCCCAGATATCCAGAGCCCTCCGAGACTCCAGGATAATTCTCCAGACCGACAACAAAACAGTGGTCTCGTACATTCAGAAGCAAGGCGGCACAAGATCTCGCCGTATGATGGAGTTGACACGGGAATTGCTGACTCTGACGAACGACCTCAATGTTGTACTGATCCCGCACCACCTATCATCGTGTACAACATTGAAGCCGATCACCTGTCGCGAAATCGCGTCGGCAGCGAGTAGCACCTTCAAGTGGCAGCAACTTCGAAAGTATTGGGGAAAACCGAATATAGATTTGTCCTCATCCCAAACCACACACGTCGTGACAAATTACGTTTCTCTGGATTCCTCAGAAATGTCCTCGGTGGTTTCTTTATCAAATTTATTTCAAGTCCCCAATTGATTAACCAATGTTTTCATGACATTTCATCATCAGCCTATAATGTTCCCACTGCTGGGACACAGGCCTCCTCTCTGTGAGAGGGAGTGGGCCATAATCCACCACGCGGGCCCAATGCGGATTGGTGGATGTCACATGTCTTCGAATTCTTGGTTCTAGGGCATACCGGTTTCCTCACGATGTTTTTTTTCACCGTTTTGCGAGCAGTGGTGATGAAATAAATTACACAAAGGAATGCGCCTGGCGGGGTTCGAACTACGACCTACAACTCGTAAGTCGAGACCGATACCACTGGGCCACCACTGCTCACTGGGCCACCACTGCTCTTTGCTTCAAACCACGGGTTACTGTCCAGCCTGAGGTTCTGGAGGACCCATCCCAGGCTGTGGATTTACCTCAGAACTGTATCCCCAACCAAGATTCAGCTAACATTACTCAAGGGATGCCTGAGATAAATGATAGTACATATTGCTCAGTTATGTTTTCAGATAACCTGAACAACTAATGCAGAACTGCAATAAACCAGCTAAACTATAAGAAATACAATAAAAGCGCCATAGCAAAAATTGTTCCATTATGATGAGCGTGTAATGACGTCTTAGCAAGAGTTGTTCAGCCTGATGAGCACTATCTGTTGTCTTTTAAAGATCTGGAACACCTGATATGGAATTCCAATAGCCCAGGTACACTATAACATACACAGTACCTAATAATGTCTTGCCTTTTTTTTTTTTTTTTTTTGGTAAAATCATCAAATGAGTCCTCCAACCCGGGCAGGGCGGGAGGGACTGTCAGACTTCTACTGACTAAAATCCACGGTGTCCTTCATAGCCTGTTACGTTCCGGGGTTACGGTAAGGGAATAATCCCACGACCAGGGGCTTTAACCCTACTGAGAGGGGGGCCCCGTCATTATGCTGACGCTCAATTTGAGGCGCGCGTGGGACACAACAGCCGTATACCCAGATTCTTGGTCGTACTTAAAAAAGAAAGTTGTACTAATTAAAAATTAAAATGTATTTGAGTTTCGCACGGAAACATCTAGTAGTCCTTCATACAATTTACTTAATTGCGTCCCATGTCTTTGAGGAGTGTGTCCTTGTCACTTCCGTCCACTGACAGGTCCGGCACGGGTTTGTTATCGAAAAAAGTTCGCCCGGAGGACACGGTAATACGGTGCAGGCTTCCCCTTTTTACTTTAGCGCATAGGACGTGTCCTCTACGGCTGCGATATCTATTTGAATTCGGTAATGCATAAGGGCCTAGACGCTCGCCGCGAGCGAGAGAGGACAGAGTCCTCTTTTGACCTACTTAGGACGCCCACGGCGACGGACGTATCTCCGGCCACCGTAGTCGCGGACATTAGGGAAAAAAATGGTATCTGGCTACGTTCTATTTGTCTTGACTTAGAAATGACTCTCAGAGGGCCAAAGCCTGTGTTATTATTCACCATTTCCGGAACAGGCTAAAGGTCAATATTTTAGTCAACCCCGTAAGTCCACTTGCTCAAAAATAAGTGACTTCCCATAATTTCTCGTCTTTTCCGAAAGTCATAGTGGATTTTAGTCACACGATAAAAAAAACAACCATCTACTTTCGCATTTTTATCTTTAGAGGAAAGGTACAACTAGGCACAATAAAAAGTCATTCTTTGTTAATACACAATGTCACTATTAAGAGCTTTCCCTAGGGAAAGAAAGTTGTACTGAATTTCATTCATCCTCTAGGGAGAGAATGTGATTTGAGTTTCGAATACTTACCGATAGTGAACTACATCAGTCTGTCTTTACACAACCAGGCCGCAAGAAGACATCCGTATGCAAAATATGAGGACCGAGTTTTGAGTTTTGTAATATATTTTTAGGATTGTCAAGATATATATTTTTGATGTTGCCAGCAATTCTCGTGGTCCAAAAAAAAAAAATCCGCACTGTGGTCACAGATCATTATAACGTTGATATTTGTGGGTTTTGATCTGAATAAATTTCATATGATATGGCATTACATACTGATTATACTTTATTATGACGAGACCTTGATAAAATGATTGGAAAATATAGTTGAAAAAATTTTAATACTAGATCTATCTTCATATTTAAAAGAACCTATGGTATGACAAGCGCGTAGACTTGCCATCTGACACTTTTTGGCCGACATACCATCTAAGTCCTACATCAAACGTGGATTTTGTACAACTACCCCACGTTTTGACAGTCTACCATTTTGTTCTAAAATTAGGGTGTTATTGTTTTTGAAAAGGTCTTTATCTCTAAAATACGTGAAAAGGGGTGTACCTCATCATCATGTATTCTGAAAAATCCTATTCCTTGTCTTTTCCGAAAGTCATACGGTTTATACATTTGAAACTAGTTTAAAATCAATAGGATCACGAGTAAATAAAAAAGTACTAGCACTATAGTTTTTCGAAAACTACCCACATTAGTTCCTAGTCGATGTTAATGTTCTACGTATGCACCATAGAAGTCATAACGCGTTTTTATCCGATTACTATTGAAAATCAAATTCTATGGATCAAACAAAACCATGAGCAAACACGTGGGATTTTTCGATAATCACCCCCAGTAAAAGTGAAAAGGCAAGAATTACAATCAGTTACAATAGTGAATTTTAAACCTATTAAATAACATCTGAATTTTGGATGGCAGTTGCAATTTATCAACTGCTAGGTTTCCAATTCGTAATGAAAGGAATGTTCAGCTTTAAGGGGGTGAAATGCGCCTACTAAAATTTTACTGGTACCATCCAATGATACTCTAGACGATGTTAAAGTTTGTAAAAGATTCCACCACACCGTTGCTTAACCGATGAATTTGAAACCCGGTATATAGAAACTAGATCAAAATAATCAACTCTGTGCAACACGTGTCATATCCCTTTTAGTAAAAGTGGCATTAGGTTTTTAAACAACAAATCGCCCCCTAAAATTGGTCTGGACAAGGGGTGATTTTGCTTTTAACTGAGTGAATGCATTTTCTTCTTCCTTCCCCCAAGTCCAAGGGACATTCTTTTTTAGTAGTTGTGTCAATGGACGAGCTATTATCGCAAAATTTTTAATAAAGCGCCTAAAAAAACTAGCTAGGCCTAAGAACTGTCTAACATTATGAACATCTTTAGGTGTTGGAAACTTATCAACAGCATCTATTTTGCATTTCCCTGGTTTTATACCATTCCCCGAAACTTCAAAACCAAGAAATTCAATTTTTGAATGAAAGAAGTTGCATTTGGAGAGCTTTAACGTAAGACCTGCACTTTTAATTTTATCAAATACCGATTCTAGTTTCTTTAGACCGTCCTCAAATGAAAGTGAGGGCACAAGAACATCATCCATGTACACAACAACCGTATCAAATCGTAAGTTATCAAGAACTTTATTTATAGTTCTCTGAAATACCGCTGGCGCGTTTGTCAGACCAAAAGGCATTCTATTAAATTCGAATTGGCCTTCTGGGGTTACAAAGGCAGTTTTTTGTTTATCGCGTTCAGCCAATTCTATCTGGTAATACCCTGATGCGAGGTCTAAAGTTGTATACAGTTTATACCCTGCTAACCTATCCATCTGGTCCTCAATCCTAGGCAAAGGGTAGTGTTGTTTTACAGTCTTCCGATTTAAAGCTCTGTAATCTACACAAAGGCGTTTCTCGCCGTTCCTTTTTTGAACTAAAATTATTGGACTAGCAAAAGGTGAGCAAGATTCTCTAATAATACCACACTGTAGTAACTCGTCGGTTATACCCCTAACCTCTTGTTTTTCTTTATGAGATAATCTATAAGGTCTGTAGACAACAGGTTGAGGGTCCATTAAATCAATATTCATTGTCTCTATATTGGTGCAGCCTAATTCAGTTAATTTAGTAGCAAAACAATTTCGGTTACGATTTATAACATCCAATAATTGCAATTTCTGTCTCTGATTTAAACTATCGTCTAAGGACAAGTTATTTAAGTCAAAAAGTTCTAATGAACTGACAATGTCGATCTTATTTACAGAGGGACATTTTATAGTTTTAATTTGCATAAAGTGTCCTCTAGCTATCAGCTGATCTTTCTTAAAAGTTACAGTTTTTGAAGAAATGTTATCTACTAATACTACGCCTTTGCCATTTTCAATCGAGTAAACCCCCTCTTCTATATTATGTTCTAAATTAGGTAGCGGTCTATAACTTCCGTATACTAATATTGAACCTGTTATGTTTTGAGAAGAGTAAACTTCTACAAAGGAACAACCAGGTAAAATTGAACAGGACTCTTTTGAAAATAATTTAACCACGCTAATAGTTTCTGGGAATTCACGAGAGATTATCAATTCATTATTTGTGTTCAAGATTTTAACCCCTAATGCATCGGTAAATGATTGACCGACTAACAATGAGTATTTCAAAAAATTATTAGGCACAACAATAATGTCTAGATGGACGGCAACACCTTGAATTTCTAACAGAACTGGACATCGACCTATTGCATGAACTACTGCTCCACCAAAGCCTGTCATTGCCACTGAATAAGTTCTATCCCAAGTACCTAATACTTCTATAGCATCAGAATTTCTAATGAGAGTACATTCGCTACCCGAATCTATATAACCTGCTTTTTAAAACCATTAATCAAAACTGATTGTACATATTTATTCTTAGGTTTTGTGACTGAAATTTCTAAGACAGTTTTTGGGTTTTCTTTCTTTCGGTAACACTCGTTAGCCTCATGACCAGTAATTGAACAGTTAGTACATTTCTTTATTGGTTTAGTGCATTTACTAATAATATGACCCTCTTCTTTGCAATTAAAACATCTAATTAACTTGTTGTTAGAAGGTTGTTTATCCTTAGTTAATGGTTTTTTATTTAGAGTCCTTTGCGGATTATTATTATCGTTCCTTTTATTACCTATACTTTTTGCGTTTCGTAAATACGCCAAAAGTTTATCGGGGTTATCAAATTGAGCCGCTTCTGCTCCTATCCTAATGGCCCTATCATCTATGCCAAAGATTACGCATTCTACTGCTCTTTTACCCTTAATTTCACACCTATTAAGTAACGCGATTTTATCATAATAATAATCCTCTAAGGATTCCCCGAATTTCGCTCTTTTGTCCAACATATCCGACAGCATTTGTCCATAATTTTCATCGGATGGAAAAGCTGCTTTGAGCTTTTCTTGCCACTCAACCCAATTATAATTGACGGTCATAAGACCTTCGTACCACCGCTTTGCATTGCCAATAAGTTTAGGTATTGCATTATGTATAATTTGTCGATCTGACCACTTGTAAATGTTTGCAATTTCATTCACTTTATGTATCCAATTTCTAATATTTTGATTTTTCGATGAAGGGTCGAACTCGGGAACCACATTAAAGTTACTTATTCTCTCACTACCCCTACTCGAAAACGTATCCAGGAAATCGGTAAATTTAGAAAACATATCAGGAAATGACTCACGTGCGCCGATGCTTTTGCTTGGCGAGCGGGTATCGCGACGATGACCACCGCTTCGCTGGTTGTTTCGAGTCTTACTCCTGCTGCGTCTTGACCGTTGGCTGCCATTTTCGTGCCGCGGTTCCCGTTGATCCCTGGTTGGGCTGCGGCTCCGATATGGGGCAATCCATCCCAGCGGTGGTGTTTCGAGTCGTCGCATTTGATGATTTGGACTTGGTGCACGACTACGACTGTTCCTGTAGCTCTGCCTGCGGCTGCGACTGCGACTGCGGCTCTGCCTGCGGCTCTGCCTGCGGCTCTGCCTGCGGCTCTGCCTGCGGCTCTGCCTGCTGCTCTGCCTGCTGCTCTGCCTGCTGCTCTGCCTGCTGCTCTGCCTGCTGCTCTGCCTGCGGCTCTGCCTGCGGCTCTGCCTGCTGCTCTGCCTGCGGCTCTGCCTGCGGCTCTGCCTGCTGCTCTGCCTGCGGCTATGCCCGCGGCCACGGCTGCGGCTGTGCCTGTCTGACACTGGTGACGGAGACCGCGGCTGTTCAGCCATACTTCCATCACGATAGTTATCCATTTGTTGACGTGAAATTATCCCACTTCTGAACTGAAAGAAAATACACTGATACTTCTGCAAATACTTTTTATTCACTTTCACTAGACGGTACACTTTACTTGAACTGCACAGCTCGACGGTTACAGAAAGACTGGCACGCCAACTGTGTTCCGCCCACTTAATAACTCGGTGACAATATAACAAAGGTGGGGGAAAGCGCGCCATTTTTAGCCAATAAGATGGACGAATTCAATAATCACTTCTAACTATTTATTATATCAATATTTTAATTGAAACAGTATTTTATTTGAAAATATCACATCGAAACAGTGTTTAAACAATTTATTCTATTTTATTGAACTAAATAACCGATTGTTGCTAGTCAAATTAAGCACTATTAACTTTTTAAATACCCATACCTACTCAAATTCGTATGGCAATGTCGTTATTTATTCTGTAATTGCTTACAGTATGGTCGTAAGACTCGCCTACAGCCGAAATTGCTAAACGTAGAAACATGGATTTTGGACAATAGTTGCAGTCTACCATTTAGGGGGTCTAAAAGAAGGGATTTTGTGAAAATCGTCCTCTAAAGGGGTGAAAAGGGGTGAAAACTACTGTATGAAAAATCCTATTCCTTGGGTTTATACATTTGAAACTAGTCATGAATACGAACACGAGTAAATAAAAAAGATTAGCACTATTAGTTTTTTAAAACTACCCTCCATTAGTGATCTAGTCGATGTTAAAGTTTGTATGAAAAAATCATAACGCGTGATCCGATTACTTTGAAAATCAGTATTTATAGACGAAAACAAAAATGATCAAACACGTGTTTTTGGATTTTTCGAAAATCACCCCCAAAGTTAGTGAAAAGGGGTATTCAAGTTTAAAGGGAAAGATTTTGAAGCGCATAACGTATAACCTGAATTTTGGATGGCAGTTGCAATTTATCATATAGGTGAGCACCAAGAAAGGATTTCAGCTTTAAGGGGGTGACAATGGGCATTATTAGTTTTTTAAAACTACCCTCCAATGATACTCTAGACGATGTTAAAGTTTGTATGGGAAAATCATAACTTGCTAACCGATGAATTTGAAACCCGGTATATAGAAACTAGATCAAAAATAATCAAACACGTGTTTTTGGGTTTTTCAAAAATCGCCCCCTAAATTGGTGAAAAGGGGTGATTAAGATTTAGGGGAAGGATTTTACTACGTGTAGTGCGGTAGTCTTTTACAAATTTCTGGACCACTCCAGACACTGGCAACATGCATTTTTAAATAGTCCAAGAACCCATTTGCATACTTCATAAAACAGATTGCGGTCCTCATATTTTGCAAACGAAATTCCTTCTGCGGCCTGGACTACATTGAGTTTGTATGTAAAGCATTATACAACTTTTTGAAAAAGGAATACGCATTTATTCTGCAGTTATGATTTAATAACATTACGAAAACCGAAGAGGCCGTATGATCTTGATGCCTTTGCTTTTCCGAGAATACAATATAATCTAGGAATTTGCCGCGTTTTGTTTTCTTCAAATACATAAACGTTGAGTTTATTTTAATTTATTTTTTTAAATAAGTTATTGTTAAATTTAAATGTTTAATTAATGCTTATCTCATACATATTATTATAACGTTAATTTTTTCGCAAGTGGTACGAAAAGTACAGTATTTTCCTAGGTGAAAAAGCTGTCTTAGTCTTGGTTGAACTTAAATCCCTCGCTACACTCAGGACTCGTCTTAAATCCCTCGCTTCGCTCGTGATTTAAGTTTCTAACACCCTCGCTACGCTCGGGAGTAAGCCTCGAGTCCTTCGTTAGGCTCGCGATTTAAATCGTCACCCGCGACAGAAGACACTGCTTTATCCCCTTGGTTAATAATCTACTATAAAAAAAAATAAAAGTACCAAAGCATTGCGGTTAGTTACAATAAGCAACATTATACCAACATGACATCTGTATTCACAACTCCCAGAACAAATAATAACACAATTTGCAAATTGACGTCAATACTATCCTTCGGAAGCGTATATTCATCTGTGCACATATTTAAATATTTTTCATTATGTATAACCACAGATATGAAAGAAAAAGGAGTAGATGATACGATGACGTGTGATAGGGGAGAATGGAAGAAAAAAACGTGTTGCGCCGACCCCAAGCAAAATGGGATACGGGCAGGAAGATGATGATGATATATATAACCACAGAATATATAATAGTACCTAAAGTATAACCAGGTTTTCTTAATGAATCGATGGCCTACAATTCATGATGCAAAATACAACGTGTGACGTTAATAGCGCAAAACCTCTCTGTATGAAAAAGCAATGCAGAATTTCCAAAAGTCTTGGAACAAACATTGTTCAGTAACATGGGCTAAGTTATACCCCACGAGAGATTTTGCGCTATCAACGTTACACGTTGTATAGTGTCGCTGGGCGCTTGGAATTGCACAACAGTTGTTCCAGGTCTTCAATTTTTTACGTCAACAGAGAATGCTCATCAGGATGAACAACTCTTCCTAAGACGTCGTGTTAAAGTATACCTATAGGTTTTAATTAATTAAAAAATCAGTTTTAAATAATACTAACTCCAAAATTACAACTTCAGCTTCGTTCTTAGACCTAAGCAAAGCTTTCGCTATATAATTAGTATTCGGGGCGGGGCTTTAGAGGAGGTAGACCTGTGTTTCATTTCGAGGAAGAAGTACTGCAAAAAGTCTAAGTCGTCGGTACTAAATCAATCAACACAAGCGAATACGATTAAACTGAGATAGCAAAAATCGGAATTCTTGAGGTATTTATTTTTTTACTATTTTTTTTTTTGTATGGAACTAACAAGTATTGTATCATTTTAGTATTCTGAATAAATCCGCCGCAAAATTTTAATACCACTTGCCAAGGCACTCTAGTACATTTCTTTTAAAGGAGGGCTGTCAAAGTCGTAAAAAACAAATAGTCTCAATTCACGGAAACTTGAGGCAATTGTGTCATTATTTTTCTAGATTCTAGAAATTTTATTTAGGATAACGTTTTCAAAGTTCAAATGAACAAAAATAAAACAGAATAACCACAGTAACTGAAAAATGGTACAGTTTTATCCTAGGTCTTTCTTAAAATACTCATAATTTTAAAACTGCATGTCATAGATTTTTTTCAGATCTTTTTCGTGATGGTTATGATCAATCCTGTGACCCCGTTTGGGCTTGACGTTAAGTTCTGGGACACCCTGCATAATAATATTAACCAAGGGGATAAAGCAGTGTCTTCTGTCGCGGGTGATGATTTAAATCGCGAGCGTAACGAAGGACTCGAGGTTTACTCCCGAGCGTAGCGAGGCGAGGGATTTAAGACGAGTCCTGAGTGTAGCAAGGGATTTAAGTTTACCCAAGACTAAGACAGCTTTATCACTGAGGAAAATACTCTACTTTTCGTACCATTTGCGAAAAAAAGAACACAATAATAATATGAGATAGGTAAGCATTTATTAAAAATAATGACATTAAAATAAACTTAACGTTTATGTTTATGTATTTGAAGAAAACAAAAACGCGGCAAATTCCTAGACTCATTAGGCTCATACGGCCTCGTCGGTTTTTATAAGGGGTTTGAACTTTCTTTGAGGGGCCGTGTTACATGCCATTTTAAATGCTGAAATTGCTTTAAACGAAATGATCGAAAAGCATTTGAAATGCGTGAAAAACGAATATTCAATTACTTTTGTAACGGTTAGCGGGTGAGTTGAATAAAAGAACTCACCAACGTTTACAATAAATTTATTATAAGGTCGTGGTTCACAGCCGTCACTTGGTATTTAATCGTTCCGTGGAAGTAGGCGCACTAAGTACTGTCCTGGCTTATCGCGTAGTGCAGAGACGCGATGGCGAGGAGATGTCCCGAGGTGAGAGTGACCCCAGGGACAGGATGGTGGATGCGCCGGCTGGTCAGCTGTGTGCGGCTAGGTGCTGTATGTGCGCAGGCCTCGAACGTTCGGTAGCGTGAGTCAGCTGTCGAACTCAACGAACGTTGAGGAAGGGTGTTTCAAACCCCAATCTTATTCCCTGGAATCAACGTCCAGCGGTAAATAAAGGTTCACTGCAAATCCTCTCTGATGATGACCTCGCAGCGTAAGCGAAAGCCTAGGACGTAAGGCGCTTGAGGCGTTTGTGAGTTTGGTCATCATCAGAACGGAGTTTACATGGCAGGTACACAATATTAAATTAGCGTGAAACATTAACACAACATTATTTATAGGCCTACGAGCGTGTGGAACATTCGAGGCTTAACAAAATAAAAACCTAACAAATAAAAATTAGAACACAAAATAATAAGTCTTGTATGTAACTGCTCAATACAAAAAGATAGAAACACAATAGCTAGCAGTTATAAAGATTTGGTTTGGCAAGCTTACCCTTAAACCGGGGCGGACACTAATAATTTAATAAAGTTACTTTAAATTTCAAATTTATAAATCTATCAAAATAATATCCGGAACCGACAGTTATAGGTAGTATCTAATGTAGGGAGATACCACTTGCTGCGCGACCGGATTTTTATGTACTGAATCAAGTCCCAGCTGATTGCTACAAAATGCCTCGCTCAAAGAGAAGGGGAATTGGACTTTGCACGCGTGAGAGTGAGACAGCATAAGCATTACCACTCACTTATCCGCAGCTAGAACATTCCACAGTTCTGTCACCACAGAACTGTCAAAAGTTACTACCAGTTTAGAACTACCCACTTATAAATTACTTTTTGTCTCGACGTAATTCAAGAATATTTTACTAGATACCTACAAATTTATATTAATGAACTATTTATAGTTTTGAAATGCAACGTTGGTAATCCACAACGTTACACTTTAAAATGTGGTAACCGCCTTCAAAAACACGGAAGTATTAAAAGAAAATTATCATGTTAGAACACAAAAAAAAAACTTTTAAACTTTAAAAAAAATATCTAACCGCCTTCAAAAACAACCAAAAAAAAGGGTAAAATAACCTACAAAACTTTTCTTTCGGAATTCGGTGGTTTTAATTGTTTTTTTGCCACCGACTTCCTTCTCAACAAAAATTGTTCCACGTGATGAGCATTTTCTGCTGAGAGAATAAAATTGATGATCCTGGACACCTGATGTGGAACTTCAAGAGCCCAGCTACACTATAACATACAGGAATGACGTCTTAGCAAGAGTTGTTCAGCCTGATGAGCACCTTCTGTTGATGTATGAAAATTGAAGATCTGGAACACCTGATGTGGAACTCCCAAGAGCCCAGCTACACTATAACATAAATAAGGGAATGACGTCTTAGCAAGAGTTATTCAGCCTGATGAGTACTCTCTGTCAACTTATAAAAATTGAAGATCTGGAACACCTGATACGGAACTCCAAGAGCCCAGCTACACTATAATACAGTGAAACCTGGTTAAGTGAGACCTCAAGGGACCTGCAAATATGTCTCACTTAAAGAGGTATTCAACTTACGCAGTGTCTTAGATATCCAGGTATAAATAAATATCTGTCCCATTTACAGAGGGTTTCATTAATAGAAGTCAAAATACAGGTTATTTCAGTTATAGAGGTGCGATTATCAAATAAAATAGTTTTAATCTTTATTCGAAATCAAAAAAGGTAATGATCGTAATTATGTAATGGAATTAATATAAAATGTTTTTTTTAAGATATGCAGTACAAAAATGAATGAAATAAAAATGAATTTTATTTTTATTCTGGATTGTTGATATTTTGAGCCTTCGTATCGGCATTTTTCAAATAAGTATCCGTATGATAGTAAAGCAAAACTAAAACTGAAGTTCATTTGATGCTCAAATTAATTAAGTGCGGAATTTGCAGGTAGAATAACAAAAAGTAAGTAAACAATCAAAACAATGTTGTCTCAGTTACTGAGGTTAATGCAAATAAAATTTACTTGCTGCCTCAGTTATAGAGGTAACTAGGACGATAAAATCGTAAGAACGAATCCCAGTTATAGAGGTTTGCTTCATCCCACTAACAGAGGTAATTCAGTGTCAAATTGTGGGCCCTCAGCATGAGTACCAGTTATGGAGGTTTCTCACTTATCCAGGTCCCACTTAACAAGGTTTCACTGTATTTACAGGAATGACGTCTTAGCAAAAGTTGTTTAGTCTGATGGGCATTTCCTGTTGTCTTACAAAAATGAAAGATCGGGAACGTCTGGAATCGTCTCGCGCATCCCATTGTTTTCTCGTCCCCAGGCTCCTAGAATTCGACATCAGACGTTTCAGATCTTCGATTTTGACGACCCCGACTGCTGGCATAAGCAACAGGATCCGCGTACGAAGTCGCGGGCAGAAGCTAGTTTTAAAATATACTAATCTGCTGGTGGGACCAGCATCTGAAACAGAATCGAAGTTGCCTGTGGTAAGGGGGACTGAGAGAGAAATCCCCTAAAAATACGAGTCGTGACCAGTACTACTGCTTTTTGAATCAACCCTTTTTTGGGATAATAAAATTATCGAATGAGTTAAATCTCGCTGTTGCAAGTTGTGTTATTATTATGACCACCTACCTTTATAGAGCATAATTTTATCTATGGACACTGTAAAAACGTGTGGAAAAAAAAAATAAAAAGTTCTCTATGGCCTCTACCAACGAAGACGACCCGGCTTTTATTTCTTTCGCTCCAAAATGTAATTAAATAAGAACCTGCTCAATAAAAATACGACCGGTAAAATAAATCCGATCATCTGGCGACCGTGGAAGTGAGAGGGCGAAAGTTTTTGACAATATTCGTTAATAATGAATTCGTTAAAGAAGAGCCGGCGAGCGACCAGGACGCAATTCACCAGAATCGCCAACTTGCTGGAGGCAGGCGATGTGTCCACCCCTGAAGGTGATGCACAATATATTCTGATAGAAGAATTCGCAAAAAAGTTAGCTGTATTAGATAACGAAATTGAAAAAATCCTTCTCGACAAAGACAAAGATGGCGACGACGCCGAATTGGAAAAAGAGTTGGAAGATGCAGCTTCATACAGATTACGGTGGCTCACAATACAGAGTGCTTATGCTACGAAAAAGCCACAAATGGGAGTTTATAAACAAGAGGAAAGAAATTATAAGTTGCCAAGGCTGGAACAAATAAAATTCGATGGCAATTTGAAGAGCTGGCTGCCATTTTGGGCTCAATTTGAAAAGATTCACTTGGATCAAATGATGAACGAAAATGACAAATTGCAGTATTTAAGACAGTCCATGACACCTGGCACAGAAGTTAGTAGATTCATCGACAGCTACCCAGCCACCAGCAAAAGCTACCAGCAGGCAATAGCAGATCTCAAAGAAAGATATGCACGCAATGATCTTCTCATACAAGTATACGTTCGAGAGCTACTCACCATGATATTACACAAAGACAGCAACAGCAACAGTTTGACTTGCCTGTATGACCAAATCAGTACCCAGCTCAGAGCATTGGAAATACTCGGTGTAACACAAGAGGGATACTCATCATTTATTCTGCCAATGGTTGAATCTGCTATTCCATTAGAAACACTGAAGGGTTGGGAACGAGCGAGGCCAGCTGCAATGAAGAATGAACTCCAACCATTGCTGGAGTTTCTGAAGAAGGAAGTTGAAAGCGAGCAGAGAATTCAATTAGCTACAACATCATTCTCACAGGAACAAATAGACACACCAGTGAAGGAGTCCACAGCAGCAGCGTTGGTAGCCGCTTCATCAACAGGAGGTGCAAGCGAGACCAAGAAACAAGTGACATGTCTTTGGTGTGATAAGAATCATTCGAGTATGGAGTGCTATAAACTAGCAAAAATGAGTCTTGAACAGCGGAGAGATCATATCAAGAATAAGAAGGCTTGCTTAAATTGTCTAAAAATTGAGCACAACGCAAAAGTGTGCAAGAGTTTTGTACAGTGTTTTATTTGCAAGAAAAGGCACTCAGTCACTCTATGCCCAGGAACTTCAGAAAATACAAAGAAAAAGAACTCTGAGACTACTGAGAGTTCAACAACCAGCAATTTCGCTGCTCAGGGGAGTACTGTGACACTGCTGCAGACCACCATGGTAAGGATAGTAAATGAAGACAAGCAGATAATGGTGCGTGCCTTGGTGGACAATGGGTCACAGAGGTCCTATTTGAGGAAGGATGTTGCACAGAAACTAGGTCTCAAGGAGGCAGGTAGAGAAACTCTCACTCACTGCCTGTTTAGTGGAGTTCAAGTAAGGTCAAAAGTTCACAATATTTATAACATATCTGTTCAGAGTTTTGATAAATCATTTAGCATGGATTTAGCTGCCTTAGATCAACAAGTAATTTGTAATAATTTACCTAAGTATAATACAAGTGATAAAAACCGGCCAAGTGCGTGTCGGGCCACGCACAGTGTAGGGTTCCGTAGTTGCCCATCAAAATACTTATGCAAACTAACTAAACTGATTCGCTGAATTTAATTTTAAAAAGAAGAATTTTCAAAATCGGTCCAGGAGTCTTTGAGAAATCGGGGAAAAGAAAAAGATAAAAAGACTACAACTAATTTAGAACCTCCTCCTTTTTTTTGAATTTAGTTAAAAATAGTTGACGATAAAAACCTACCTATCCCCAAAAAACATACCTGTAGAAGTAAAAATAAAGTTGACAAACTTACATTTGCAGTTGTCTCCGATACATTTTGTTTAAGAAAATATGATATCAAGTACATTTTATAAGTTGGTCGACTATTACTCGTAAAGTTGTAAAGCCTACTTAGTCATGATAATTTTCTTTTAAACTTCGTTATATGTACTACTATTGTGAATTTTTTCACACCCCCAAACATAACCGTTTAGCTGATAGAGGGGGGGGACACTCGAATCGAGCAAAATTTAGCACTTTAATGCTTAATATTTCACAAACGAATTTTTTATCAAAAAATTGTTAATGGAAACTATCATTATTTTTTAAAGGCCTATTTAATGATACCCCACACTAAGGGGTACGCTAGAAAAAAAAATCCTCACTTTACGTGTAAGTACTGGAGGTACCCTAAAAAAAAATATTTTACGAGATTTTATTTTACCACTTTTTTGGCACAACAAATCCGTATATTTACACCAAATTACAGCTCTCTAGTACTGTGCGTCTCTGAGCTAAACTGCGGACAGACGGACGGACGGACGGACGGACGGACGGACGGACGGACGGACGGACGGACATGGCGAAACTATAAGGGTTCCTTGTTGACTACGGAACCCTAAAAAATTTGACAAGATTGTTAGGTAAAAATAATATTGTATTGGCAGATAATGAGTGTACTGAAATTTCATTGCTAATTGGTGCAGATTATTCAGGCTACATAATGACAGACACCATGGTTGTTTTGAAAGATGGGTTGATTGCTATCAAAACCAAATTAGGTTGGGTGTTACAAGGTAAAGTTGAAAGTTCTAATAATAATTCCACTAATACTTTATTTTGTTCATCAGATATATCAGGGTTTTGGTCACTGGAGTTGCTCGGCATCAGGGATCCTGTGGAGAATAAATCTAAGATCCAGGCTGAAGCTGAGGCAGTGATGGCATTTGAAGAAAGCGTCAACACCAATGTAGATGGCAGGTATGAGGTGTCCCTACCCCTGAAGGTGGGACATGAGGAACTACTAAGCAACAGAGATGTAGCCGAGAAGCGCTTGAGAGCAACAACCAAGAGTCTTATGTCTAACGGTAAGTTTGATGAATATCATAACATTATATGTAGCTGGGAGACAGAGGGCATAGTAGAGAGAGTACCAGAGTCGCAGAGCATGAAACAAGGCACACATTACTTACCTCATCGTGGTGTATCAAAGGACTCTAGCATGACGACGAAGTTAAGACCAGTATATGATGCGTCTGCGTGTGACAAAAACAGTAGGTCACTCAACTCATATCTCAATAAAGGTGTAAATTTTTTAGACAAAATACCACACTTATTAACAGGGTTTCGAAAAGGTGTGATAGGTATTTCAGCTGATATTGCCAAAGCATTTCTACAGATATCTGTTAAACCATCAGATAGAGATTATTTAAGGTTTTTATGGTGGCAAGATGAATCTCGAGCAGACATAGTAGAATATAGACACTGTCGAGTAGTATTTGGTCTAACCTCTAGTCCTTTTTTACTGTCTGCTACTATAGCGCATCATTTGAAGCAGGTCACAGGTAAAGAAAAGAAAACAGCAGAGATACTAACCAAATCTTTTTATGTTGACAATTGCATTACAAGCATGGATTCAAAGGAGGATGCAAATAAATTCATAGCTGAAGCAAAAGACATTATGAGGCAAGCTAAGTTCGACTTAAGACAGTGGGCTACTTCACCTAATGGAATAAATGAGACAAGTAGTAAAGTAGTGTCTATCCTTGGGTTAATGTGGAATACAGAAACTGATGAACTTAGTTGCAATCTAGATAACTTACCCAATTATTCAGAACTTGGCAAGATAACGAAAAAAGATCTTATGTCACTAATACAAAGAATATTCGATCCAATAGGTTTCACTTGCCCCGTTACACTCGTATCTAGGTTAGTAATGCAGAAGACATGGCAACGTGGTCTCACATGGGACGAGAAGCTACCAGATGATTTAGAGGCTGAATTTCGTAAGTGGTATGAACATGTGTCACTTCTAGGTGAATGCAAAATCCCACGACGACTGACGAACTATAGGATGGCAGAAAGTATATTAAGTCTTCACCTATTCTGCGATGCTAGTAAACTGGCATATGGCGCTTGTGTGCTTCTACGATCTGAAAAAGAAGGTAATGTTAGTGTTCAAATGTTGTCAGCAAAATCTAGAGTTGCACCACCTGGAAAGGCTTCTATTCCTAGACTCGAGTTGACAGCAACACTTATAGGTTCGAGATTACTAGCAGAAGTCAAAAAGAGTCTTGGCATAAAGGAAATAGAGGAATGCTGTTGGACCGATTCATGTGTGGCATATTATTGGATAACTAAAAACCTACCTTGGAATGTGTATGTACATAATAGGGTAAAAGAAATAAGAGAAAATTCGAAAGTATCAAGTTGGCATCACCTTCCTGGAACATTGAACTGGGCAGATGTGGCATCAAGAGGCTGCAACGCTGAGCAGCTGATTTCTCTGCGCTGGTGGGAAGGGCCGGCGTGGTTGAAGCTACCCAGAGAAGAATGGCCAAAGGGTTCACTACACATTGATGGCAAGGAAGCATGCAAAGAACTACAAAAGACCAAGACAGCATGCAATGCAGACATATGCATAAAGGAAGGACTGACAAGGTTATATTATTTTTCTAAGTATAGTAAAATAGTAAGGATGATGGCATGGATGTTGAGATTTATAAATAACATGCAATCTACGAAAACCAAAAGGAATGGAGAAATACCAGCAGTAGAATATGAAGAAGCAGAAAAGAAAATTGTAAAGCTTATACAAAGAAGTGAAGAAGAATACAATAAAGAACAGAAAAGAAGTTTGAATACTTACCTTGATGAAGATGGATTATTAAGGGTAAAAACAAAACTATATTATTATCAGATTTTCCAGAGTCTACCAAGTCTCCAGCATTGCTTCCGGCAAAGAATATTATAGTAAGAAGATTGGTAGAACAACGGCACAGAGAATTACAGCATGCAGGTGCAAATCAGCTGACTGCGGACATACGAACAAGATTTTGGATAATTGGTATTAGACGTCTGTCAAAATCAGTTATAGCTGCATGCACAGTATGTGCTAGATTCAGATCAAAACCAGCGCAAGTACCTACTGCTCCACTGCCAAGTGAGAGGGTCCAATGTACAGCTCCATTTGAAGTCAGTGGTGTAGACCTCGCGGGACCCCTGTTTTTACGAGGGGAGGAGAAATGTTGGGTGGTACTTTTTACATGTGCTGTTTATCGCTGTGTACATTTAGAATTAACGAAGTCACTATCAACAAAAGCATTTATACTCACCTTACGACGATTCATTGCTCGGAGAGGACGGATTCGGCAGTTCATTTGTGATAATGGAACCAACTTTCATGGTACTAAAAACAGACTAGCAGAAATAGACTGGGAAGAAGTACAGAAGCAGTCAACAATTGATCGTATTCAGTGGAAGATGAACGCACCAACAGCAGCTTGGTGGGGCGGTTTCTTTGAGCGTCTTATCCGCATTATGAAAGATTTACTTAAAAGGATACTAGGACAATCACGTGTTAACTATGAAGAACTTGAAACAATATTATGCGAATGTGAAGCAGTAATGAATCAACGTCCCCTCACTTACGTACAAGATGACAAGAATACTTGCCTGGAACCATTGACTCCAGCTTGTTTCTTACAATGTATCCCTCACACAGATGTCACTGACCTCGACACAGTTGATGCTAATTCTTTGAACTTAAGACTGAAGTACCTGCTGAAGCTAAGGAAAGACTTCAAGCAAAGATTTAAAAATGAGTATCTGACAGCTTTAGTTCAAAAAGGGAAGGAGAACATGAGTCATTTAAATATTGGAGACATTGTATTAATAGAAACTGAAGAAAAAAGAATTAAGTGGCCCTTAGGTATAATTAAAGAGATATATAAAGGTAAGGATGGTAATTATAGAACTGCAAAAGTAAAAACATCATCAGGTTTTAAAATTCGACCCTTCCAGAGGTTGTATCCCTTGGAAGTGTCTACTAAAGAAGGAAGTGATCAACTGCAGAATAGTCAGCAGTCTTCAGGTAAGGTTCCTGTTAATCCACCAAAAACAGATGCTGATAGTGCTGGAGAAATAGAGAACATTTCCAAAACAGAGACAGGTCAGACTTCAGAAAAGACAACTCGCTGTGGCAGATCTGTGAAAATGCCTAGTAAGTACATTTTGTAAGTGATAGTCTTATTTCTCTGTTCACAGGTTTCTCTGATGTCGAGCAATTCCATTTACTTATAGTTTTTTTTCTTTTTGTTGGTGTGTGTGTGTATATGGAACACATATTTCTGAAACCATGGTGTAACTAGTTAGTAAACAGGCACCTAGATCATTTTGGTTATATGTAGTTAGAAACATTCAAGTAGAATAATTATTGTACTGTGTACTTCCCACCTTTATGAAACTCATAATAATATAAATTTTGTGTAAGTTGTTTATCATATAATATTCCAAAGTAAGTTTTTCAAGCTGTAATTTCAATTTATGATAAACTCTTTATTATTGGTCAATCTGTGTCATAAGTCAAGTAGGTAACTCAGGTTCAAGTTGATAAATATATACTTGCACATCTTATTAATTGTTAATTAGAAGAATAACTTTACTTTCAAAATTCGATTGCAAAAAAGTCAACAAAACCATTGAAGCCACCGACTCCTAAAATAAAGTGATAAATTCTACTTTTCTAATTAAAATATAAGGACATACTATTTATAAAACCTAAAATTAAGAGTAAAATATTTACAGAAATAACTAAAAAAAAAAAACTAAAATTTAAAGGGCGTCAAAAAACTCATCCACATCGTTGTCAATGGGGAAAGTGCCCAGAACGCTGGCAGCATTGCCACGTTGGATGGCAATGCTTATCCTTTGACCAAGAAATATGCCAGCCCTCTGGTCACGCGAGGCGTCGACTATACGCTTGGCGATATCTTTGTAAACTCGATGAGCACTCGGACCCCATGGCCCTAGTGTTTCAACCCCAAACGGCTCAAATACATAGTTAGTAGTCAAGCTATTGTATTTGCGCCGCTTGAGGTTTTCGGCACTTGCAGCAGCCGCACCAGCACAGCATGCAGTACCAGGAAGATGGGATGGCGCAAGGGTGTCGACACAGGTTGCATCCCACACCAAAGGTCTACCCAGGTTAATTAGAATATATGATGATTGTATGTTATAGTTTAAGGCTTTTGAATTTGTATCTTTTTTGGGCTGTGGAGGGTGTTGCAAGTTGTGTTATTATTATGACCACCTACCTTTATAGAGCATAATTTTATCTATGGACACTGTAAAAACGTGTGGAAAAAAAAAATAAAAAGTTCTCTATGGCTTCTACCAACGAAGACGACCCAGCTTTTATTTCTTTCGCTCCAAAATGTAATGAAATAAGAACCTGCTCAATAAAAATACGACCGGTAAAATAAATCCGATCACTCGCTCTGGGTTGAGCTGGGGAGACTGCCAGACTCCTGCTGACTAAAAGTCCACCCTCTCTTCATTCTGTTACCCTTTGCGTCACAGATACTTAAGATAGTCGACGCCCGGTACATTTCATTCATACATTTGTTTTGTTTTGAAAGAGCTTCATAGCCTAAGGAACGCGATACTGTCGGGTCCCCAATTAGCGGTGGGACGGGTTTGCATCGCCGTCAAGTCAACGAGATAACTGGTACTCGTCCTTGACATCCCGTGGAACTTCAAGGAGCATTTCAGTCGATTGGTTCAAAAACAGGATCGGGACCAAGACTGCCTTCAAGCTGTTACCCAATTTTTGCGGGGTAGACGCCTCTTTTTGAAGGCTGATAATTTTATTAGCCTAAAAAAACTGCACCGTAAAATAAAAAAAAAACATAACATAGTGGCGACCAAGGAAAACGGAGACTATCGTTTTTCCGCATCGTGATGTTTCTGCTGCGCCCAGGGTTAAGACATACATAGGGATTAAAACAAAAACACTGTAAATAGAACGCAACATTTATATTTGAATATAGTTTTGAATAAAATACATAGTTCTGTATAGTTTCAGCGCAGTTATTGATCATATAGTATTTCCATGACGAGAATTAGCAGCTAAATGATTAAATACACATCATGTAAAGGCAACATTGGCGTTCCCTACATAACAGCGTAAGTCCCGAGTAGATTGGAAGAGTGTAACTCCATGAAAATGAGCTGGTTGTAGAGTTTCTATTAGCAGTACTTTAGGTGAGAGCCGTCTTTCCTGCGACTGCTTTCTGCGTGTCTGTGAAAGATATTTGTTAGGTCAGATCATTTGTGTCTTATAAAGGAGGGTACCGTCTCTTTAATCAGATCGATGATGATGGCAGTATTAGTTTTCTAGGCCAGATTTAATAAGTGCTGCATTCCTGGAGAAGCTGCATTTCAAAGTAAATAAAAATATTAAGGTCTCTGCGCTCGGTCGATGGCAAACAAAATGCATGGTGATAAAGTCAGAGATTGTAATCGTAGGCCTTTAAGAGACAATATAATATTATAACCTTACTTTTATCCCCTTGGATCTATCAAAGGAAGTTTTTTATACATACCTCCCAGTTTGAGATGAAGAAGCCGTCAAGCGTTCCAATTCTATCTTCCCAAGCTTTCAAGAGGATATAAAACTGGATGCCTGACTTTAGGTGGTGGTGACTTTTCGTGGTACTTGTGCTGTTTGTGACTGGCAGGACTGCCATGCGGTTACCGTTGCTGCCGTGCTCGTTGGAGTGACTTCTTTCTCGCTGGCTGATGACAGCGGTCATGTGACTACTTAGTGTTGACCCTCGTATGGAGTAGACGACAGTCATTGTTTGTAAGATGATCCGCTTGTGATCGTTTCTACTGCGTCTTGGTGGGATCACACATTTTCTTCTGACATGTCGGAAACGTTTGAAAACCATTTCAAGAAATCTTACAGGTGCTTCTCAATTTAAACTGCGCTTAGCATACAGATATTTAAAAAACATTAATCGAAATAATTAATAATAACAGCCATCGTTTGTCGTGATTTTTAAATCTTTTGTTAGTGTATTATTCTTTCTCTGTCAACGGGATGCATCTGCAGCAGCAGCAGTATCTGCAGCAGCAGCAGTATCAGCAGCAGCAGCAGTATCAGCAGCAGCAGCAGCATCAGCAGCAGCAGCAGTATCAGCAGCAGCAGCAGTATCAGCAGCAGCAGCAGCATCAGCAGCAGCAGCAGTATCAGCAGCAGCAGCAGTATCAGCAGCAGCAGCAGTATCAGCAGCAGCAGCAGTTTCAGCAGAAGCGTCAGGAGAGACTAATTTTGCAATTTCATCTTCAAGGGTTTGTACTACTTTTTCCAGGGATGGCACATCTGTCACTTCAGCCAAAGCCTCATTAATTACTTTCTTAATGTTATCTATTTGTTCTTGAGTAGTGCCAGCAACTGTCTCGAGAGTTTTCTGTAAATCTTGCTCAATTTTTTCGGCGGCTTCTTTTACCGGTACTGCATTTTCTTTCACTTCTTTGAGAACGTCATCGATAGTACTAATTACCGAGTCGACTACGTCTATAATGATAAAAAATAACATAGATTAGGTAACACACAGACAGGAAATTAATGAAAGAAAGTAGAAATAGCAGCCTCTGTATCTTGGTGACAGCCCACCAAGTCACAATTTAGTACCTAATGGAAAATATAAAATTACTAGCTGTTGCCAGCGGCTTCACCCGCTACAACTCGAAAATTATCCCACGGGAACATAAAATCGGGATAAAAGCTATCCTACGTGTTAATCCAGGTTATAAACTATCTGTGTACCAAATTTTAGCCAAATCCGTTCAGTGGTTTTTGCGTGAAAGAGTAACAAACATCCATACATCCATACATACAAACTTTCACCTTTATAATAGTAGTAGGATATTAATAAAATGATTAGGTACATTAGGTTGATGATAAACTTGAGCATTCACTTGTAATGTAACATTGTTGCGAATGTTACATTACAAAGAAATAAACGAGAGCGTTTTTGTGAGCCGTTCTGACGAGCTTATTACCGAGCCGACTACTTTTAAGTATGTAGTTAAAGTTTAAAATTATTTCACACTGAAAGTGCTCGCCGCGTCGCTGCCGGCCGCTGCCATTCCGGTGTGTCTCGGCCCTTAGTATGTTATTGCTCAACGAAAATTAATAAACACGTAATTTTACCATCAAAATCTCTAGTTATCATTTATTTGTAACAGTTATTTGTGTCGCGCTTGCGACACGTTATGCTTGTTTTCTTTAATGCGCATTGTTAGATAACTAACCTAACTGAACAAACTGTCCAAGGTAAGTAGTGGTAGGTAGTCTACAACTTCTAGAGTATCATTCCCAACAACAACCGTTACGTGTGCCACATGGACATTCGACATGACTTTCGTCTTGTCCATGTTCATTTTAAGGCCGACCCGTTGGGAAACGATACTGAGGTCTCTGAGCATAGCATTGAGGTGCACCAACGATTCTGCCATGATGACTATATCATCGGCAAAACGAAGGTGAGTGATGTATTCGCCATTGATGTTGATGCCGAGTACGTTCCATTCCAAAGGCTTGAAAACGTCCTCCAACGCGTTCGTGAACAGTTTCGGAGAAATAAAGTCTCCCTGTCTCAATAAAATTGGATTGGTTTCGTGCTCTCTTCCTGAAGTTGGATTGACATGGTGGCGTTTCTATACAAACACTTCAACACTTCGATATACTCGTACCTATAGTCGATATGACATCGTTGGAGGGACTGCAATAATGACCAGGTTTCGATAGAATCGAAAACTAAATGTTATTGGATGTAGCAAATAAAGGATAAGTGAAATGAACATCACATGAGATTAAGCCATTCGTTTTCATAACAAAGCATCGGTTTTTTTTTTATCGTGGTAAAATCATCAAATGAGTCCTCCCACCCCGGGCAGGGCGGGAGTTACTGTCAGACTTGTACTGACTAAAATCCACGGTGTCCTTCAATAGCCCTTACGTTCCGGGGTCACGGTAATGAGATAAATCCACCGACCCGCGACAAGCTTTGGCCCTCTAGAGGGGGCCCCCGTCATGATGCTGACACTCTTTGAGGCGCGCGTGGAACACAACGCGCCGTTGACCCGGGCATGATCCATGGTCGGGCAGCGAGTTGCCCTTTACTCGCTGCCCGCATGCCCGCGCCAAAACGGTCGCTGGAGATCGTCTGCCGAACATAGCAGAGGTATGAAAATTATATCAGGCCGTTTCTTATGCTTGCTTCACATGGCGAGTGTCAAGCCGCGCCACACTCGCACCCGACCCTGATATTTCATACGCGTCAGCTTGCGCCCCTTCACAGTGTTAGGGTACTGCGCGGCGTGGCGTGTAATATAGCGCGCCGTGTAAAGCGGCTCTCCTCGTGGCGCGGTATCGCATCCATAATACAATTTAAATAATTCACTTAAAAAAAGTACCTCTTAAAACGTACCTTTTGTAAGAGTGCCCACATTTTGTAGTACCTCGCCCACGGTATTGACTACTGGATATTGACTACTGCTGATAATGTCTTGTCCAAACCATCGCCTAGTGCTGATGCTGTCTTGTCCACACCATCGCCTAGTGCTGATGCTGTCTTGTCCACACCATCGCCTAGTGCTGTTGCTACGCCGCCCACAACATTGCCAGCACCTCCTGCTATGCCGCCCACAGTTTTGCCAACACCTCCTACTATGCCACCCACCAATTTGCCAGCATCTCCTAGTAAACCTCCTAGGAGAGGCGTTCCCGAGCTTTCTTGAGCGAAGGCTAAGGCCACCTGTAACAATTGAAATCACTGTTAATAAAATGATCGTATTAATTCTATGAGAAAGAAAAAAAAATGCATTGATTCGGCACAAGCCACGAGTTCACATACGAGTAGTCCGGCGGCGCTAGAGTTTGGGGTTTCAAATATAGTATAGTTGTTCGCTTCTTCCATAATTATGGTTTCCAGACCATTTGCTCAACTCAATATATTTTTGTGTCATCCTAGATGCGTGATTAGGTAGAAATTAATGTTTTTGTCTTTTCGAACAGTATGGGGACGAAAAGAAAATTACAGATAAAGATTTCACTTTCATGCAATAACGAAGTACTCTAATCGATGCACATTTGCATTTTGTGTCATAATTGTAAACGGGAATACTGATATCTAACAAGCACCTAAGCTGTCGCCTAAACAGACCAAACATATAATTAAGCGTTTAGGCCATTTCAAATAATATAAGTTGATCAAAATATTATTATGTCGAATTCATCTTTGAAGCTTGTATTTTTTTTTTTTTTGTTCAAACCCACTAAAGAAAGCCAAGTTGTTAGAGAGTACGTCTTTATTATTAGTAGGTAAGGTAACGAAACACTATTAACCAGGTATATAAACAGCACAAATTATTAATTTGTGCTGTTTTTATACCTGGTGTCTTATTATTTGGAGCATACATAGGTATATAACAGACCGGACCGCATTCTGATTTCTGACTACTCAAATTAGTTTTAGGGACTTTTGGTTGTATTCATCATGTTTTTACGAGCGCGCCATGCGCTATGTAATAATAATATTCCACAACTATCACACAACGCCATCTAGTCCCAAGCTAAGCAGAGCTTGTGTTATGGGTACTAGACAACTGATAAACATAGTTATATATTTCTAAATACAGACATATTATAGATAAATTACACCCAGACACAGAACAAATGATCGTGCTCATCACAAAAACATTTGTCCTGGGTGGGAATCGAACCCACAACCTCCGGCATAGCAGTCAGGGTCACTAACCACTAGACCAACAGGCCAGTCGATATGTGTAGTGGGTGTGGGGGGGAGGGTACACTCTTACCCTTGTACTTCCATAATATAAGTACAAGAGCAAGTTTGGTATCGTTTTCCGATAACTTGAGGATGAGGATTTTATATCTGGAACAACCTTTTGGACTTTCCATACAAAAAAATAGACTTGTGGTAAAATTCGATAAACTGAATCGACTTGTCATCATCAAGTTGCTAGAAATACATGAGACAGATGTGACACAAAACGAAACAATGAGTAGGTACATACAACTGGTGCAAAAAATAATCAACTTTAGAATTATTGTAACTTATGATCTTATATAGGCTAGCGCTACCGGTTAAATAATAAAAAAAAACAATTATTTACATAAAGGTTGAGAAAAAACCAAGACTCAATCTAAACAACAAAAAAATAAACGAATTGAGATTACTCGTAGGTATTGTGTGTCTCACGACTGCGCCAAATAGATCTAGTTCAGCAAAAGATCAGGTCAGCACTAGCTGATAGGGTCTGATAGTCCTGTCCGCTCCACTCAGGGCGCCAGGACTCATTGATAATAACCATCCAAAACAAAGGGAAATTGACGACACGGTTGGTGCAACGGCTGAGCGATCGACTCGTGCTACGCAGCGTGCGATTAAATGTAAAATAGAATAGAATATAATTATAACATGTTTTCGTTCATGATTGCCGTGCACTGCGAGCACCAAGAGCCACAGACCGTTCTTACACTTACCTTTGCAACAAATAACTTTTTTTTCATAGCCATCAAATTTTAATGAGTCCTAGCCACCCAGGGCAGGGCAGGAGGGACTGTTATAGTTCCAGGGTCACGATAATGAAATAAGTCCCGCGATCCCAGCAGGGCAACAAATAACAAATAACTTAACTGAACAAAATAAAAGCGGAATAGGATCTATGAATGTTGCGCTTTGCAGCTCGATGCTAAAAGAAAATAGCAACGAAGTCGCAAAATAAGAATTAAAAAACAAAATAATACTTACGACCAATAATACAGCTGTCTTCATATTGGAAGAGGATTATTTGTTACAATCTTCGGTGAAGCACGTCTTGGTAACTCAGCGAAGAGCAACTTGTAAGTATCTTCAGTCAGAGAACGCAGCATTTTATATGATCCCAGTATTAGTTTAGCTTTCAGGTTACACCTGCGCAAACAAGGAACTGAAAAAATACGAAATTAATTTTTATTCGACACCAGGTATTTGTTGTAGACTCAAGTTGTTCCATTATGTTTGTACTTACTTGATACATAATGATATTATACTCGTACATGTAGCTACCTCTCGCAACAGGCTATTATCCACATTGTTTTAAAATTAATATGTAATATGGATGGTGCCAGAGCCTCTGATGTTAGATAAAAAGGGAAATGATTAGAATCGGCCCGGTTCAAGATGTTCAGAATTTCTAAATTAAAGATAATCCATAACATCAAATAATAATATACCACAACTATCACACAACGCCATCTAACCCCAAGTTAAGCAGAGCTTGTGTTATGGGTACTAGACAACTGATAAACATACTTAAGTGTATATTAAACATACTTATATATTTCTAAATACATAAACATTATAAATAAATTACACCCAGACACAGAACAAATGATTGTGCTCATCACACAAACATTTATCTTGGGTGGGAATCGAACCCACGACCTCCGACATAGCAGTCAGGGTCCCTAACCACTAGACCAACAGGCCTGTCAAAACATACATTATAATGCAAAAACATCCGCATGAACAAAATACCACAGAGTATCTGACGGTGAACAGTGCTACTGTTTTCATTAAAAAAACACCATTGTTAGGTTTGGATAGGTTTTAATCATTTATACGAACATAGCATTGAATTGTCTTGTGTAGAGCTAGATAAGCATGTAATAGTGTGCGTTTACAGACCCCCTAATTATCAAAACTACTCTATATTTGAGTCAGTAATGGAAGATGCTTTGGCGAAACTTGGAACTTGTAAAAAAACAATAATTATCTGTGGTGACTTTAACGTTAATATTTTGGAAAATAATGTAAATAGCAGTAGGTTCTTAAATCTCTTTAAATCATTTAATTTGGAGAATGTGTTTTCGGAACCAACCCGTATTACTTTAAATACTGCCACATGTATTGATAATGTTTTTTGTGATTGTGAATGCTTAGATTAAATCTATTGTAAATTACCTTCCTTCGGATCACAGCGGTCAAGCGGTTACCTTTGAGTCCAATACACAATTACAAAAAGTTCAAATACAAACTAGACAAATAACACCGAACAACTTAGATAGATTTAATAATAATCTAATTAATAGCTTAAATATTTCAGACCATATTTTTAGTTTAAACAATGTAAACATATTGTATAAAGACTTTTTTGAAGCAGTTCGTACCGCATTCGATAATACTTTAAAAATTAAAATGAAAACCGTTGGCCCTAAGTTTATTTTTAGTGACTGGGCAACGCAAGGTATTAGAAAAAGTAGGGAACGGTTGTTTGAGCTGTACGGCCTTAAGCCCTTTATTAACTCGGAAACATTTAATAGATATGTTGCTACTTACTCCAAAATTTTCAAAAACACTTGTAAGGTGGCTAAATCCATCTTCATTAGCAAGAAGATTAAATCATCAGATAATAAGATAAAAACAGTTTGGAAAATAATAAACAATGAAACCAACAGAAATAAAAAACGTAGTAACAATTTGGTACTAGAGACCTCACGTGGTCTCATAAGCTCAGATCAAGAAATTGCTGAAGAATTTGTAAATTTCTTTACCAGTATCCCACTTAAAACAACTGAAACTTTAAATTCATCTCCCTTACTTTCTATTGACTTATTAAAAGCGAACGTTTCAGCCTGCCCAAATGAATTTAAATTTAAGCATATAAACCCCTTCGCCGTCATAAAAGCTTACAAGCAAATCAAGATCAAATTAACTGAAGATATATGGGGTATGTCTGTCAAAGCTTGTACTTCAATTATTAAGACTGTAGCACCGTATTTAGCTTCGATATTTAATTTGTGTGTGGATCAAGGTGTCTTCCCAGATCTAATGAAATACAGTAAAGTAGTACCGCTTTTTAAAACCGGAGATAGTAAAGACACCAACAATTATAGGCCTGTATCCGTGTTGCCGGTTTTCAGCAAGGTGTTTGAAAAAGTTATGCTTGATCAGATGCTCAATCATTTTAACATCAATAAAATATTAAACGAGCAGCAGTATGGTTTCACCAAAGGACGTTGTACAACTGACGCCGGTGTTACCTTATTAAAACACATATATACTGCGTGGGAAGATGCTCAAGATGCCATAGGTATTTTCTGTGATCTCTCGAAGGCATTTGATTGTGTAAATCATGAAACCTTGCTCTTAAAACTTGAGCATTATGGCCTAAGTAAAGTCGCGCTTAATTTAGTGAGATCTTATTTAAATGATAGACAACAACAAGTAAAAATAAATGGTGTCACTTCAAAGGGTATACGGATAAAAATGGGCGTACCACAAGGCTCCATATTAGGTCCTTTCCTCTTTTTAGTTTATATCAACGATCTACCCCATTTGTTCAAAAATCAACCTGAAATGGTATTGTTTGCTGACGATACTTCTTTGATATTTAAGATAAATAGACGTGCCACACACCTTGACGACGTAAATAGCGCTCTACTGCAGGTGCAAAAGTGGTTCACTGCTAATAATTTAGTATTCAATGGGAAGAAAACAAAGCGCATAAGATTTTCTCTGCCGAATGTCAAAAGTCATGATAGTGACATTGTATTGAACCAAGAGAAACTAGAATTTGTCGATAAAACGGTTTTCCTAGGAATCACCCTTGACTCAAGGCTACAGTGGAGTCCTCATTTAACATCTCTTGCAGGACGGCTAAGTTCAGCAGCATACGCGGTTAGAAAAATCCGCCAACTTACTGATATAGATACCGCGAGGCTAGTCTATTTTAGTTATTTTCATAGTATTATGTCGTACGGTATTTTACTATGGGGACGCGCTGCAGATATCGAGTCCATATTTATTCTGCAGAAAAGAGCTATCAGAGCCATATATAATCTATGTAGGCGCGATTCTCTACGGGAATTGTTTAAGGATATCAACATCATGACAGTACCTTGTCAATACATATACGAAAACATCATGTACGTTAGAAAAAATCTGCATCTATTTAGTAAAAGAGGCGATAGACACAACTATAGTACTAGAAATAGGGGCCAATTAGTTCAGCCAGGTTTCAGGTTAGCTAAAGTTGACACATCTTTCATGGGGTACTGTCTAAAATGTTACAATAAAATACCTCCTCACATATTAGAACTGAATGAAACAAAATTCAAATCATGTATAAAACGCACACTATGTAGGCAAGCATATTACAAGTTAGAGGATTATATTAATGATAAAAATGCTTGGCTCAATGCTGGTCCTGCTCCACAACAATAGGGTTATTAATTAGGTAGCACGCATAATTATTGAGGAAGCTGCAGAAGACTGTAACATTATCTTTGCATTGTATCGATTCAATTTCGTAGTATTATATAATTTTATTGCACATGTGTGAGTACCATGTACTAATTAGTATTGACTCGATTTTGCCCTGGTGGTTGAGAGAATGTCATGCTCACTTAAATGTCTCGCTGATGGTGGCACGTGTGTCGGATCATTTAGCTCCCTTCAAAATGGTTGAGCTGATTGGTGCTGATACGTGTGTCATGTTCGTGAACGGGCGCTGTCAGTTGGGACAGGTCATCTCTTAGCTGCCAAGGTTTTTATTTTAATTATTTCTGAATTGTCTTTTTTTTTTATTTTACTGTGGACACTTTTAACTTGCTACATCGTTCTCATATATTGTGCACCATCTCAAAATGAATGATGTAACAAAGGATTTGTAATATTTTGGCGATATAAAAAGAGTGTCCATGGAGTTTCTTGCCCGTTTCTTCTACGGTACTTTCACAGTTTTTATGTCTTGTGACTGGGACTGTAGCACCATAACTTTGTAGTTTTTAATTATATTTTTTATGTCTTTGACAATTCAAAAGTGCCTGTAAATGGTCAACTTGAATTAAATGCTTTTGATTTGATTTGAATACGTTAATTTTATGTTAACGTTAAAGTTAAAAGAACTGAGAAAAAAATACAAACATTTTTTTTTCGGAATATTTCTTTTGGAAAACTAATAAAAAATTAATTAACCAATAAAACCAAAAAATTCTATCATTGTTTTACTTTTTAATGATATACATATATAGTTCATCTTTGTTGGGTTATGGGCCGAGGCCAAGCGAAACTTTGCAATATCTTTTGCCGTTTGGATCTTATTTTTGGTAGCACCGTAGAATGGAGTTTCTTTACTCCAGCGACAAGGACTTCAAATCAGATAGCTGGTGTTGTCTGGTGGGTTTTCTGTAAAACATAATTGCTAGAATAGATTTCGACAATATGTTGTGCGGACAGCCCACCCGCTCTAAACTCGCGGATTCAGTGCACTTTAGATCTTCCTTTTCTCCATAGATGTCGCTAGTCTTCTTTTTTGACGACTGCATTATGGCCGCTACAAGAGAACCAAGTATCTTGGATGGCGGAGCACTATACCAGCCGTTTTACTATTTCATTCGGAATAAACGACCATCAAAACTCAGTTATTGACACCATACTCGTATTGTTTGTCATTTCAGGCCTTCAAATATTATTGCGCGAAGCAGTTTACTGTTAATCTTTAGTACCTCATCTTACTCCTGTGAAAATATTATTAACGTGAAAGTTATAAGTACTTTGGGTGGATTGATGTTTGTTACTCTTTTACGCAAATTCTACTGAACGGATTAGGATACAATTTGGTACACAGATAGTTTATAATCTGGATTATCACACAGGATAGTGTTTATTCCGATTTTATCTTACCAGGGGAAAATTTGCGAAGCCGCAGGCAATAGTCAGTATCTATGTAAGTTTCATTGAACAATTTCAAGAGCGTTCCTATTTTGTGATTTTGATACGACTTTTTATGTAATGATGTATGTGTAATATTGGGGTATCGTATTACCCAGTTACTGGGATGTGGAATGTAGAGGTCCCTCCACTTAAAATACCTACTGATATTCAGCTGCATCTGGTTCGATTGAAAGCTGACCCCAACTATGTAGTTACGTAAAAGGCTAAGCAGATGTATGTGTAATAACCAAAACAATCAGTTTGGTACGATTTTCGGGAATAACATTTAATTAAGGGGATAGGTCAGTAAAAATATGCTTTTTATTTTTTACTTTTCTTCGTACGTATATGGACTACAGATCTTAAAACTTGGAATATAGTAATTGACTATATGATATAAATTCTCACAAAGTTGAAAACACGATTCATTGAAATTTTCTCGATACAAAAAAAATGCAAAGTTAGGTCTATATTTTTTCTTTTTTGGACTTTATGGCATAACTACTATGAGTTATGGAAAAGATGTTACTTTAAATTGTAGAGAATACCACTATATAAATTCTGTAAAGACAGTTTTTCAATTAATAACAATTTTAATTCATAAAAAGACGTCAATATGTTTGGGCACATACGCCGTTTTATTCTGAGCACACATTCACTATCGTCCTCTCATCTTTTGCCTTTTACAAGTAGTGTCATCACTTTCGTTCCTTGACGAATCAGTCAGCCACAGAGTACTTTTATTAATAGGGCATAGAGATCTAACTTCACGGGTTTTTCGGGCAATGGACAACAGCGACATCTAGTGTTCTCCGACGACAACTTTTCTGTATATAGTTATATATATACAGGGTGTTTCTTTAAAATGGGACAAAAGGGAGAAATCCGAATCCATAAGAGATACGGGAAAACTATCTTAGAAACCTTTAGCTCTTTTTTGATGTTGACAATTTTGGCGTTTTTATTTTTTTGGTAAGTGTGAGTTGTCCACAGAAATGAGTGAAATCGGTCAAAACTTTTTTAGTGCCGTTCGACTCTGTTTCATGTAAGGATCATTTCATTGTACCACAAGAAAAAAATCGGGACGGCGGGCGGAAGTTGGTCAAAAATTGCAAAATATTTTTTCATACAAATTGTTTGAACGAAAAAATTATCACTTTGTTTATGATGTTATTTGATTTAGTGTCTATTAAGGATCATTTCATTGTGTCGGAGGGAAAATGTCTGGGCAATAGAAGTGGGTCAAAAGAACAGTAAAGTTTCTTTCAGCATAAAGTTTATCAGTAGTAGCACAGAATATATAATAGTACCTAAAGTAGTAGTCAGTATTTCATTAGATTTGACCCACTTCTGTTGCCCAGACATTTTCCTTCCCGTACAATGAAATGATCTTTAATAGACACTAAATCAAATAACATCATAAAAAAGTGATAACTTTTTTCGTTCAAACAATTTGTATGAAAAAATATTTTGCAAAATTTGACCAACTTCCGCCGTCCCGATTTTTTTCTTGTGATACAATTAAATGGTCCTTACATGAAACAGAGTCGAACGGCACTAAAAAAAATTTTGACCGATTTCACTCATTTCTGTGGACAACTCACACTTGACCAAAAAAATAAAAACGCCAAAATTGTCAACATCAAAAAAGAGCTAAAGGTTTCTAAGAAAGTTTTCCCGTATCTCTTATGGATTCGGATTTCTTCCTTTTGTCCCATTTTAAAGAAACACTCTGTATATAGGTATATACACAGCTTGCTCATTCCTTTTAGTGTTTTAATTGACTAATAATACATTAGTAAAAAAATAAAACATATTTGTTAAGTAATTTTATTTATTTCACCAACTATGAGGCCTTTTACAGTCTTTTTTACAGTAATTTCTAGCCACTTGATATTTAGGTATCGATGTCACTGATAGTATCTTGCTTTCCAGTGAGAATTTTATTAGCTTGGAAATAACACACGGATACACTACTTTAGAATAGGACCAAAAGCAGAAAATGCAGGAAAATAACGAGCCGCACCAAACGAGAATCCAAATTTTTCTGCTAAGTGCAATGTGACACTGACATTTTATTGACGTATTGAAAAGACATCGCACCTTGCAACAAAGTCACAAATAGCCAAAACTGCAAAATCGACCTAAGTATCCAAATTGCGGCGGTAAGACCCCTCTTTGAGGAGTGGCTGGAGAGAAGTCATGGCGTCCTGACCTACCGCTTGACGCAGGTCCTCACTGGACACGGAAGTTTCGGGAGGTACCTGTGTCTGATGCGAAAGGAGGAGACGCCTGGGTGTCACCACTGCGAAGATCGCCCGGAGGACACGGTGGAGCATACGGTGCAAGACTGCCCAGCTTGGGCGGAGCACCGACGTGTCCTCACGGCTGCGATAGGCGGAGACCTCTCGCGCCCGGCATTGGTTGCGGCCATGCTGCGGGGCGAGACGGAGTGGGAAGCGGTCAGCTCCTTCTGCGAGGCAGTAATGCTCGTAAAGGAGGAGGCAGGCCGCGAGCGAGAGAGGACAGCGTCCTCCCTCCGCCCCAGCCGCAGTGGTAGGCGCCCACGGCGAAGGACGTCGCTCGATGATCTCCGGCCACCGTAGGCGCGGGCATGCGGGCAGCGAGTAAAGGGCAACTCGCTGCCCGACCAAGGACCATGCCCGGGTCGACGGCGCGTTGTGTCCCACGCGCGCCTCAAAGAGCGTCAGCATAATGACGGGGCCCCCCTCTCAGAGGGCCAAAGTCTGCCGGGTCGCGGGATTATTCCCTTACCATAACCCCGGAACTTAACAGGCTATGAAGGACACCGTGGATTTTAGTCAGTAGAAGTCTGATAGTCCCTCCCGCCCTGCCCGGGGTTGGAGGACTCATTTGATGATTTTACCACGCTAAAAAAAAAAAAAAAAGTATGCCAAATTGTTTCTAATGGTGAACGCACATTTAGCCGCACCGCAGTCTCCGCAGTCTGTTCTCTTACCCAATTCTTTGTATGAAGTTCTATGATCCCTCGCACACCGCATCGCAAATTCAAAGAATTCGGTAAGAAAACAGACTGCGGAGACTGCGGTGCGGCTAAATGTGCGTTCACCATAAACCATGCCTTTACTTGGGGCAGGGCCAATCTTCAATTTTTGAACTTCCGTTTTGGATAATGACGCCCGATACCTTTACTGCTGGTGCAACCATCCATTGACAAAAAACGAAAATATATATTATGTGTTCCGTTTGACGTCTGAAGTCCATTATGAGAGAGTACACCGTTTCGTTCCATGAACAGCCGCTAGATGTCGTCACTTTCCGCCTCGTAATCGCGCCACTAGCGCCCCCCAACGTCAAACCTGTGAACTACCTTCAAAAACCGCATACAAGCCGCCATGATGAAGTTTTAGATCATTGTTGCGTCGTTTTTCGAACTGTGCGCAGCTCCGCTAGATTGTTAAATCGTTTCAAATTAACGATATTTTTTAGTTTTAGAACTTTCGAGATTAAAGTAAAAAGTTCATTATATTAGTATTTTAAATTATAAAATTTAAAATTAACGTTCCGTCTCGTAAGCAGAGCTGAGTTTATTTAAAATAAAAAATGGACGGTGAAACTATCGTGCCGGAGGAAACTTCGAGGAAAAGGATGCGTAGTTCGAGTTCTTCATCGTCATCGAAAGGAAGTGACACGGTGTCATCGGAGAGCGAGCGGGGTGGTCCGGCACCGCGCAAACGGTCCCGGCGGTCACGCGGGCGCTCCTTCTCGCAAGACTCCGAACTGGATCGCAGGTTTGATCGACTATCCCAACAATTGGTGAGTCATGTTAATAATGTTTTAACAAATTGTATCATGGCACATAGTGCTCCATTAGCACAAAACCTACCCGCCACGCAAAATTATTTTGGCACCGCGTTACCCTCAACATCGACAGCTCCTACCCAAAATATACAAGAAAATTTCTTACGTCCTCCGCAGCTTACACCTTGCATTGAAAATATTGCAAACCTAGACGTTTCCGTTAAAGAACCTAGTGTACCTAAAGCAAATCCAGAACGTGTATCGAAAATAGCAGAACTGCAGAGATTTGATTCCTCAGATTGGAATGCTGTACGTTACACCGAAGTTCAGAAAAAATATATAGCTTTTCCTAGTTTTGTCGAGTTGAAAGTTAACGAAGAATTGCGGCGTTTTGAAGACCCATTTGCACCATTAAGATGGTTTCAAATGGAACGCAGTTTTGCGGCGCTATCTAATGCATTTTTAACGCAAAATGAGCATGTGAACGCGGCATTACAAAACCTTATTGATTGGTCCGCTAGTTCCAGCGCTCAATTATCTTCAACTACCCTCTTTAATAAACTTAAAGAGTTGTTTGGTGCCGATTCATCATATAGAACGGTATCACATGACATTCTTCAAATAATTTGCGGTAAACGAGCTGAAGTTATAGAGACGCGCCGCCGATCGTTATTAAAAAATTTAAAAAGCAAATACATACGCGACGACTTAGATAAAATTCCACCCTCGATCGAATATATTTTCAATCCTCAAAATTTATCCAACTACCTACAAAAAATTGGGGGTGTAGAAAAATTAGAAAAACAAATTAATAGTGCGGGAACAAGTCGGCCGACATCTTTAGCTCCTTCGACGTCTTTTCAAGAAAACACATTTCGTGCGCGACAAAACAAATCGAAGCGTAATATTAAAAAAGACAAACGTAATGATGATTTCTCTTCAAAAAAGAGGGGAGGGGGGAGAAAAGATAACATCGGGAGGCGAGCAGGACATAAGCAAAAATGACTATTTAATACCGAGTTTTTGGGGCGGCTGTCTTCAGCATTATATAGAAATTTGGAATCGTTTCAACCCTCCGAAGACTATTTTAAAAATGATATCAGGGGCTCGTATCCCCTTCAATCAGGCGCCGCCCTTAATTCTACCAACTTTAGACAACCTGTCAAAATTTCAAACCCCTGTTTCGGAAAAAATGACATTAGAAATTCGGAAAATGGTTCAAGAACGAGTGTTAGAGCCTGCTCCTTTAACCCCATCTTTCATTTGTCCGCTTTTCATAATTACAAAGAGCAATGGCAAAAATCGAGTGATTTTCAACTTAAAAGCACTAAATTTATACATGGAGCCAAAACATTTCCATCTTTTCCACCATCAACAAATGCCTTCGTTTCTTCAACAAGGCGATTGGATGGTCAAGTTAGACCTCAGCCAGGCCTATTATCACCTGCCAATACGCGCAGAACACAGACGCTTCTTGCGCATCAGTTACGGTGGTCAACTCCTTCAGATGACATGTCTACCATTCGGCCTGGCTGCCGCTCCCAGAATGTTTGCGACTATAACGAACTGGACGGCAGAATACCTTCGCAAAAGAGGTCTGCGGATCGTCGTTTTTCTCGACGATTATTTAGTAGTCCATCAGAACAAGGAAGTACTCAGCACACATCTAAACCTAGCTGTACGCTTCCTGTCGAGTCTGGGCTGGTGTGTAAATCACGAGAAATCGATCACCAGACCAACGAGGTCGATCGAATATCTCGGTATCGATTGGGACACTCATACAAACCGCAAGTCCCTACCACCAGAGAAGGTGAGCAAAATTCAACAGAACCTCTCGACCAGACTCGCAGCGGGCAGTTGGACCCTGAAGCAGGCGCAACGCCTCTTAGGGCTTCTCAACTTTGCGTCTTTCATCACCCACCGGGGAAGGATGCATTGCCGTGCGCTGCAGTGTCACATAAAAGTACTGCGTCAAAATCCTCTCGGAGCAGTACAATTGACACAAGACATTCGCAAGGAATTAGAGTGGTGGATGGAAAATGTAAGTCAAAAGACAGCAATTCATACAAATGTGCTACCCACAAACTATGTCATCACGGACGCTTCCGACATTATGTGGGGTGCACTAGTCAACAACAACAAGATACAAGGTGCATGGCAACCCCACCAGAAAAAATGGCATTGCAATCTCAAGGAGATGTATGCTGTGATTGCTGTGTTGTCCCAGAAATCCAGAGCCCTCCGAGACTCCAGGATAATTCTCCAGACCGACAACAAAACAGTGGTCTCGTACATTCAGAAGGAAGGCGGAACAAGATCACGCCGATTGATGGAGTTGACACGGGAATTACTGACTCTGACGGACGACCTCAATGTTGTACTGATCCCGCACCACCTACCAGGGGTGTACAACACCGAAGCCGACCACCTATCGCGAAATCGCGTCGGCAGCGAGTGGCACCTTCAAGTGGCAGCAACTTCGAAAATATTTCAGACTTGGGGAAAACCGGACATAGATTTGTTCGCATCCCAAACCGCGCACGTCGTGACAAATTACGTTTCTCTAGATTCCTCAGACTCCAACGCCTGCTATCACGACGCGTTCAGCAGATACTGGCGATACGACCTAGCATGGGTGTTCCCACCACCAGCGCTACTTCCACGAGTTCTTTACCACCTCAACTCGGCATCAGGGCGGTACATCATAGTAGCACCCAAGTGGAAGAAACCGTTTTGGCGACCAGACCTGAGGAATCGAGCCATGTCACGGCCCATGAAGATCAGAGACCTGAAGAAGACCTTGATAGACACGGTGACCGGCCTACCACCAGCCCATGTCAACGATCTGAAATTGGAAGCCTGGCTCATTTCGGCTGGGACACCCTGACTAGAAATTGGTCTTCACAAGAGAGAGATCTTCTTTTATCTTGCTGGCGACCTTCAACCCTTAAAACGTATACACCTGTTTGGGGTAAGTGGTCTTTGTGGTGTAGCAAAAATAATGTAAATTTTCGTACGCCAAATCCGGCAGATGTTGCGAAATATCTAGCGTATCTATATCTAGATCAAAAGTTAGCTTACAGAACCATTCTCGTGCACAAGTCCGTTATTGCATCTATTTGTGAAACTACTTCAAATATTAAAATTTCTTCTAGTCACATTGTAAAGCACATTTTGAAAGCAATTTCAGTTGCCAAGCCTTTGCCACCGAAGGTACCCACATGGGACGCCAGGGTATTGATTACTTATTTAAAGGATAACACCCCTTGCATTATTAGTTTGTATGAAGTGTCTAAGCGAACGGCGACTATATTATTATTATGCTCTGGACGTCGTGTACACGACCTTTCTCTCTTGCATATTGACTCTGATCATTTTGTTGATACAGGGGATTCCATAACTTTACACCCAGTGTTCGGATCAAAAACAGATAGCGTGTCTTTCCAACAATCCAGTTGGGTTTTGTTGGCATCCCAAGATCAGAACACAAATCCATTATTTTGGCTCCGCACGTTAAAAAATCTGTCAATGGATAGACGGGGCTCATTAACAAATTTGTTCATAACAACTAGAGATCCTGTTAGAGCAGCCACTCCAGCTATAATTGGTGGTTGGGTAAAACGAGTTCTGTCTGGTGCTGGAATACAGGCCTCTCCAGGTAGTTTCAGATCGGCTGTCTCTTCATTAAACTGGCTAGAAAATTATCCTATTAATGATATATTATCGAAGGCAAACTGGAGGCATGAATCTACTTTCAGAAAATTTTATCATAAAGAAATCAGATCAAGTAACGAAATGTCCTCGGTGGTTTCGTTATCAAATTTATTTCAAGTCCCTAATTGATTAACCAATGTTTTCATGACATTTGATTTAAATTAAAATTACTATTGAAGTTATTGCACAGATTGCAAGTGTTCCTATGTTTTTATGTAATATTTCTATATACTGCCAATAACGGCTAGAAATTATTTTATATAACCTATTTATATGAATATGATTAAAATTAATATTGGGTTATTATTCACATTGTTGCTTTTATTCATACAATCCACCAGGAGATAACAAACACGTCTCTCATAATGGACTTCAGACGTCAAACGGAACACATAATATAAAAATTTTACCTTCGAATAAAATTTGTATTATGTTTCCTAAGACGTCTGAAGTCCAGGTAAGGTCTTCCTGGTGCATACCTACCTTTGCATCATTATGAGCCGAACAATGATCTAAAACTTCATCATGGCGGCTTGTATGCGGTTTTTGAAGGTAGTTCACAGGTTTGACGTTGGGGGGCGCTAGTGGCGCGATTACGAGGCGGAAAGTGACGACATCTAGCGGCTGTTCATGGAACGAAACGGTGTACTCTCTCATAATGGACTTCAGACGTCTTAGGAAACATAATACAAATTTTATTCGAAGGTAAAATTTTTATATTATTTTAATTTCATTTTAGTTAAACGTAATTAAAATAATGTATATTTTTGTTTTTTGTCAATGGATGGTTGCACTAACAGCAAAAGTATCGGGCGTCATTATCCAAAACGGAAGTTCAAAAATTGAAGATTGGCCCGGCAACAAAGACATCCGCGAAAGTATCTCGAAACTACACTAGATGGCAGAAGTGCCTTTGTGTTTATTGGCGGTTTTTCCGTGCGTTTTGGGCCGACACCGTTTCATTGTAAGTAGTGCCCCCTGGCCCGCGACTTTATTGAGGTCTTTTTTCGCTCAAAATCTTGGAGCAACAAAGGCATAAAACATAACAGTCATAAAACTAAATAACTTCTGGTGCAACAAAGTCACAGTTCAGGACATTTTTTTTTTGTTATATTTTCTTTGGCAATTAAATACAAGATTTTTACGTATAAGTATAGCCAACTAAAAAACAATAAATTAAATGTGAAGATTTCAAACCTTCTTTAGATAGTTATCCAGAACCGAGGAAAAACATGCAAAAAAAATAATTAAAAGTCTTCTCCTGTAAAATTTAAAAATGAGCTGCTACGTCTTTGTTCCACCGAAGGTGCGAATGAGTGAAAATTAATGTTACCAGTAGGTAGCCCAAATAATTATAGAATTCTATTAATAATTTGGGAAAATATCGAAATAGAAAAACATACTTATATAAATATTGAAAAACGACAGGGACATCATTAAACTAGAAACGTAATAAAATACATGATAAATAGTAGTATAAAGCTACAGTAGCGACATCTATAGTCAGCAGAGCGCAACTCTCGTATTATAATACTACTAAATTAAAAAATACATCTCTAAGAAGATTTATAAGTTACATTTGGTACTCCACAATTTTTTAGTATAATGATCTAAGTCATGCCAGGCTTTTAGTTAGAAGATTGATGACCCTGCAGTCAGCCAGCGTGGCTCTTACAGGCTAGACCACAGAGTACTTTTACTAATAGGGCATAGAGATCCAACTTCACGGGTTTTTCGGGCAATGGACAACAGCGACATCTAGTTTTCCCGAACGAAAACATTTCTGTATATAGTTATTTATATATAGGTTGTATATACGTATATACAAAGCTTGCTCATTCCTTTTAGTGTTTTAATTGACTAATAATAATTATATGCCTACATTGGTAAAAAAATAAAACAAATTTGTTATGTAATTATATTTATTTCACCAACTATGAGGCCTTTTACAGTGTTTTTTACAGTTATTTCTAGCCACTTGATATTTATCGGTGTCACTGATAGTATCTCGCTTTCCAGTGAGAATTTTATTAGCATGGAAATAACACACGGATACACTACTTTAGAATAGGACCAAAAGCAGAAAATGCAGGAAAATAACGAGCCGCACCAAACGAGAATCCAATTTTTTCTGCTAAGTGCAATGTGACACTGACATTTTATTGACGTATTGAAAAGACATCGCACCTTCGGTGCACCAAAGTCACAAATAGCCAAAACTGCAAAATCCGTGTATTCCCGTTCGTCCACTTGACTTCGTCCCCCTAGTGGGACGAACGGGAATTCGTTATTTATTTTCCCGATGGTCCCACTACATTTTTTGAGTGGATGAATGGGAATAATTTATTAATTCTTTTTTGTAGTTCTATTGGTCCCACTAAATAATATAAGACCGGTGGTTAAATTGGTAAAAAAATGGAATAAAAATCCGTCATTTTACCCACATTTTTTCAACTTTGCGATTTATAAAAATTAAAATAAATTTATAAGCAAAAATATTATAGCGCTTGTCGAGAACGAAGTGGAGTAAAGGACAAACAAAATACGAAACAACGAATAAACATATTTCTGCACAAATCTTTTTAGTGGGACGAATGGCACTAATCGAAGAACATATTCCCGTTCGTCCCCTCTTGAATTAGGAGTGGGACGATCGGGAACAAATTAAATATTATTTTTGTAAATTCTTGTTCGTCCCACTAGTGGGACGAAGTCAAGTGGACGAACGGGAATACACCGCAAAATCGACCTAAGTATGCCAAATTGTTTCTAAACCATGCCTTTACTTGGGGCAACAAAGACATCCGCGAAAGTATCTCGAAACTACACTAGATGGCAGAAGTGCCTTTGTGGTTATTGGCCGTTTTTCCATGCGTTTTGGGCCGACACCGTTTCATTGTAAGTAGTGCCCCCTCGCCCGCGACTTTATTGAGGTCTTTTTTCGCTCAAAATCTTGGAGCAACAAAGGCATAAAACATAACAGTCATAAAACTAAATAACTTCTGGTGCAACAAAGTCACAGTTCAGGACATTTTTTTTTGTTATATTCTTTTATTAGGATTTCTTTGGCAATGAGGGATTTTCTTTTTATGTTTTCCCTAATCAATGGAAAGATGGCACTGAACTTGATATGTTAGTGCAATAAACGAACGTCACGTCATTTTTTGATTTTTTTCACTTAGATGTAATTTTGAGATCGTAAAACAAAAAGTACATGGCATGTCATTGTCAGTCACATCACATCACACAAATAGCATTTTAAAAATAAATAACAACAAGGAAAAAGAAAAAAATATTCATTTACCAGTCTTTTTAATTTATGCGTTTTCCACGCCAGAAAGAAAATGTCCCAAGAGAAAAAGAAGAGAAGTCTGTGCCTCGTGGATTTGTGCAAAAATGAAGGCATACATCTTTTTCCTAGAGTAACACCGTCAGTTCAACGCCATCTATAGAGTTCTTGGAAACTATTTTTTTTTTAAGTGCGAAAAGAAAACCTCCCATTAAATACAAGATTTTTACATATAAGTATAGCCAACTAAAAAACAATTAATTAAATGTGAAGATTTCAAACCTTCTTTAGATAGTTATCCAGAACCGAGGAAAAACATGCAAAAAAAAAGTCTTCTCCTGTAAAATTTAAAAATGAGCTGCTACGTCTTTGTTCCACCGAAGGTGCGAATGAGTGAAAATTAGAGTTACCAGTATAGCCCAAATAATTATAGAATTCTATTAATAATTTGAGAAAATATCGAAATAGAAAAACATACTTAGATAAATATTGAAAAACGACAGGGACATCATTAAACTAGAAACGTAATAAAATACATGATAAATAATAGTATAAAGCTATATTAGCGACATCTATTGTCAGCAGACCGCAACTCTCGTATTATAATACTACTAAATTAAAAAATACATCTCTAAGAAGATTTATAAGTTACATTTGGTACTCCACAATTTTTTAGTATAATGATCTAAGTCATGCCAGGCTTTTAGTTAGAAGATTGATGACCCTGGGCTAGACCTGTGACACTTTTTTTCAGATCGCGGCTGTCAGATTTTCGTAATAATAAAATTGGTAATGGATAAAAAGATCGAGAAAATACAAACGAATGATACGTAGGCTTTATATTATTCAAAACTATGTTTCGATGTGTTCAATGGGACGTGATTGTAAACGGACATGACTGTAAATAAGTCACGTAAACTTTCTTTTTTCAATAACAAATTATTTTCATTAATAAGTCAAGAATAAAATAAACCAAACTTACTGAAAATCATCGCAGGAAATTCCTGACGACCCTTACAGAGCAAACAAGGGAAATGTTTGAATACGTATGATTCTATACATTACGAATTGTTCCTATCAATATAATAAATTACTCACAGTGATATATATCAATGCTATCGTGATATCGTACTATTGTTGTCGGGTGGTTCCTCTGTGTCCATCCTCCTCCCATCTAATATTTATGCATCTAAATACAATTTCACATGAACTAATGATAAATGCACTATCTTGCAGTCAACAATTTGAGATTGTATGTAACTGAAAACAACTTCTAATCGTATCAAACTGCGATATAGGATAAGAAGCACTTCACTTTTATTATTATTTATTTAGTTTCGTCACAGATTTTAACAATTTCGAAGAAACAGGAATAAAATAAATTAAATGAAAACTGCTATTGTCATTTTGAATACTTCAAAATTACTTGTCAACTACAAATAAGGCATAGCACCCACCACCCTGAAGCGCAATGTTGAACCGACCATTTGGGCGTTTAAAACCGGTTTTTTGAACCAATTCCAAATGGTCCACATTACATGATTTAAATATCGCCTATAGTATAATGCTGCGACTATGATGAAAAATCGGTGGTCATTGCTGTCTCACCGTGTGTTCGGTACAAGTTGCTTCTCGCTCTATTGATTGCTTTGGAGTATAAAAGATCAGTACTGGGCTCATGCTTTTGGAGTCGATAGATAATATCTATCGACTCCAAAAGATCATTTATCAGAAAAGTGATATTAAAACCTTGTCCCAAAAAAATACTGTGGATAAGATATTATAGAATGAAGATTTATTTATAAAGAGGTTCTGACATTAAACTGTTCTACTATACCTGTACCTCATATGAGTAAAAAACTACTAAATCCACGCCGCTGCTCGACTAATGTCCATTTTACGCGGCGCTTGTGTCTGTCATTACATCGAAATGCATCAAAAATTAATACAAACACCAGATGGTGGAGGACAGGGCGTCAAGCATCCTTAGCTTTCCACTCTCGAACATATAAAGATATCACGCAACCAGCTTTGTGAACGCACGATAGTAAAAGGAGCGTGTGTTTGGGGCTTTATTTAGTGTGTTAAAATAATCGAATGAGTCCTCCTACCCAGAGCAGGGCGGGAGGGACTGTCAGACTTGGAATACTTACTAAAATCTACGATTTATTTCAATAGCCCTTTACGTTCTGGGGTCACGGTATTGTATTCGTTTGTCCGCGACCCAGGTAGGCCCTCTAAGGGGGAGCCCCGTTATTGTGCTGTCACATTTTCCGGCGCGCGTGGAACACAACGCTCACGGCCATACCCGTGCGCGCGTGTGTTTGGGGCTTAACGATAATTGGGTATTGTCACTTTCGTAAGGTATGCCAATTATCATTAATTTTCTACCAAAATAGTAGTTTTGTTCGTAATCTCGGGACATCAAAATGTTATAAAATAAATTTAAGACTGTGAATGATAAAAATATTCACAAAATATTAATCCACATCAATAAAGATTTCTATCATTTTGTTTTGGTGAATGTTTCGACATCCTTATATTAAAATATTTCTACTAGAGTAATACATGTATTTTGCGTAAAGGGAACACTTTATGAAATGTCGAAGTTGACGAAATGAAATACATAAAACTTTGGATTGCGTTAATTTTGCGATACTAGCGCCTGCTGGTGGCGGTGCGTGGCAACTTTTCCGACTCATCAAACGATGCTTTCGCTTTGCCGTACGCCGTTAATAAATAAACAACGCGCAACGATAGTACCTATTGGTAGGTAGTAATAAATTAAATAATATCATAATTTTAAAGGTTTACTTACTGCTGTGGTGGCCCAGTGGTACCGGTCCCGACTTACGAGTTGTATGTAGGTCGTAGGTTCGAACCCAGCCTGGCACATTACTTTGTGTAGTTTATTTCATTACCACTACTCTCAAAACGGTGAAGGAAAACATCGTGAGGAAACCGGCATGTCCTACAATCATCAAATTCGAAAATATGTAACATCTACCAACCCGCACTGGGCCCGCGTGGCGGATTATAGCCCACTCCCTCTCACAGAGAGTAAGCCCGTGTCCCAGCAGTGGAGAACATTATAGGCTGATGATGACCTACTGCTATCATAAATAGATTTGAATAAGCTTGTTCGCGCGACGTGAAATTTTATGGCGAATGACTTTTTATAAATATTTTTTGAGTGTGAAATATTTACAAAATGGTGTCGGTCGATAGCTACTTGGTGAGCCGTTAAAAGACTTATGATGAACCGTTGTAGTGCCACAGGCTGTTCAACAGATTTTAAAAAAAAAAAAAACTTTGCCCCACACTAGAATTTTTTCCTTTGTCGTGGGTTCGTTAACAAACATGAAAACTCATACACAAACACCCAGATCCGAAACAACTACTTTTAAGTCATACAAATATTTCCGTGCGGGAATCGAACCCGCGACATTCTGCGCAGCAATTAAATCACTCAGCCACTGCGCTAACCGTGCCGTCGAACTCAGAGGCCTTACCACGAGCTCTTATCGCGATCGATCTAGTTTAGGCTGTGAGTAAGAGACAGAGCTATACAAGTCGTCTAGCGCCATCTCTTTCCCACAGCATAAATTGGATCGCGTTAAGTGCTCGTGATAAGGCCTCAGTTGATATTTAATGCAAACTTACTTTAGCACTAAAAACAGCTAAGAGTCACATAGCTGATTTAATACGTGGCGTTACAAAAGGTTCACGTTAATGCTGTTATTACCGTGAACCTTCTTAGTTTGTGTTAAAGTTGAAAATCTTTTACAGAAACTAGCTCGCTTCACTCGCTATTCCATCGTACGTAGGCATCATAGGTATTGGTTACCTTATATATTGCATTTAGAGGAAAAGCGCAAAAAGACATCGAGCTAGCTTCACTCGCTCTTGCATTTCCCTAAACTCTGTTTTACCTAGTACTTATCGTAGTAATTCCATATACAACATGTAACATAATTAACGCACATCCTGAAATTAGTTTGTTCAGAATCGTTTACTGAATCGATTTCTATCATTTTTTTTTCAAAAAAATAATTAAAACTAAGGAAATTATAGTCACATTACTCCTGTACAGTCAAAACAAACTAAGATAGACCGTAAATCAAGGCAACAAGACTTAAAAGTGCAATTTTATTTGTATTAATAACTTAAGAGGAAACACCAAGGGCTGGAGAATTGAAAAATAGGTATTTGTAGAATCTATTGCTGTCGCGCAGTGCCCACAACAGAGTTACAGAGCGCGATAGAGACAACAGCAGCTTGGACCGAAAATACCTTATTAAATGGCACAAAATCAACGATTCGTAGTCCCCTGATTACTCCTCCAAAACTTAAACGATTTCACTACTTTTTTCTTTAAAAAATAAAGAAAGGCATTGGCCGTGTTCCTATGTTTTTCTTTTTTATTTAATCTCGTCAAATTTGTATTCTGAATATTTGAACACAGTGGAAAATCTGGCCATTTTTTTGGGATTTTGAATGTTCATATCTCTTTTAATAATTAATTTATGGAAAAAAGGAAAACATAGAGACATGACAATATTGTGGTCATAGATTTTTTGTAGAAAAATTTTTGCTCTACGGGCATTATCCAGGGAGAAAACAGGGGACTACGTTTGTATGGAAAAACAGCCGTGGTGTTTCCTCTTAATTTACATTTTTTTTTTTAATAGCCTGTTCTGTCCCACTCCTGGGCAAAGGCCTCCCTCCACTCCTTCTACTTCTCGCGAGCTCGTGCGTCCTCCTTCTAATTTGGACAGAACCTGTCCAGTTCGTCCCGCCATCTCCATCGCGGCCTGCCGCGACCCCGTCTTACTGTATTACTCCAGTTTTGAGCTATTTTGGCCCACAGTTTGTCCGGCTGTATTTAACATTAAATTCTAATTAAACAGACACCCCGTCTGAGGGTGTGCGTTAATTACGTTACATGTTGTATAATACCTTCCCTATCTATACTAATATTATAAAGAGGTAACATTTGTTTGTAAGTTTGTATGTTTGTAAGTTTGTATGTAGGGGGTAATCTCCGGAAGTAATGAACCGATTTTAAAAATTGTTTCACTGGTAGAAAGCTACATTATCCGTGAGTGCTATAGGCTATAAATTATAAAGATATCATGCATATTAGCCGAAATATGTCATTTTTTGTCAAGCCGGGCGGAAAAAAATTGCTCTTCCAACACAGTTATTAGCATGCGCTGCCTTAACAGTTGTATATAATTGAAAACAATGTATAGCAAAAATGTCCGCTTTGATTAGTTCTACAATAAAGTCCGCGACACCATATTTTTATCTTTTATATTTTAGCAGATATTGCAGCTTTTATGAGTTAAAAAAAGTTATTTTCGATGTACTTGCCTTTGGACGATTTTTTACACAACAAAACATTAAACCTTATCGAAAAAAATATTATTATGATCACAATAACATCATAGAGATACAATTTTCCTAAAATGGTATGTCAATTGGTTAAATAGTTTCGAAGATAACATAAAATTATTAAAATCGCAAAATGCCGCCGTCCATTCACGAACCGCATTAGAATACGCTTTGTACGGACGTTTTATCTATTTACCTATAGATTTTAGCTTTGTGCAATTACGTGTTGGTCTTTTTTTTTTCTTTTTTTTTTTTTGGTAACAACATCAAATGAGTCCTCCCGCCCTGGGTGGGCCAAAAGACCCGCCCGTTGCGAATATGCCCGTTGCGTATTGCCCGTATGCGAATAGCCTGTCGTGTGGACGCTCCAACGCGTGTCCCTCTGATCAGCAGAGGGCACAGCGGCGGAGCGGGCTTGCGGACGGTGAGTGATGGGTGTAGCTCGCCGTCCGACCAGGGACCAAGCCCGGGTCGGTGGCGCGTCGTGTTTCGCGCCAAATGCCTGCTGGGGTCGCGGGTTTTTTCTTAACCCAGGATACGAACGTAAAGGATTTTACTCAGTAAGAGTCTGACAGTCCCTTCCGCCCCACCCAGGGCGGGAGGACTAATTTGATGATTTTAACAACTTAAAAAAAAAAGTACTAACCGAACCACATTCATCATTTCATCACAAGTTAAAATATTAATGCCCAACGAAGTGGGCACGGGTCAGCTAGTCACCAATAAATACGTTAAATTGAAGGCAGATGTCGCGAGGCGATCTCCGGCCACAGGCAGGCGCGGGCATCCGGATGGCCGGTAATGGGCAACTCGCCGTCATGGATCGTTCCCGAATCGACATAGCGTCATGTTCCACGCGCACCTCAAAGAATTGTCAGCAAACAGGCTGTGGCCCCCTTAAGAGGGCCAAACATGGCCCTCTTAGTCTTAGTTCTTGCATCGTCTAAATGAGGCTTTATGCAGTAAAGTAGTTTAAACAAAGTAAAAGTAACAAAGCATTGCAGTTAGTTACAATAAGCAACATTATACTAACATGACATCTGTATTCACAACTCCCAGAACAACTACATTTTTGTCTTCCGCGACACTTATTTGCCAAATAATAACACAATTTGCAAATTGACGTCAATAACATCCTTCGGAAGCGTATATTCATCTGTGCACATATTTAAATATTTTTCAATATATATAACGGTTTTCATAATGAATCGATGGCCTAAAATTCATGATGCAAAATACAACGTGTGACGTTAATAGCGCAAAACCTCTCTGTATGAAAAAGCAATGCAGAATTTCCAAAAGTCTTGGAACAAACATTGTTCAGTAAGGGCTAAGTTATACCCCACGCTCAGATCAAAAAAAAGGTTGCACTCCAGGAGTGCCGGTAGAAGTGAAAACTTTTTTGTTACTATGTTTTATTTTTAATTTGAATGACGTCTTACTCATTTTCGATCAGGGTCACGTGACCCTGACGCGAGTTTTAAATTTTTTACCCATTACAGAAAAAGTGTACAACGCCGCTAAAGAAGTTTTCACTTCAAAAATAGGCAGATAGAACGCTCAGAACACGCGAGTGTCTCCACCAAAGTTAATACAAAATCAAATTGAATTACATTCCATAATGTTTTCTTAATTTTTGAGAACAAATTGTACGATGGTTAAAGACACGAGACGGCATATTTTGGCAAAAAACAACAACGACGCGCAGCTTGGTACGACGCGTAGCTTGGTACTGTCGCAACTTTGTGTTCGATTTTGATTTTGTATTAACTTTGGTGACCCACTCGCGTGTTCTGAGTGCTCTATCTGCCTATTTCTTTGATCTGAGACCCCACGAGTGATTTTGCGCTATCAACGTTAGTTGTATAGTATCGCGCTTGGAATTGCATAACAGGTGTTCCAGATCTTCAATTTTTTACGTCAACAGAGAATGCTCATCAGGATGAACATTGAACAACTCTTTCTAAGACGTCGTGTTAAAGTATACCTATAGGTTTTCATTAATTAAAAAATCAGTTTTGAAATAATATTAACTCCAAAATTACAACTTCAGCTTTGTTCTTAGACCTAAGCAAAGCTTTCGATATATAATTAGTATTCGGGGCCCGGCTTTGGAGGAGGTAGACCTGTGTTTCATTTCGAGGAAGAAGTACTGCAAAAAGTCTAAGTTGTCAGTATTAAATCAATCAACACAAGCGAATACGATTAAACTGAGATAGCAAAAATCGGGATTCTTGAGGTATTTATTTTTTTACTATTTTTTTTTGTATGGAACTAACGAGTATTGTACCAATTTAAAATTCTGATTAAATCCGCCGCAAACTTTTAATGCCACTTGCTAAGGCACTCTAGTACATTTCTTTTAAAGGAGGGCCTGTCAAAGTCGACGAGTCGATTTTGAAAATTTTATATTTGTAGTTTAACAAATAGTCTCAATTCACGGAAACTTGAGGCAATTGTGTCATTATTTTTCTAGATTCTAGAAATTTTATTTAGGATAACATTTTCAAAGTTCAAATGAACAAAAATAAAACAGAATAACCACAGTAACTGAAAATTGGTACAGTTTTATCCTAGATCTTTCTTAAAATACCCATAATTTTCAAACTGAATGGCATAGATTTTTTTTCAGATTTTTCTCGTGATGGTTATAATCAATCCTGTGACCCCGTTTGGGCTTGACGTTGAGTTCTGGGACACCCTGCATAATAATACACTAAAAGTAGATTATTATTAACCAAGGGGATAAAGCAGTGTCTTCTGTCGCGGGTGATGATTTAAATCGCGAGCGTAACGAAGGACTCAAGGTTTACTCCCGAGCGTAGCGAGGCGAGGGATTTAAGACGAGTCCTGAGTGTAGCAAGGGGTTTAAGTTTACCCAAGACTAAGACAGCTTTATCACTGAGGAAAATACTCTACTTTTCGTACCATTTGCGAAAAAAAGAACACAATAATAATATGAGATAGGTAAGCATTTATTAAAAATAATGACATTAATAGTACATTACTGCCGCGGCCTATAATGGCTACTTTGCTGGTCGCACTGATGATGGCCGACAGCGCAGCGTAGCGCAGCTCCAGGCCGACACAGCGCGGTCAGCATGCAGCACTTGATGGACGAGGACGATAAAGGCCGAGGCCGTAGGCCGAGGCCTTTACAGCGAGGACAGCAAGGGCTGCATGATGGCCAAGCTGGAAGGCCTAGAGCGTAGCTAGGCTAGCTGGAGGCAATCATAGCGTGACCAGCGAAGAGTCATAATGGGCCAAGGCTTGTATAGTGCTTTACTCAAAAATGCAAGTACCTAACCTAAATACAACCAGCAAGTGATTTAAATAAAATACATATAGGTATTAACTAGAAAATTAATTAAAATAACAATATGAAAAGTACAGTTACTAAAATTCAACACCGGGTTTCCGGGTTTCATATTACTTACTAATAGTTTGCGATAATTTTAATGCGGTGTTTGACTGTTAGGTATATTTTCTTCACTTACTTAAAGCAAAAAAAAAAGTCACTAAATAAAAATAAAAATTTCGCTGAACTGCGCTTTTGTTACTTCCTTGTTTTTTTTTTTTTTAAATATGGAATACAATCTTTTTGTGCCTACCTCTTTATATACAAACAGCTGTGTTTTAAATAAAATCTTTTTGCATTTGATTTTTTAAAACGTTGAAACGTCAAAATAGCGGCCGGCAATGTTTTGCCGACCTATTAGAGCGGCCAGCAAAAACATTGCTGGCCGCTCCTTGAAACACTCCGGCAAAGGCGACTTTGCTCAAACAAGGTTGTCAAAATAATGACCACATTACATGCATTTTTGAGTAAAATAAACTTAACGTCTATGTTTATGTATTTGAAGAAAACAAAAACGCGGCAAATTCCTGGACTCATTAGGCTCATACGGCCTCGTCGGTTTTTTTATGGGGTTTGAACTTTTTTGAGGGGCCGTGTTACACGCCATTTTAAATGCTGAAATTGCTTTAAACGAAATGATCGAAAAGAATTTGAAACGCGTGAAAAACTAATATTCAATTACTTTAAAATGTGATAACCGCCTTCAAAAGAACCACAAAAAAAAATAAAAACTTAAAAAAAAATATCTAACCACCTTCAAAAACAACCACAAAAAAGGGTAAAACAACCTACAAAACTTTTCTTTCGGATTTCGGTGGTTTTAAATTCATTGTTTTTTTGCCACCGACTTCCGAAAGAAAAGTTTTGTAGGTTATTTTACCCTTTTTTGTGGTTGTTTTTGAAGGCGGTTAGATTTTTTTTTAAGTTTTCAGTTTTCTTGGGCAGAGGTGTACCTAATTAAAATAAATAATGATCTCTTTATTTATTGTGAAAAGAAATAAAAACATCTTTTTTAACTATATCGATACATAAATAATACATTTGTAGAAAAGTGGTGTCTGTACAATGGAAATATACAAAAAAAAGTAGCAGGGGTTGTTATTTTATCGTTGCCGTACCCGAAACCGTAATTTTTTTTTTGTCTGTTTGTCTGTGTGTTTGTGCACGCTAATCTTCGGAACTACTGGACGGATTTGAATGTTTTTTTTTGTTGTATAGGTATTAAGTTCGGTTAACTTATAGGCTATAATTTATCTTGGAATCTTGAACACCTGATGCAGAACTGCAACAGACCTGCTAAACTATAAGAGAAAATTGTTCCACGTGATGAGCATTTTCTGCAGAGAGAATAAAATTGAAAATCCTGGACACCTGATGTGGAACTTCAAGAGCCCAGCTGCACTATAACATATACAGGAATGACGTCTTAGCAAGAGTTGTTAAGCCTGATAAGCACCTTCTGTTGATGTATGAAAATTGAAGATCTGGAACACCTGATGTGGAACTCCAAGAGCCCAGCTACACTATAACATATAAGGGAATGATGTCTTAGTAAGAGTTATTCAGCTTGATGAGTACTCTCTGTCAACTTATAAAAGTTGAAGATCTGGAACACCTGATGCGGAACTCCAAGAGCCCAGCTACACTATAATAACAGGAATGACGTTTTAGCAAGAGTTGTTTAGTCTGATGGACATTTCCTGTTGTCTTACAAAAATGAAAGATCGGGAACGTCTGGAATCGTCTCGCGCATCCCGTTGTTTTCTCGTCCCCAGGCTCCTAGGATTCGACATCAGACGTTTCAGATCTTCGATTTTGACGACCCCGACTGCTGGCATAAGCAACAGGATCCGCGTACGAAGTCGCGGGCAGAAGCTAGTTTTAAAATATACTAATCTACTGGTGGGACCAGCATCTGAAACGGAATCGAAGTTGCCTGTGGTAAGGGGGACTGAGAGAGGAATCCCCTAAAAATACGAGTCGTGACCAGTACTACTGCTTTTTGAATCAACCCTTTTTTGGGATAATAAAATTATCGAATGAGTTAAATCTCGCTCTGGGTTGAGCTGGAGAGACTGCCAGACTCCTGCTGAGTAAAAGTCCACCCTCTCTTCATTCTGTTACCCTTTGCGTTCCAGATACTAAGATAGTCGACGACCCGGTACATTTCATTCATACGGTATCCCTTTTCGTCACCTAAAATTGTTTGTCCGAAAATCATTATCCATAACACGTTTGGTATAAAATTCAGTAACCATAATGATCGAAAGTTCTAAATATTGTTTTACATAATTATCTTCACTTCTAAAGCTGTTCTGGCATAATATCGAATATCATAACAATTGAATCTCCTAATTTTGTATGAAATAAAGTCATATGTCCTAATCATTGTATTACATAATGTGTATTATTCCGAATGTTCAAGTAGGTATAGTAAAGCTGATATTTCATTAAATTGTTTAGAAACCGAAGATCTTGGGATCCAAGAGCGAGCGAAGCGAGCTCGGGAGAGGGGCTCCGTCGATATTCCTTATTGGGTAGTAATCAGTAACAAAACAAATTTTAGGACTTATGTATTTTATGGTAATCGGTTTTATGTATTTGGTATATTATTTATTGTTATATTTATGACAAAAGAATTTAGGACATACAGTATTTAGGAACTTCAATGATATGGCATTTGAAATGATGTGGTATTAAGTTCGGGCAAGTTATCATTCGGACAAATGATGATTAGGGCAAAAAAAAATATGATAGATTATGTGTAAAAAAGTTAGGTAACACAATAGAGAACCCAGTCATACATTTGTTTTCTTTTTTATTTTTTTTGAAAGAGTTTCATAGCCTGAGGAACTCGATACTGTCGGGTCCCCAATTAGCGGTGGGACGGGTTTGCATCGTCGTCCAGTCAACGAGACCCAACTGGTACTCGTCCTTGACATCCCGTGGAACTTCAAGGAGCATTCCCGTCGTTTGGCTCAAAAACAGGATCGGGACCAAGACTGCCTTCAACCTTACCCAATTTGGCGGGTTAAACGCCTCTCTTTGAAGGCTGATGATTTTATTAGCCGATAAAAACTGCACCGTAAAATGAAAAAAACATAACATAGTAGCGACCAAGGAAAACGGAGACTGTCGTTTTTCCGCATCGTGATGTCTCTGCTGCGCCCAGGGTTAAGACATACATAGGGATTAAAACAAAAACACTGTAAATAGAATGCAACATTTATATTTGAATATAGTTTTGAATAAAATACATAGTTCTGTATAGTTTCAGCGCAGTTATTGATCATAAAATATTTCCATGACGAGAATTAGTAGCTAAATGATTAAATACACATCATGTAAAGGCAACATTGGCGTTCCCAACATAACAGCGTAAGTCCCGAGTTGATTGGAAGAGTGTAACTCCATGAAAATGAGCTGGTTGTGGAGTTTCTATTAGCAGTACTTTAGGTGAGAGCCGTCTTTCCTGCGACTGCTTTCTGCGTGTCTGTGAAAGATATTTGTTAGGTCAGATCATTTGTGTCTTATAAAGGAGGGTACCGTCTCTTTAATCAGATCGATGATGATGGCAGTATTAGTTTTCTAGGCCAGATTTAATAAGTGCTGCATTCCTGGAGAAGCTGCATTTCAAAGTAAATAAAAATATTAAGGTCTCTGCGCTCGGTCGATGGCAAACAAAATGCATGGTGATAAAGTCAGAGATTGTAATCGTAGGCCTTTAAGAGACAATATAATATTATAACCTTACTTTTATCCCCTTGGATCTATCAAAGGAAGTTTTTTATACATACCTCCCAGTTTGAGATGAAGAAGCCGTCAAGCGTTCCAATTCTATCTTCCCAAGCTTTCAAGATGATATAAAATTGGATGCCTGACTTTAGGTGGTGGTGACTTTTCGTGGTACTTGTGCTGTTTGTGACTGGCAGGACTGCCATGCGGTTACCGTTGCTGCCGTGCTCGTTGGAGTGACTTCTTTCTCGCTGGCTGATGACAGCGGTCATGTGACTACTTAGTGTTGACCCTCGTATGGAGTAGACGACAGTCATTGTTTGTAAGATGATCCGCTTGCGATCGTTTCTACTGCGTCTTGGTGGGATCACACATTTTCTTCTGACATGTCGGAAACGTTTGAAAACCATTTCAAGAAATCTTACAGGTGCTTCTCAATTTAAACTGCGCTTAGCATACAGATATTTAAAAAACATTAATCGAAATAATTAATAATAACAGCCATCGTTTGTCGTGATTTTTAAATCTTTTGTTTGTGTATTATTCTTTCTCTGTCAACGGGATGCATCTGCAGCAGCAGCAGTATCAGCAGCAGCAGCAGTATCAGCAGAAGCGTCAGGAGAGACTAATTTTGCAATTTCATCTTCAAGGGTTTGTACTACTTTTTCCAGGGATGGCACATCTGTCACTTCAGCCAAAGCCTCATTAATTACCTTCTTAATGTTATCTATTTGTTCTTGAGTAATGCCACCAACTGTCTCGAGAGTTTTCTGTATATCTTGCTCAATTTTTTCGGCGGCTTCTTTTACCGGTACTGCATTTTCTTTCACTTCTTTGAGAACGTCATCGATAGTACTAATTAACGAGTCGAATACGTCTATAATGATAAAAAATAACATAGATTAGGTAACACACAGACAGGAAATTAATGAAAGAAAGTAGAAATAGCAGCCTCTGTATCTTGGTGACAGCCCACCAAGTCACAATTTAGTACCTAATGGAAAATATAAAATTATATTAATAAAATGATTAGGTACATTAGGTTGATGATAAACTTGAGCATTCACTTGTAATGTAACATTGTTGCGAATGTTACATTACAAAGAAATAAACGAGAGCGTTTTTGTGAGCCGTTCTGACGAGCTTATTACCGAGCCGACTACTTTTAAGTATGTAGTTAAAGTTTAAAATTATTTCACACTGAAAGTGCTCGCCGCGTCGCTGCCGGCCGCTGCCATTCCGGTGTGTCTCGGCCCTTAGTATGTTATTGCTCAACGAAAATTAATAAACACGTAATTTTTATTTTACCAAAAAAACCTCTAGTTATCATTTATTTGTAACAGTTATTTGTGTCGCGCTTGCAACACGTGATACATGTTTTCTTTAATGCGCATTGTTAGATAACTAACCTAACTGAACTAACTGTCCAAGGTAAGTAGTGGTAGGTAGTCTACAACTTCGAGAGTATCATTCCCAACAACAACCGTTACGGGTGCCACATGGACATTCGACATGACTTTCGTCTTGTCCATGTTCATTTTAAGGCCGACCCGTTGGGAAACGATACTGAGGTCTCTGAGCATAGCATTGAGGTGCACCAACGATTCTGCCATGATGACTATATCATCGGCAAAACGAAGGTGAGTGATGTATTCGCCATTGATGTTGATGCCGAGTACGATCCATTCCAAAGGCTTGAAAACGTCCTCCAACGCGTTCGTGAACAGTTTCGGAGAAATAAAGTCTCCCTGTCTCAATAAAATTGGATTGGTTTCGTGCTCTCTTCCTGAAGTTGGATTGACATGGTGGCGTTTCTATACAAACACTTCAACACTTCGATATACTCGTACCTATAGTCGACATGACATCGTTGGAGGGACTGCAATAATGACCAGGTTTCGATAGAATCGAAAACTAAATGTTATTGGATGTAGCAAATAAAGGATAAGTGAAATGAACATCACATGAGATTAAGCCATTCGTTTTCATAACAAAGCATCGCTTTTTTTTATCGTGGTAAAATCATCAAATGAGTCCTCCCACCGCGGGCAGGGCGGGAGTTACTGTCAGACTTGTACTGACTAAAATCCACGGTGTCCTTCAATAGCCCTTACGTTCCGGGGTCACGGTAATGAGATAAATCCACCGACCCGCGACAAGCGTGGAACACAACGCGCCGTTGACCCGGGCATGATCCATGGTCGGGCAGCGAGTTGCCCTTTACTCGCTGCCCACATGCCCGCGCCAAAACGGTCGCTGGAGATCGTCTGCCGAACATAGCAGAAGTATGAAAATTATATCAGGCCATTTCTTATGCTTGCTTCACATGGCGAGTGTTAAGCCGCGCCACACTCGCACCCGAGCCTGATATTTCATACGCGTCAGCTTGCGCCCCTTCACAGTCTTGGGGTGCTGCGCGGCGTGGCGTGTAATATAGCGCGCCGTGTAAAGCGGCTCTCCTCGTGGCGCGGTATCGCATCCATAATACAATTTAAATAATTCACTTAAAAAAAGTACCTCTTAAAACGTACCTTTTGTAAGAGTGCCCACATTTTGTAGTACCTCGCCCACGGTATTGACTACTGCTGATAATGTCTTGTCCAAACCATCGCCTAGTGCTGTTGCTGTCTTGTTCACACCATCGCCTACTGCTGATAATGTCTTGTCCACACCATCGCCTACTGCTGTTGCTACGCCGCCCACAACATTGCCTGTAGTTTCTAATGCCTTGTCCACAGTTTTGCCAGCACCTCCTGCTATGCCGTCCAAAGTTTTGCCAACACCTCCTACTATGCCGCCCACCAATTTGCCAGCATCTCCTAGTAAACCTCCTAGGAGAGGCGTTCCCGAGCTTTCTTGAGCGAAGGCTAAGGCCACCTGTAACAATTGAAATCACTGTTAATAAAATGATCGTATTAATACTGTGAGAAAGAAAAAAAAATGCATTGATTCGGCACAAGCCACGAGTTCACATACGAGTAGTCCGGCGGCGCTAGAGATTGGGGTTTCAAATATAGTATAGTTGTTCGCTTCTTCAATATGGTTTCCAGACCATTTGCTCAACTCAATATATTTTTTGTGTCATCCTAGATGCGTGATTAGGTAGAAATTAATGTTTTTGTCTTTTCGAACAGTATGGGGACGAAAAGAAAATTACAGATAAAGATTTCACTTTCATGCAATAACGAAGTACTCTAATCGATGCACATTTGCATTTTGTGTCATAATTGTAAACGGGAATACTGATATCTAACAAGCACCTAAGCTGTCGCCTAAACAGACCAAACATATAATTAAGCGTTTAGGCCATTTTAAATAATATAAGTTGATCAAAATATTATTATGTCGAATTCATCTTTGAAGCTTGTATTTTTTTTTTTTTTTGTTCAAACCCACTAAAGAAAGCCAAGTTGTTAGAGAGTACGTCTTTATTATTAGTAGGTAAGGTAACGAAACACTATTAACCAGGTATATAAACAGCACAAATTATTAATTTGTGCTGTTTTTATACCTGGTGTCTTATTATTTGGAGCATACATAGGTATATAACAGACCGGACCGCATTCTGATTTCTGACTACTCAAATTAGTTTTAGGGACTTTTAGTTGTATTCATCATGTTTTTACGAGCGCGCCATGCGCTATGTAATAATAATATTCCACAACTATCACACAACGCCATCTAGTCCCAAGCTAAGCAGAGCTTGTGTTATGGGTACTAGACAACTGATAAACATAGTTATATATTTCTAAATACAGACATATTATAGATAAATTACACCCAGACACAGAACAAATGATCGTGCTCATCACAAAAACATTTGTCCTGGGTGGGAATCGAACCCACAACCTCCGGCATAGCAGTCAGGGTCACTAACCACTAGACCAACAGGCCAGTCGATATGTGTAGTGGGTGTGGGGGGGAGGGTACACTCTTACCCTTGTACTTCCATAATATAAGTACAAGAGCAAGTTTGGTATCGTTTTCCGATAACTTGAGGATGAGGATTTTATATCTGGAACAACCTTTTGGACTTTCCATACAAAAAAATAGACTTGTGGTAAAATTCGATAAACTGAATCGACTTGTCATCATCAAGTTGCTAGAAATACATGAGACAGATGTGACACAAAACGAAACAATGAGTAGGTACATACAACTGGTGCAAAAAATAATCAACTTTAGAATTATTGTAACTTATGATCTTATATAGGCTAGCGCTACCGGTTAAATAATAAAAAAAAAACAATTATTTACATAAAGGTTGAGAAAAAACCAAGACTCAATCTAAACAACAAAAAAATAAACGAATTGAGATTACTCGTAGGTATTGTGTGTCTCACGACTGCGCCAAATAGATCTAGTTCAGCAAAAGATCAGGTCAGCACTAGCTGATAGGGTCTGATAGTCCTGTCCGCTCCACTCAGGGCGCCAGGACTCATTGATAATAACCATCCAAAACAAAGGGAAATTGACGACACGGTTGGTGCAACGGCTGAGCGATCGACTCGTGCTACGCAGCGTGCGATTAAATGTAAAATAGAATAGAATATAATTATAACATGTTTTCGTTCATGATTGCCGTGCACTGCGAGCACCAAGAGCCACAGACCGTTCTTACACTTACCTTTGCAACAAATAACTTTTTTTTCATAGCCATCAAATTTTAATGAGTCCTAGCCACCCAGGGCAGGGCAGGAGGGACTGTTATAGTTCCAGGGTCACGATAATGAAATAAGTCCCGCGATCCCAGCAGGGCAACAAATAACAAATAACTTAACTGAACAAAATAAAAGCGGAATAGGATCTATGAATGTTGCGCTTTGCAGCTCGATGCTAAAAGAAAATAGCAACGAAGTCGCAAAATAAGAATTAAAAAACAAAATAATACTTACGACCAATAATACAGCTGTCTTCATATTGGAAGAGGATTATTTGTTACAATCTTCGGTGAAGCACGTCTTGGTAACTCAGCGAAGAGCAACTTGTAAGTATCTTCAGTCAGAGAACGCAGCCTTTTATATGATCCCAGTATTAGTTTAGTTTTCAGCTTACACCTGCGCAAAAAGGAACTGAAAAAATACGAAATTAATTTTTATTCGACACCAGGTATTTGTTGTAGACTCAAGTTGTTCCATTATGTTTGTACTTACTCGTATTTGATACATAATGATATTATACTCGTACATGTAGCTACTTCTCGCAACAGGCTATTATCCACATTGTTTTAAAATTAATATGTAGGTAATATGGATGGTTCCAGAGCCTCTGATGTTAGATAAAAAGGGAGATGATTAGAATCGGCCCGGTTCAAGATGTTTAGAATTTCTAAATTAAAAATAATTCTTAACATCAAATAATAATATTCCACAACTATCACACAACGCCATCTAGTCCCAAGCTAAGCAGAGCTTGTGTTATGGGTACTAGATAACTGATAAACATACTTAAGTGTATATTTCTAAATACATCAATATTATAGATAAATTACACCCAGACACAGAAAAAATATGATCGTGCTCGTCACACAAACATTTCTCTTGGGTGGGAACCCACGACCTCCGACATAGCAGTCAGGGTCCCTAACCACTAGACCAACAGGCCTGTCAAAACATGTAATAATGTGAGAATAATATGCAAAAAATCATTTAATTAATCATTTATACGTTAATTTTATGTTAAAGTTAAAAGTATTGAGTCTATTATTTTATCCATACAAACATTTTTTTTCGGTATATTTCTTATGGAAAACTAATTATACCATTAAATTCTATCATTGTTTTACTTTTAAATGATATATTATTATAGTTCATCTTTGTTGGATTCTATCAACGTTTTACTTTTTAATGACATATAGTTCATTTTTGTTGGGCTTATGGGCCGAGTCTTCAAGGGAAACTTTGCAATATCTTTTGCCGTTTGGATCTTATTTTTGATAGCACCGTAGAATGGGGTTTCTATACTCCAACGACAATGACCTAAAATCAGATAGCTGGTGTTGTCTGGTGGGCTTTCTGTAAAACATAATTGCTAGAATAGATTCCGACAATATTATGTTGTGCGGACAGCCCACCCGCTCTAAACTCGCGGATAACTTTAATTGTGCGATGCAGTGCAGTTTAGATCTTCCTTTCCTGCATAGATGTCGCTAGTCTTCTTTTTTTGACGACTGCGTTATGTCCGCTACAAGACAACCAAGGATCTTGGATGGCGGAGCACTAATACCAGCCGTTTTAGCACGTGCCATACACATGGCCATTGGTAGCTAGTCTAGGAAATTAGAAGTAAGATCTGCAGGCGTAGCATGGCGCCGTAGAAAGGGGTTTTGTCGACGAAAGAATAGACAAAATGACAGAACGTAGAAATAATTTTAGCGTTTTAAACATGTTTATGTGAAAAATATGGAAAATAAACGTTCTTTTCTTCAATAGTGTAAGAATGGTGTCATATTTGTGCAAAAAACAGTCGATTTGTGCAGATATAACGATAAATACGAACAAAAACTAAAACTAAAAACAATAACTTTGTCTTTTCGATAGAGATAGAATCGCCATGCTACGCGTGCTGTAATGAAAATGCTGTAATGAAAAGGGCTATTGACAAACGTATTTATTTTTGACCGTATGGCACTCTTGGGCTGCAGCTGAAAATCAGCGTCAAGTGGTAAACTTTGTGCTGCCATTATGTTTAGCTGAGGCGCTTTGGCATTAAGATTGGTTTTGGTTTTTTATTTAGTTTTAAGTTTTGATGCCAATAAACACAATTTTCTTTCTTTCAATACAAGTCTGACAGTCCCTTATCGCTGCACTCATCGTGGGAGGAATCTTTTGATGATTCTATCACTTAATAAAAATTGTGGTTTGAACTCATCATTAGAATGTGCTAAAACTAAATGCTTAGAAACTAAATGATTGCAACGCTTTTAGGGATCACAGTTAAAACTTAAATAAACACAAATCATTGCAAAAAACCTCTAACACCACGGTACAAATCTTACAATATCCTAATGAACGTTTCAATTTAACTATTTTGTTCGGAATAAACGACCATCAAAACTCAATGTTGTATATGGAACTACTATGATAAGTACTAGGTAAAAAAAGAGAGTTTAGGGAAATGCAAGAGTAGAGTAGAGTTTTTTTATCAAAAATAATTAAAACGACGGAAATATTAGTCACATTACCCCTGTACAGTCAAAACAAACTAAGATAGACCGTAAATCAAGGCAACAAGACTTAATTGGTATTAATACAAATTCCGTCATTCAATAAAAAATAATGAAAAATAAATCTTAATACTGCAAATTAACTAATTTAGTTAATAACAATGCATTTACATGTTGAATTAATAACTTAAGAGGAAACACCAAGGGCTGGAGAATTGAAAAATAGGTAAGTATTTGTAAAATCTATTGCTGTCGCGCAGTGCCCACAACAGACTTACAGAGCGCGATAGAGACAACAGCAGCTTGGACCGAAAATACCTTAAAATCAACGATTCGTAGTCCCCTAATAACTCCTACAAAACTTAAACGATTTCACTACTTTTTTCTTTAAAAAATAAAGAAAGGCATTGGCCGTGTTCCTATGTTTTTCTTTTTTATATATACGAGTATCTCGTCAAATTTGTTTTCTGAATATTTGAACACAGTGGAAAATCTGGCCATTTTTTTGGGATTTTGAATATTCATATTATCTCTTTTAATAATTAATTTATGGAAAAAAGGAAAACATAGAGATATGACAATATTGTGGTCATAGATTTTTTGTAGAAAAATTTTTGCTCTACTGGCATTATCCAGGGAGAAAACAGGGGACTACGTTTGTATGGAAAAACAGCCGTGGTGTTTCCTCTTAATATACATAAATTATGTTTTTTTTTAATAGCCTGTTCTGTCCCACTCCTGGGCAAAGGCCTCCCTCCACTCCTTCCATTTCTCGCGAGCTCGTGCGTCCTCCTTCCAACTTGGACAGAACCTGTCCAGTTCGTCCCGCCATCTCCTTCGCGGCCTGCCGCGACCCCGTCTTACTGTATCAGGGCTCCAGTTTTGAGCTATTTTGGCCCACAGTTTGTCCGGCTGTATTTATGATTACATTCTAATTAAACAGACACCCCGTCTGAGGGTGTGCGTAAATTTCGTTACATGTTGTATAATACCTTCCCTATCACCAATAAATAAGTACGTTAAATTGAAGGCAGATGTCGCGAGGCGATCTCCGGCCACAGGCAGGCGCGGGCATCCGGATGGCGGGTAATGGGCAACTCGCCGTCATGGACCGTTCCCGAATCGACAGAGCGTCATGTTCCACGCACACCTCAAAGAGTTGTCAGCAAACAGGCTGTGGCCCCCTTAAGAGGGCCAAATATGGCCCTCTCTTAGTCTTAGTTCTTGCATCGTCTAAATGAGGCTTTATGCAGTAAAGTAGATTAAACAAAATAAAAGTAACAAAGCATTGCAGTTAGTTACAATAAGCAACATTATACTAACATGACATCTGTATTCACAACTCCCAGAACAACTACATTTTTGTCTTCCGCGACACTTATTTGCCAAATAATAACACAATTTGCAAATTGACGTCAATAACATCCTTCGGAAGCGTATATTCATCTGTGCACATATTTAAATATTTTTCAATATATATAACGGTTTTCATAATGAATCGATGGCACACAATTCATGATGCAGAATACAACGTGTGACGTTAATAGCGCAAAACCTCTCTGTATGAAAAAGCAATGCAGAATTTCCAAAAGTCTTGGAACAAACATTGTTCAGTAACATGGGCTAAGTTATACCCCACGAGAGATTTAGCGCTATCAACGTTACACGTTGTAGTGTCGCTGGGCGCTTGGAATTGCACAACAGTTGTTCCAGGTCTTCAATTTTTTACGTCAACAGAGAATGCTCATCAGGATGAACAACTCTTCCTAAGACGTCGTGTTAACTGCCGGGGTTGCGGGACATACGTATACCGCGACCCCGGCACACAAAGGGCTACCGAAGGACACCGTGGATTTTAGTCAGTACAAGTCTGACAGTCACTCCCGCCCTGCCCGGGGTTGGAGGACCCATTTGATGATTTTGCCACGTAAAAAAAAAAAAAGACGTGTTAAAGTATACCTATAGGTTTTCATTAATTAAAAAATCAGTTTTAAATAATATTAACCACAAAATTACAACTTCAAATTTGTTCTTAGACCTAAGCAAAGCTTTCAATATATGTATAATTAGTATTCGGGGCGGGGCTTTAGAGGAGTCCTGAGTGTAGCAAGGGATTTAAGTTTACCCAAGACTAAGACAGCTTTATCATTGAGGAAAATACTCAACTTTTCGTACCATTTGCGAAAAAAATAACACAATAATAATATGAGATAGGTAAGCATTTATTAAAAATAATGACATTAAAATAGACTTAACGTTTATGTTTATGCTTGAAGAAAACAAAAACGCGGCAAATTCCAAGACTCATTAGGCTCATATGGCCTCGTCGGTTTTTATTAGGGGTTTGAACTTTTTTTGAGGGGCCGTGTTACACGCCATTTTAAACGCTGAAATCGAAAAACATTTGAAATGCGTGAAAAACTAATATTCAATTACTTTAAAATGTGAAAACCGCCTTCAAAAACAACCACAAAAAAAATAAAAACTTAAAAAAAAATATCTAACCGCCTTCAAAAACAACCACAAAAAAGGGTAAAATAACCTACAAAACTTTTCTTTCGGAATTCGGTGGTTTTAATTTCATTGTTTTTTTGCCACCGACTTCCTTCGTAACAAAAATTGTTCCACGTGATGAGCATTTTCTGCAGAGAGAATAAAATTGAAGATCCTGGACACCTGATGTGGAACTTCAAGAGCCCAGCTGCACTATAACATATACAGTTTTTTTTTTTTTTTTTTTTTTTTTTTTTTTTTTTTTTTTTTTTTTTAGGTGGTAAAATCATCAAATGAGACCTCCCGCCCTGGGTGGGGCGGAAGGGACTGTCAGACTCTTACTGACTAAAATCCACCCGTGTTCCTTCCTATGCCCTTTATGTTCCGGGGCCACGGTAACCTGGGTTAAGAAAAAACCCGCGACCCCAGCAGGCATTTGGCGCGAAACACGACGCGCCACCGACCCGGGCTTGGTCCTTGTTCGGACGGCGAGCTACCCATCACTCACCGTCCGCAAGCCCGCTCCGCCGCTGTGCCCTCTGCTGATCAGAGGGACACGCGTTGGAGCATCCACACGACAGGCTATTTGCATACGGGCAAAGAGACCACTTGGGCACACAGTGCCCAAGGAAGAGTTTTTGCCCGCATCCCAGGGTGCACCGGCCCGAAAAACTGGTCTTCCCCCTGGACGTATCCGAGAGGGAACTCCAGTCCACGGGCGCACGTGGAGGTTTCCTGTCATAGCACCCCAGGAATGACGTCTTAGCAAGAGTTGTTAAGCCTGATAAGCACCTTCTGTTGATGTATGAAAATTGAAGATCTGGAACACCTGATGTGGAACTCCCAAGAGCCCAGCTACACTATAACATATACAGGAATGACGTCTTAGCAAGAGTTGTTAAGCCTGATAAGCACCTTCTGTTGATATATGAAAATTGAAGATCTGGAACACCTGATGTGGAACTCCCAAGAGCCCAGCTACACTATAACATATAAGGGAATGACGTCTCAGTAAGAGTTATTCAGCCTGATGAGTACTCTCTGTCAACTTATAAAAATTGAAGATCTGGAACACCTGATGCGGAACTCCAAGAGCCCAGCTACACTATAATATATACAGGAATGACGTTTTAGCAAGAGTTGTTTAGTCTGATGGGCATTTCCTGTTGTCTTACAAAAATGAAAGATCGGGAACGTCTGGAATCGTCTCGCGCATCCCGTTGTTTTCTCGTCCCCAGGCTCCTAGAATTCGACATCAGACGTTTCAGATCTTCGATTTTGACGACCCCGACTGCTGGCATAAGCAACAGGATCCGCGTACGAAGTCGCGGGCAGAAGCTAGTTTTAAAATATACTAATCTGCTGGTGGGACCAGCATCTGAAACAGAATCGAAGTTGCCTGTGGTTAGGGGGACTGAGAGAGGAATCTCCTAAAAATACGAGTCGTGACCAGTACTACTGCTTTTTGAATCAACCCTTTTTTGAACAACAAAATTATCGAATGAGTTAAATCTCGCTCTTGGTTGAGCTGGGGAGACTGCCAGACTCCTGCTGACTAAAAGTCCACCCTCTCTTCATTCTGTTACCCTTTGCGTCACAGATACTTAAGATAGTCGACGACCCGGTACATTTCATTCATACATTTGTTTTGTTTTGAAAGAGCTTCATAGCCTAAGGAACGCGATACTGTCAGGTCCCCAATTAGCGGTGGGACGGGTTTGCATCGCCGTCCAGTCAACGAGACTCTCAACTGGCACTCGTCCTTGACATCCCGTGGAACTTCAAGGAGCATTTCCGTCGTTTGGCTCAAAGACAGGATCAGGCCAAGGGTGCCTTGCTGTTACCCAATTTTGCGGGGTAAACGCCTCTTTTTGAAGGCTGATGATTTTATTAGCCGATAAAAACTGCACCGTAAAATGAAAAAACATAACATAGTAGCGACCAAGGAAAACAGAGACTGTCGTTTTTCCGCATCGTGATGTCTCTGCTGCGTCCAGGGTAAGACATACAAAGGAATTATAACAAAAACACTGTAAATACAATGCAACATTTATATTTGAATATAGTTTTGAATAAAATACATAGTTCTGTATAGCTTTAGCGCAGTTATTGATCACAAGTATTTCCATGACGAGAATTAGTAGCTAATTAAATACACATTATGAACAAGAACATGTAATGGCAACATTGGCGTTCCCAACATAACAGCGTAAGTCCCGAGTAGATTGGAAGAGTGTAACTCCATGAAAATGAGCTGGTTGTTGAGGTTCAGTAAGCAGTACTTTAGGTGAGCCGGCTTTCCTGCGACTGCTTTCTGCGTGTCTGTGAAAGATATTTGTTAGGTCAGATCATTTGTGTCTTATAAATGAGGGTACCGTCTCTTTAATCAGATCTATGATGATGGCAGTATTAGTTTTCTAGGCCACATTCTGTCATTTGTTATAGATTTAATAAGTGCTGCATTCCTGGAGAAGCTGCATTTCAAAGTAAATAAAAATATTAAGGTCTCTACGCTCGGTCGATGGCAAACAAAATGCATGGTGATAAAGTCAGAGATTGTAATCGTAGGCCTTCAAGAGACAATATAATATTATAACCTTACTTTTATCCCCTTGGATCTATCAAAGGAAGTTTTTTATACATACCTCCCAGTTTGAGATGAAGAAGCCGTCAAGCGTTCCAATTCTATCTTCCCAAGCTTTCAAGATGATATAAAACTGGATGCCTGACTTTAGGTGGTGGTGACTTTTCGTGGTACTTGTGCTGTTTGTGACTGGCAGGACTGCCATGCGGTTACCGTTGCTGCCGTGCTCGTTGGAGTGACTTCTTTCTCACTGGCTGATGACAGCGGTCATGTGACTACTTAGTGTTGACCCTCGTATGGAGTAGACGACAGTCATTGTTTGTAAGATGATCCGCTTGTGATCGTTTCTACTGCGTCTTGGTGGGATCACACATTTTCTTCTGACATGTCGGAAACGTTTGAAAACCATTTCAAGAAATCTTACAGGTGCTTCTCAATTTAAACTGCGCTTAGCATACAGATATTTAAAAAACATTAATCGAAATAATTAATAATAACAGCCATCGTTTGTCGTGATTTTTAAATCTTTTGTTTGTGTATTATTCTTTCTCTGTCAACGGGATGCATCTGCAGCAGCAGCAGTATCAGCAGCAGCAGCAGTATCAGCAGCAGCAGCAGTATCAGCAGCAGCAGCAGTATCAGCAGCAGCAGCAGTTTCAGCAGAAGCGTCAGGAGAGACTAATTTGCAATTTCATCTTCAAGGGTTTGTACTACTTTTTCCAGGGATGGCACATCTGTCACTTCAGCCAAAGCCTCATTAATTACTTTCTTAATGTTATCTATTTGTTCTTGAGTAGTGCCAGCAACTGCCTCGAGAGTTTTCTGTAAATCTTGCTGAATTTTTTCGGCGGCTTCATTTACCGGTACTGCATTTTCTTTCACTTCTTTGAGAACGTCATCGATAGTACTAATTACCGAGTCGACTACGTCTATAATGATAAAAAATAACATAGATTAGGTAACACACAGACAGGAAATTAATGAAAGAAAGTAGAAATAGCAGCCTCTGTATCTTGGTGACAGCCCACCAAGTCACAATTTAGTACCTAATGGAAAATATAAAATTATATTAATAAAATGATTAGGTACATTAGGTTGATGATAAACTTGAGCATTCACTTGTAATGTAACATTGTTGCGAATGTTACATTACAGAGAAATAAACGAGAGCGTTTTTGTGAGCCGTTCTGACGAGCTTATTACCGAGCCGACTATTTTTAAGTATGTAGTTAAAGTTTAAAATTATTTCACACTGAAAGTGCTCGCCGCGTCGCTGCCGGCCGCTGCCATTCCGGTGTGTCTCGGCCCTTAGTATGTTATAGATATGAGCGCCGATGGTCAATCAGTCGGCGGCGGCGCGCCGACTTTTTGGAGTCGACGGCAGCGGCGTCGGCGGCGCGGCGTGATCTTTTTTTAACTACTTTAATTAATTAATTTAAGAGAAGAAATAGAACAATGTTTTACGTATAATTAAAGATTTATTATAATTTTGACGAGAAAAATTGAATTGGCAAGATAAACTAAAAAAAGAGCAAACCAAAATAACATTAAAAATTCCTGATGGCTATATTTTTACTGTAAGCCTTGATGAGTATGCCAGAGGGTCATGGCTATCCGGATGATCCGGGGATACCGCACGATCGCCGGCGAGATCTGGAGGCCACTACCTTCCAGCGCGTCTAGAATGGCGCGTGAAGGCGCAGCGCCGGGGCGTATCCCCGCTGCCTCGAGAAGTCGAGGCGCGGCGGGAAGAGCTCCGGCGCGATCTCAGGGCAGTATGGAGGGATGACTGCCGGAACCGACAGACCGACAGTGGCAGTAAGACCCCTGTTGGGGGAGTGGCTGGATAGGCGTCACGGCGTCCTGACCTACCACATGACGCAGGTCCTCACCGGAAACGGAAGTTTCGGGAGGAACCTGTGTCTGATGAGGAAGGAGGAAACGCCTGGGTGTCACCACTGCGAGGATCGGCCGGAGAACACAGTATAGCATACGGTGCAAAACTGCCCCGCTTCAACAGAGCACCGACGTGTCCTCACGGCGGCGATAGGCGGAGACCTTTCGCACCCGGCATTGATCGCGACTATGCTGCTTCTGCGAGGCAGTCATGCTCGCAAAAGCGGAAGCGGGCCACGTGACGGAGAAGATAGCGTCCACTCCGTCCCAGTCGCAGTGGTGGATGCCCATGGCAACGGACATCGCAAGACGATCTTCGGCCACCGTAGGCGCGGGCATGCGGTCACCGCCCGTACAGGGCAACTCGACCGCGGTCCATGCCCGGGTGTTCTACGCGCGTCTCAACGAGCATCAGTATGATGACGGGCGGGGCTCCCCCTAGAAAGCCAAAGCCTGCCGGGATATAAAGGGCTATTGAAGGACACCGTGGAAGTCAGTACGAGTCTGACAGTCCCTCCCACCCTGCCCGGGGTGGGAAGACTCATTTGATGATTTTACCACGCTAAAAAAAAGAAGCCTTGATGAGTGCTCATCATCTGTTCGTTTTTTTCCCTAATATTAACAACCAACTGACCAAAATACAAAAACTGTGTTTTTGCTGATAACTTGGACAATACAGAAATTGTAATGTCAAAGAGTATCGTTTTATAAACGTCTAAGTCTAGTGCCGCCATTTTGCCAGCATTTGTTATCGTGCGTTCAGTTTGATCAGCGTGTTAGATTAAACTGAACGCCGCCCGCTTGGGTTCGGCGCGCCGACGCCTGTGGACGGCGGCGGCGGCGCGGGGAAAATCACGGCGGCGGCGGCGCGCCGGCGCGGCGCTCATATCTAGTATGTTATTGCTCAACGAAAATTAATAAACACGTAATTTTACCATCAAAATCTCTAGTTATCATTTATTTGTAACAGTTATTTGTGTCGCGCTTGCGACACGTTATGCTTGTTTTCTTTAATGCGCATTGTTAGATAACTAACCTAACTGAACAAACTGTCCAAGGTAAGTAGTGGTAGGTAGTCTACAACTTCTAGAGTATCATTCCCAACAACAACCGTTACGTGTGCCACATGGACATTCGACATGACTTTCGTCTTGTCCATGTTCATTTTAAGGCCGACCCGTTGGGAAACGATACTGAGGTCTCTGAGCATAGCATTGAGGTGCACCAACGATTCTGCCATGATGACTATATCATCGGCAAAACGAAGGTGAGTGATGTATTCGCCATTGATGTTGATGCCGAGTACGTTCCATTCCAAAGGCTTGAAAACGTCCTCCAACGCGTTCGTGAACAGTTTCGGAGAAATAAAGTCTCCCTGTCTCAATAAAATTGGATTGGTTTCGTGCTCTCTTCCTGAAGTTGGATTGACATGGTGGCGTTTCTATACAAACACTTCAACACTTCGATATACTCGTACCTATAGTCGATATGACATCGTTGGAGGGACTGCAATAATGACCAGGTTTCGATAGAATCGAAAACTAAATGTTATTGGATGTAGCAAATAAAGGATAAGTGAAATGAACATCACATGAGATTAAGCCATTCGTTTTCATAACAAAGCATCGGTTTTTTTTTTATCGTGGTAAAATCATCAAATGAGTCCTCCCACCCCGGGCAGGGCGGGAGTTACTGTCAGACTTGTACTGACTAAAATCCACGGTGTCCTTCAATAGCCCTTACGTTCCGGGGTCACGGTAATGAGATAAATCCACCGACCCGCGACAAGCTTTGGCCCTCTAGAGGGGGCCCCCGTCATGATGCTGACACTCTTTGAGGCGCGCGTGGAACACAACGCGCCGTTGACCCGGGCATGATCCATGGTCGGGCAGCGAGTTGCCCTTTACTCGCTGCCCGCATGCCCGCGCCAAAACGGTCGCTGGAGATCGTCTGCCGAACATAGCAGAGGTATGAAAATTATATCAGGCCGTTTCTTATGCTTGCTTCACATGGCGAGTGTTAAGCCGCGCCACACTCGCACCCGACCCTGATATTTCATACGCGTCAGCTTGCGCCCCTTCACAGTGTTAGGGTACTGCGCGGCGTGGCGTGTAATATAGCGCGCCGTGTAAAGCGGCTCTCCTCGTGGCGCGGTATCGCATCCATAATACAATTTAAATAATTCACTTAAAAAAAGTACCTCTTAAAACGTACCTTTTGTAAGAGTGCCCACATTTTGTAGTACCTCGCCCACGGTATTGACTACTGCTGATAATGTCTTGTCCAAACCATCGCCTAGTGCTGATGCTGTCTTGTCCACACCATCGCCTACTGCTGATGCTGTCTTGTCCACACCATCGCCTAGTGCTGTTGCTACGCCGCCCACAACATTGCCAGCACCTCCTGCTATGCCGCCCACAGTTTTGCCAACACCTCCTACTATGCCGCCCACCAATTTGCCAGCATCTCCTAGTAAACCTCCTAGGAGAGGCGTTCCCGAGCTTTCTTGAGCGAAGGCTAAGGCCACCTGTAACAATTGAAATCACTGTTAATAAAATGATCGTATTAATTCTATGAGAAAGAAAAAAAAATGCATTGATTCGGCACAAGCCACGAGTTCACATACGAGTAGTCCGGCGGCGCTAGAGTTTGGGGTTTCAAATATAGTATAGTTGTTCGCTTCTTCAATATGGTTTCCAGACTATTTGCTCAACTCAATATATTTTTTGTGTCATCCTGGATGCGTGATTAGGTAGAAATTAATGTTTAATTTTGTCTTTTCGAACAGTATGGGGACGAAAAGAAAATTACAGATAAAGATTTCACTTTCATGCAATAACGAAGTACTCTAATCGATGCACATTTGCATTTTGTGTCATAATTGTAAACGGGAATACTGATATCTAACAAGCACCTAAGCTGTCGCCTAAACAGACCAAACATATAATTAAGCGTTTAGGCCATTTTAAATAATATAAGTTGATCAAAATATTATTATGTCGAATTCATCTTTGAAGCTTGTATTTTTTTTTTTTTTTGTTCAAACCCACTAAAGAAAGCCAAGTTGTTAGAGAGTACGTCTTTATTATTAGTAGGTAAGGTAACGAAACACTATTAACCAGGTAAGTATATAAACAGCACAAATTATGAATTTGTGCTGTTTTTATACCTGGTGTCTTATTATTTGGAGCATACATAGGTATAGAACAGACCGGACCGCATTCTGATTTCTGACGACTCAAATTAGTTTTAGGGACTTTTGGTTGTATTCATCATGTTTTTACGAGCGCGCCATGCGCTATGTAATAATATTATAATAATATTCCACAACTATCACTCAACGCCATCTAGTCCCAAGCTAAGCAGAGCTTGTGTTATGGGTACTAGACAACTGATAAACATAGTTATATATTTCTAAATACAGACATATTATAGATAAATTACACCCAGACACAGAACAAATGATCGTGCTCATCACACAAACATTTGTCCTGGGTGGGAATCGAACCCACGACCTCCGGCATAGCAGTCAGGGTCACTAACCACTAGACCAACAGGCCAGTCGATATGTGTAGTGGGTGTGGGGGGGAGGGTACACTCTTACCCTTGTACTTCCATAATATAAGTACAAGAGCAAGTTTGGTATCGTTTTCCGATAACTTGAGGATGAGGATTTTATATCTGGAACAACCTTTTGGACTTTCCATACAAAAAAATAGACTTGTGGTAAAATTCGATAAACTGAATCGACTTGTCATCATCAAGTTGCTAGAAATACATGAGACAGATGTGACACAAAACGAAACAATGAGTAGGTACATACAACTGGTGCAAAAAATAATCAACTTTAGAATTATTGTAACTTATGATCTTAATATAATTATATGCTATCGCTACCGGCTAAACAATAAAAAAAACAATTATTTAGATAAAGGTTGAAAAAAAAACCAAGACTCAATCTAAACAACATAAAAATAACAAAAAAATAAACGAATTGAGATTACTCGTAGGTATTGTGTGTCTCACGACTGCGCCAAATAGGTCTAGTTCAGCAAAAGATCAGGTCAGCACTAGCTGATACATAGGGTCTGAAAGTCCTTTCCGCTCCACTCAGGGCGCCAGGACTCATTGATAATAACCATCCAAAACAAAGGGAAATTGACGACACGGTTAACTCGGTTTTAACTCTAAATGAAAGAAAGTTTAAAAGTCACATAAAAAATACACTTAGTAAACAAGCATATTATAAATTAGAAGATTATATCCAAGATAAAAATGTTTGGAAACATGCCGGTCCTACTCCATAGTACAATGTAGGGCTTGAGCAGAATCAAGCTGGTTGATATTCGAATGCTCACACACTTCTTATATTTGTAAATAGCTTTGATTGCAATATTTTGTTAAAATGTGAACACCATGTACCTTTTTGATTTTTGTAATTCTTATTATTTAATTATTTTCTTTTATAATTTATTTAGTCTATATTTTCAAGGTACATTGCTTCCACATTATAGGTATATTATTTCAAATGATGTTATAAAAATATTGTAACAGATGTTTAAAAAGAGTAAGTATGGAGTTTCTTGCCCATTCTTCTCCATACAACCTACCTTAGCGAATGGGTGTAGAATCAATCCCATCCCATCCCTATCCTTAATTTTAATATTCGACGTTTAAAAGTGCCTCACTGATGGCCTATTTAAAATAAATGATTTGACTTTGACTTTGACTTTGGTTGGTGCAACGGCTGAGCGATCGACACGTGCTACGCAGCGTGCGATTAAATGTAAAATAGAATAGAATATAATTATAACATGTTTTCGTTCATGATTGCCGTGCACTGCGAGCACCAAGAGCCACAGACCGTTCTTACAATTATTTACATAAAGGTTGAGAAAAAACCAAGACTCAATCTAAAAAACAAAAAAATAAACGAATTGAGTTTACTCGTAGGTATTGTGTGTCTCACGACTGCGCCAAATAGATCTAGTTCAGCAAAAGATCAGGTCAGCACTAGCTGATAGGGTCTGATAGTCCTGTCCGCTCCACTCAGGGCGCCAGGACTCATTGATAATAACCATCCAAAACAAAGGGAAATTGACGACACGGTTGGTGCAACGGCTGAGCGATCGACTCGTGCTACGCAGCGTGCGATTAAATGTAAAATAGAATAGAATAGAATATAATTATAACATGTTTTCGTTCATGATTGCCGTGCACTGCGAGCACCAAGAGCCACAGACCGTTCTTACACTTACCTTTGCAACAAATAACTTTTTTTTCATAGCCATCAAATTTTAATGAGTCCTAGCCACCCAGGGCAGGGGCAGGAGGGACTGTTATAGTTCCAGGGTCACGATATTGAAATAAGTCCCGCGACCCCGGCAGGGCAACAAATAAAAATAACTGAACAAAATAAACGGAATATAGGATCTTTGAATGTAGCGCTTTGCAGCTCGATGCTAAAAAAAAATAGCAATGAAGTCGCAAAATAAGAATTAAAAAACAAAATAATACTTACGACCAATAATACAGCTGTCTTCATATTGGAAGAGGATTATTTGTTACAATCTTCGGTGAAGCACGTCTTGGTAACTCAGCGAAGAGCAACTTGTAAGTATCTTCAGTCAGAGAACGCAGCCTTTTATATGATCCCAGTATTAGTTTAGCTTTCAGCTTACACCTGCGCAAACAAGGAACTGAAAAAATACGAAATTAATTTTTATTCGACACCAGGTATTTGTTGTAGACTCAAGTTGTTCCATTATGTTTGTACTTACTTGATACATAATGATATTATACTCGTACATGTAGCTACCTCTCGCAACAGGCTATTATCCACATTGTTTTAAAATTAATATGTAATATGGATGGTGCCAGAGCCTCTGATGTTAGATAAAAAGGGAAATGATTAGAATCGGCCCGGTTCAAGATGTTCAGAATTTCTAAATTAAAGATAATCCATAACATCAAATAATAATATACCACAACTATCACACAACGCCATCTAACCCCAAGTTAAGCAGAGCTTGTGTTATGGGTACTAGACAACTGATAAACATACTTAAGTGTATATTAAACATACTTATATATTTCTAAATACATAAACATTATAAATAAATTACACCCAGACACAGAACAAATGATTGTGCTCATCACACAAACATTTATCTTGGGTGGGAATCGAACCCACGACCTCCGACATAGCAGTCAGGGTCCCTAACCACTAGACCAACAGGCCTGTCAAAACATACATTATAATGCAAAAACATCATATAATTAATCATTTATACGTTAATTTTATGTTAACGTTAAAGTTAAAAGAACTGAGAAAAAAATACAAACATTTTTTTTTCGGTATATTTCTTTTAGAAAACTAATAAAAAATTAATTAACTAATAACACCAATAAATTCTATCATTGTTTTACTTTTTAATGACAAACATTATAGTTCATCTTTGTTGGGTTATGGGCCGAGGCCAAGCGAAACTTTGCAATATCTTTTGCCGTTTGGATCTTATTTTTGGTAGCACCGTAGAATGGAGTTTCTTTACTCCAGCGACAAGGACCTCAAATCAGATAGCTGGTGTTGTCTGGTGGGTTTTCTGTAAAACATAATTGCTAGAATAGATTTCGACAATATGTTGTGCGGACAGCCCACCCGCTCTAAACTCGCGGATTCAGTGCACTTTAGATCTTCCTTTTCTCCATAGATGTCGCTAGTCTTCTTTTTTGACGACTGCATTATGGCCGCTACAAGAGAACCAAGTATCTTGGATGGCGGAGCACTATACCAGCCGTTTTACTATTTCATTCGGAATAAACGACCATCAAAACTCAGTTATTGACACCATACTCGTATTGTTTGTCATTTCAGGCCTTCAAATATTATTGCGCGAAGCAGTTTACTGTTAATCTTTAGTACCTCATCTTACTCCTGTGAAAATATTATTAACGTGAAAGTTATAAGTACTTTGGGTGGATTGATGTTTGTTACTCTTTTACGCAAATTCTACTGAACGGATTAGGATACAATTTGGTACACAGATAGTTTATAATCTGGATTATCACACAGGATAGTGTTTATTCCGATTTTATCTTACCAGGGGAAAATTTGCGAAGCCGCAGGCAATAGTCAGTATCTATGTAAGTTTCATTGAACAATTTCAAGAGCGTTCCTATTTTGTGATTTTGATACGACTTTTTATGTAATGATGTATGTGTAATATTGGGGTATCGTATTACCCAGTTACTGGGTTGTGGAATGTAGAGGTCCCTCCACTTAAAATACCTACTGATATTCAGCTGCATCTGGTTCGATTGAAAGCTGACCCCAACTATGTAGTTACGTAAAAGGCTAAGCAGATGTATGTGTAATAACCAAAACAATCAGTTTGGTACGATTTTCGGGAATAACATTTAATTAATAAATAAACAACGCGCAACGATAGTACCTATTGGTAGGTAGTAATAAATTAAATAATATCATAATTTTAAAGGTTTACTTACTGCTGTGGTGGCCCAGTGGTACCGGTCCCGACTTACGAGTTGTATGTAGGTCGTAGGTTCGAACCCAGCCTGGCACATTACTTTGTGTAGTTTATTTTATTACCACTACTCTCAAAACGGTGAAGGAAAACATCGTGAGGAAACCGGCATGTCCTACAATCATCAAATTCGAAAATATGTAACATCTACCAACCCGCACTGGGCCCGCGTGGCGGATTATAGCCCACTCCCTCTCACAGAGAGTAAGCCCGTGTCCCAGCAGTGGAGAACATTATAGGCTGATGATGACCTACTGCTATCATAAATAGATTTGAATAAGCTTGTTCGCGCGACGTGAAATTTTATGGCGAATGACTTTTTATAAATATTTTTTGAGTGTGAAATATTTACAAAATGGTGTCGGTCGATAGCTACTTGGTGAGCCGTTAAAATACTTATGATGAACCGTTGTAGTGCCACAGGCTGTTCAACAGAATATTTTTTAAAAAAAAACTTTGCCCCACACTAGAAATTTTTCCTGTGTCGTGGGTTCGTTAAAAAACATGAAAACTCATACACAAACACCCAGACCCGAAACAACTAATTTTAAGTCATACAAATATTTCCGTGCGGGAATCGAACCCGCGACATTCTGCGCAGCAGTTAAATCACTCAACCACTGCGCTAACCGTGCCGTCGAACTCAGAGGCCTTACCACGAGCTCTTATCGCGATCTAGCTTAGGCTGTGAGTAAGAGACAGAGCTATACAAGTCGTCTAGCGCCATCTCTTTCCCACAGCCTAAACTGAGGCCTCAGTTATTAGCACTGAAAACAGCTGAGAGTCACATAGCTGATTTAATACGTGGCGTTACAAAAGGTTCACGTTAATGCTGTTATTACCGTGAACCTTCTTAGTTTGTGTTAAAGTTGAAAATCTTTTACAGAAACTAGCTCGCTTCACTCGCTATTCCATCGTACGTAGGCATAGGTATTGGTTACCTTATATACAACTTGTAACGTTAATAGCGCATAACCTCTCGTGGGTTAACTCAGCCCATGTTACGGAACAATGTTCGATCAAAATCATTTGGAAAAAAAAAAAAAAGATTTTTCATACTGATGGGCTCGATTCATTTCTCAAAAGTTTTTGATCAAACATTGTTCAGTAACATGGGCTTTGCATTGGTTTTGCGCTATTAACGTTACACGTTGTATATTGCATTTAGAAGAAAAGTGCAAAAAAACATCGAGGTAACTTCGCTCGCTCTTGCATCTCCCTAAACTCTGTTTTACTTACTTATCGTAGTAATTCCCTACATAATACCTTCCCTCCAATAAATACGTAAATTGAAGGCAGACGTCGCGATCTCCGGCCACCGGCAGGCGCGGGCATGCGGATGGCGAGTAATGGGCGACTCGCCGTTCGATCATGAACCGTTCCCGAATCGACAGAGCGTCATGTTCCACGCGCACCTCAAAGAGTTGTCAGCAAACAGGCTACTAAATATGGCCGGGGTGCGTATTTCCAAAACCTATACTATTTCAGTCACGAGTCGGACTCTACTCGATTAGCTTTTGTTTGTGCATATTTCTCAACAAAACCTAATCTATCTCAGTAAAAAACTTGACTCAAATAGATTAGCTTTTGTTTGTGCATATTTCTCAATAAAACCTAATCTATCTCAGTAAAAAACTTGACTCAAATAGATTAGCTTTTGGTTTTGATGTTTTCAAAGAAAATGCACGGACAAAATCTAGTACCATATTAGTCACGCACGAGTCAAACTCTAAAAAAAGACGATGTTTTGTTTATGCATGTAAATAAATAAATAATAAATAAAATCTTTATTGACAGTATGTTGTAGTATGTCGCAGTGAAATGAGGAAATCAGGGATTTGACGAAATCCAATTATCAAGAAAAGTATCTAGTGATAATTATGACAAAAATACTAATATAAAGTCAGAAATCATGTCATTTCACTAAACTAAGTAAAATGTTGAAAACGTCGACGGAGCACCGCTTCGCGGTGCTCCTACTTCCGGGTGGTTTAAAAAAAATAACCACGAAGGGGATGGCGGGGTCTGAAAGACCCCGCCATCCCCTTCTAACCTAACCTGTCCGAGTCGGGGTGCCCACAGTCGCATTTGCGATATTCAAGTACTACAAAATTTAAGAAAAGTTAAATTCCGAGGTAAATTTATTTATAATTATATAAATAAAAATGAATTGTTGTTCGTTAGTCTGATTAAAACTCGAGAACGGCTGGGCCGATTGAGCTGATTTTGGTTTTAAAATGTTTGTCGTAGTGCAGGGTAGGTCTAAACGGTTATTGTTTCTGAGGCGGTACGAAGTTTGCCGGGTCAGCTAGTATAACATAAACTTATCAATGAAAGTCGTGATGATAAATTAACATTAAATATTTTATAGCAAAGACGTGATTTGCATGAAATGGACACCGGATTATCAAAATTCAAACTAATCGTGCCATCATTGTCACCGAATGATTCCAAAACCAAACATGCAAATCGAATGACTTACTTATCATTCATTCATCATTATGCTTCAAAGATTTGGCACGAAATGATAACTGTTCCATATTCGAATTATTTTGCATAAATTGTAATTCAAAGAACATTCGATGGCCTTAACCTTCGGTACTTTAAAATTTCTAATTTAGAACTTGAGAAATAGAATAGAATATTGCATTTTAGGAATTATATCGCAATTTATTTAGACTCCTAAAGGTGTAAGTTGGTAAGGTGTAGTAAGAGTTATTTGTAGTATGATCAGTGGTTAACAACTTGCTGACCCGGCAAACGTTGTTTTGCCATATAAATTATTTCTAGTTTTCCTTATTTACTCACCGTTTAGACCTACCCTGGACTACGACAAACATTTTAAAACCAAAATCAGCCCAATCGGCCCAGCCGTTCTCGAGTTTTAATCAGACTAACGAACAACAATTCATTTTTATTTATATAGATATATTTATATTTCTTTGAAAATATCAAAACCAAAAGCTAATCTATTTGAGTCAAGTTTTTTACTGAGATAGATTAGGTTTTGTTGAGAAATATGCACAAACAAAAGCTAATCTATTTGAGTCAAGTTTTTTACTGAGATAGATTAGGTTTTGTTGAGAAATATGCACATAAATATACAAAAACTAATCGATTATAGTCTGACTCGTGACTGAAATAGTATAGGCTTTGGAAATAGGCGGCCGGGGTCGCGGGGCTATCTAATCCGTCACTGTCTAAACTACAGTGCACCACAGTTCTAACTTTTGCAGCTGCCATCTCTTACATCTGTTATTGTGTTAATGTTTTTGTTCCAAATATTGAAAATGCTTGAGCATGTACACAGTGGTAGTGCTGATAAAAAGGTGATGATTTAAAAAAAAACACATCATTGTCACATATATTTTATTTTAGACTGACAACACATCTAAAACTAGTGTTCTGTTCATCATGTGACAGATTACCTAACGGCCAACAAGGGCCCACAAAGAGTATTAACAGCTTCACCATCCACCCTTAACATGCCACATTCGCATTGCGACTTTGCGACCAGTACATCTATAAGCACCCATAAGATCACCAAGTGTTCATTCACATTTTAATCGCAGCATCGTTTAAAACGGCTACTCAGAAACATTCCTCATGATTCAATTTGCGCATTTCCAGCACCTTCATTGGCTATTCCTGTAATATTCATTTACAAAGGCTGGCTAAATAATTACAGCTGCACGGGGCCATATTCCGTTGCCTGTGGATGGGTGAACATCTGTCATAGCGAATTTCCTCCGTGCCTCGGAAAGCACGTAAAGCCGTTGGCCCGGCTGTCATTAGTAGATCTTTGACAGTCGTTACTGTTAGTCAGAAGCTCTAAAACTCTGACAGTACAAGGTATCATATTACCCAGTTACTGGTCGTCGTGGAGGTCTGATAGGCATTCGCTCTACGTAAAATACTGATATTCAGCAGCATCTGGTTCGACTGGAAGCCGGCCTCTATGTAGTTGGGAAAAGGCTAGTCAGTTGATGAAGTGAATCATTAGAATAGAACATTAATTATTTTTATTTGCACAGAGTGTAGTTTCTACAATAAGATGGATAAATGGTTTTGTAACTAAGTGGCCGTTTTAGACTTGCAGGTCACACGCACCTGAATACATCATAATTATTTATGTCGTCAGTCGATCGTTGAATTAACCAAATCGTGAACGACATAAGAACATGAGTGCGTAATACACCTGCCGAGGGGCCAGAGTATGATGCACGCAGTCTTCCGGGAGGTAGTAATGTCATCAAGCGTCCAGATCCACATCGTGAACGACGCCGGCACTTCATGAAAATAACGATGTGCCCACCGAAAAATCGGGCGGATGAGAATAACTTAAGGATTTTTTTATACGACACAGAAGTAGCGAAGAGCCTCGCGAAGCAAGCCTCCCGTCGATAGTGCTCCTTTTGTTTGTTTCCAGTGAGAAGAAATTTATGTAGTTTTTAGTACAAAAATAACGTTGTTCTCGTCGATCTGCCTGACTTTTTATTGGAGCCATAGTACTCGTATGTACTTACATGCCTAGGTACATCACGAATTCACGATGCTTATTCAACGATCGGTTGACGACATTACTTCGAACAATTGGAGTTAACTGTTAAACGGCTCAGTGATCTTTTACCTTTACATTTTTTTTCATATTTAATTACGTGTATTTTGTTATTAAAAAATAACATGAATGATTGGGACCGAAGAGTAGATTACATGACTTTACCTATATTTTTTTTTTAAGATTAGGTACCCTTAGCACGAGTTTTTACTCTTTTACTCTAGGGTACGCGCCTTTCCAGTATATACAGCGTACTAACGAACGTACGAACTAACTTTTTCTTTGAAAGTTGTCAATTTGAAATTGTCAAAGTTCCAGTTTACTTTATTTACGTCTCAAATACTGAAAACTCGTGCAAGGGTAGAGGCACGGTGTGTAAAATTCAGTGGGTAGGTACTCTTGCGAACTAGCTGTACTATTATCTTATGTTGTCGAATAATATTTTTTTAATAAATAACTAAACACCATGGAGAAAATGTAACCTAATTGAAATATTTGAATTGGTACCGTGAATGCAACAAGCACACGTTATATATGTACAAGTACATAACATGAATACATAGTATTTATCTATAAAGTAAACGAATTATAAAACAGTCGCATTTACTGCTCCACTTGCGTAAACAAATTCGAGGTCTTATGTCTCGACAAATAATAAAATACATTGTTAAATTTGATATTTATTAATCGGTATTAAAGTTACATTACCTAAACAGATCGTTTTGTTCTGTATTAAAAATAGAGGCATGATACTTTTGTGGTTATGCTATAGTTGAATAGCATGTGCCTATCAGCACATTAAAACAACCGTCTTTTCAAACCACCTAATGCCTTAAACTGTAAAGATCCGCTCGAACTTAATTTTGATCAGAACTAAAGTTGGTAGAACTATTCATCAGAGCTGTGAGACTACCCGGAAACCCTTACTGCTTGCATAATACCATAGAATATCTACAACCGAACTGCTCCATTCGCTCACACTACCATGGTTTTCTCCTGGTATCTACCTCGGGAGTGGAATCTCATCCTTCTGTACCTTCTTGGAGGACACTTGCCAGCATTTCTGTCGTAGGCTCCGTACTCGCAGGAGGGTGGGGTACAGTCACCTCTGTCCACGCACACTCTGTCTCGGAGACCAAAGTGTTCTCTTCCCCGGGACAGGAGTTGACAGTCGCGGCGGCGGCCGGCGTCCGGCCAGTCGCAGACGCACGAACAAGGCTCATTGTCTGTCATACTTGCCAGGAATAGAGCTGGACACGTACATCTGTAATTTAAGGATAATATTTACGTATCACCACGAAAGCAGACCGCAGCGTGTCGCAGGTTCGATTCCCGCACTGCTCAAATATTTGTTTGACCTACAAATAGTTATTCTTGGTCTATGTTTTTGTTTTGTTTAGATTACTTTCTATGTCTGTAAACGCTTCCGTGACACAGGAGAAGTTTCAAGTATTAAATACACGTACGTATTTAATAGAAAAATATTATAATTATATGGTAGCAGAAAGGTCTTATTAACAGGGTTTTAGGGTTCCGTACCTAATTGTAAAACGGAACCCTATTACTAAGACTCCGTTGTCAATCCGTCGGTCTGTCACCAGGGTGTCGAGTCTGCTAATTATTAGTCAGAATGGCGCCACAATGGCGTTTCAATTGTAGTGCTTATTCGAACCATTTTTTACTGCTGAGTAAAAAATGGTTCGAAAATTGAAACGTCATTGTGGCGCCATTCTGACTAATAATTAGCAGACTCGACACCCAGGTTGTATCTCTTTAATCATGACAGTTACACAGTAAATTGATATTTTCACAGACGATTTATTTCTGTTGCCGCTGTAACAACATAATAAAGTATATATTTAAGGAGCTCGTTTAGGGTCGCGGGATCAGAGGGACACGCGTTGGAGCGTCCACACGACAGGCTATTCGCAATACAATACTTGGTGTTTTTTTATAATGCCCACACCTGCGCAATTGAGAAGACGCAGTAGGTTCCTCAGCCTTTTCCAAATGAGGCTCTTCGGTCGGCGACCTCCAGTCGTTCTGGCTCTCCACCTGGGCTCTCCTCGAGGGCCTGTCCATCTCCTCTTGGCTGTCGCTGTAGCTTGCTTTCCCTGCTGCGGGGAGCGTCATAGCGGGGAGGGTCATCTGCAACGTTCCACGGGAGACGCATGCGCATCGGGTGTGGTTAAAAAACTGCATCTTCACCACACTCATTGGTCCTATTGCTTTATGGAGCTGTAAGAAAATAAATGAAAGATAAATGAGGGAAAGTGCGTTAGTAGATTTTTTAGTCCACAACGAGGCATATGTGGTCCGAATAATTCCTCCGGCACTGAAATTTGGCACGATGAAAGAAGGTAATATAGATTGTAGATGCACAATATAATCTAACTTTTTCTTTCGAGTTGACAAAAGTACGGAAATTACGTATAACTCTCTGTGAAAAATTCCTCAACCTCAAATTATTTTTGTATAAGTTAAGTCCCGCGACCCCGGCAGGCTTTGGCCCCATAGAGGGGGGCCCCGTCATTATGCTGACGCTCTTTGAGGCGCGCGTGGAACACAACGCGCCGTTGACCCGGGCATGGTCCATGGTCGGACAGCGAGTTGCCCTTTACTCGCCGAGGTGGGAGGACTCATTAGATGATTCTACCACGCTAAATAAAAGTGTTGGTATAATTATGTATAATGTTAGTACAGTAAAGTAAGGGGCGACACTTACGTAGAATGGTAGAACAACTGTCTTGCCTTCTATTGGTGCGCAGACCTCGCTTTCATTGACGCAGCAGCCGGAGTCGGGAGCACAGCGATGTAGCTGAACGCATGGTGGCAAATATCTGGAAAAAGGAGGAAGGTGATGTCAACAGAAGACATATTGACAGAGTAAGTCTGAGTATGACCATACTTAGCACTCTCTCCCACTTTTTTTGTGTTTTTCTCCCATTTTTTTTGTGTTTTTTTTTCTTTTTTTTTTGTGTTTTTTTTTTTTTTTTTTGTGTTTTTCTCCCACTTTTTTTGGTGTTTTTTTTTTTTTTTTTTTGTGTTTTTTTTTTCTCTGTCCCTCTACTAATTTATATAATTAGGAAACAAACAGTAACATATTACATAGATATAAATACTAGGCTTACAAATAAACTATGACAAATATGCTACCCACTACGTTCTCCACAGATTTCCTGTGTCATGTGTGCATTTACAGTGTCCGTTAAATCCCAGCAAGAAAAAGTCCTCTACAAGGAATTGAGTTTTGCCATTAATCAGTACGTAATAAACAGACTGTTGTGTGCTGTGTTTTAGGAATAAAATCGAAAATACAATTCCTGCACGCGTAGCATGGCGATTCTATCTCTATTCTACCAAGAAAAGACAAAGTTATTTCGTCGTTATTTATATACAAATCGACAATTTGTTTGCACAAGTATGACACGATTCGTACACCATTAAAGAATAGACACATAATATCTCTTTTATATTTTAAACATTACTATGATTAAATCGATAAAAATCTTTTACGTTCTGTCATTTTGTCTATTATCGCGTCGACAAAACCCGTTTCTACAGCGCCATGCTACGCGTGCTGCTGGGGTAATGTTCTTCTTGTAAGAACATTCTGAACGTGTGACCGGAGCCAAAGATAAAGTCAATAAGAACATAAATGTGCGCTGAAAATAAAATTGTGGGGTAAGCCCCACCTTAAGAAGTTTTGTAGATATTCAATTTCTTGCTACAGTAACGTTTTACAGAATCAGATTTTTCGGAATCAATGATTGTGAATCTAACGTGCCAGGAACGAACACCATATTTACAAACATAGAAGCTGGAAGCCAACCGCATCACAGTTAGCCCCTTCGTACACTAGGCGACGCAAGTCTCCGATACCTTATTCGGTATCCAAGCGACTATCGGAATACAAAGCCTTAGAGGTTCGTTCACAGGCACGCGTCAATGGATACCGAAGTCGTAAGGTATCGGAGACTTGAGTCGCCTAGTGTACGAAGGGGTTTAGAAAACGGTTATGCAGATGATGGCGCTTGAATTTTACCATCAGGATGGTAATGATAAGGTGAGGGTATGGATGTACCTGGTGTCGGCGGCGGGTGCCAGCTGCCTCACGATGAGCCAGCGAGGCTGCGGGTCCACGCACTTGCCGTTCTTGAGCAGGTCACTCATGCTGCTCATAGCTGCCCGGCGAAGAGCCGCGCGCTCCACCGGTGTGATGGCTGGAAACGAATTTTTATTTTTATTGCTGATAGAATTAACAACAAAAAAAACCGGCCAAGTGCGTGTCGGGCCACGCCCAGTGTAGGGTTCCGTAGTTGCCCATCAAAATACTTATGCGAACTAACTAAACTGATTCGCTGAATTTAATTTTAAAAAGAAGAATTTTCAAAATCGGTCCAGGAGTCTTTGAGAAATCGGGGAAAATACATAAGAAAAAAGATTACAACGAATTTAGAACCTCCTCCTTTTTTTGAATTTAGTTAAAAATAGTTGACGATAAAAACCTACCTATCCCCAAAAAACATACCGTAAAAACATACCTATAAAAGCTGTAAAAATAAAGTTGACAAACTTACATTTGCAGTTGTCTCCGATACATTTTGTTTAAAAAATATGATATCAAGTACATTTTATAAGTTGGTCGACTATTACTCGTAAAGTTGTAAAGCCTACTTAGTCATGATATTTTCTTTTAAATTACGTTATATGTACTACTAAAGTTGTGAATTTTTTCACACCCCCACATAACCGTTTAGCTGGTAGGGGGGGGACACTCGAATCGAGCAAAATTTAGCACTTTAAAGCTTAATATTTCACAAACGAATTTTTTTATAAAAAAAATGTAAAGTGAAACTATCATTATTTTTTAAAGGCCTATTTAATGATACCCCACCCTAAGGGGTACGCGAGAAAAAAAAAATCCTCACTTTACGTGTAAGTACTGGAGGTACCCTAAAAAAAAATATTTTTCGAGATTTTATTTTACCACTTTTTCGGAACAACAAATCCGTATATTTACACCAAATTACAGCTCTCTAGTACTGTGCGTCTCTGAGCTAAACTGCGGACAGACGGACGGACGGACGGACGGACGGACGGACGGACGGACATGGCGAAACTATAAGGGTTCCTTGTTGACTACGGAACCCTAAAAATGGGCATATGAGTATCGGACCACACACGTACCGTACCTGAAAACAATTATCCCCAAAACAAACCTACCTATTGTAGCTGAAAAATAAAGTTGATGCACATTTTGCGGGCGTTGTGCATTCATTTTTAACCGTCTTCAAAAAAAGGAGGAGGTTCTCAGTTCGGCTGTTTTTTTATGTAAATATGTACATCGAATACTCCGAGGTTTCTAGTCCGATTCGTGTGATTCTTTTTTTATTCGATGCTTACAGTATTTACAGCGTTTCTTGTATGATAAAAAAAAACGTGGGAAAATGGAACAACGCCTCTGGTGTGCGAAGAAGGAACTAATATTTTCCTTGAAAATTAGTCAATAGTTGAAATGATAAAAACCTGTTTACCTATCGTCTCAAAAAACATACTGAAAATTCGTGCTAAGGGTACAGGACCGAAATGTGGTATTTTATTTTATTTGTAACTAGTGTTTGCCCGCGGCTTCGCTTGCGTTATTTTAGAATTTGAGAAACAATACGGATCATGTGGCGCCATCTGGAATATGAACGTAATTGTTTTCTCGGAAACAGCTTCTGTTATTCGGGATGTAAGATACCTTATATCCGTGTCTATACTCCTGACAACGTATATGCAAAATTTTGGGACGATCGATTCAGTAGGTAGTAGCTGCGTGAAAAGGTAAAACACTCATAATTGCATTTTTATTATTAGTTGATCAATAATGTTATATCTAGGTAATAGTTTGCATAGGAAATTTGAGCGATATTTAATTTCAAAAAACCGTGTTTATTTAAACATTAGACTATCATTTTTTCGATTTACAGTATCGCTGCAAATTGAACGTACATACGATAGCATTGCTCTTCTCCCTTTAGCATACCGGGTACGCTAAAAAATAAAATTATCCTGACTTTACGTGTCGTTTAAGTACTGGCACTGGTTTGACCCTAAAAAAAAATATTTTACAAGATTTTATTTTACCACTTTTTCGGCACAACGAATCCGTATATTTGCACCAAAATACAGCTCTCTAGTACTGTGCGTCTCTGAGCTTTAATGCGGAAGACGGACGGACGGACGGACGGACGGACATGGCGAAACTATAAATAAAAGTTCCTTGTTGACTACGGAAAACCTCAGGACAAATAAAAAATGGGTAAATGAGTATCGGACCACACAGTACCGTACCTGAAAATAAGCAGGTATCCCCAAAACAAACCTACCTATTGTAGCTGAAAAATAAAGTTGACGAACATTTCAACGGGCGTGTGCACTCATTTTTAACCGACTTCTAAAAAAGGAGGAGGTTCTCAGTTCGGCTGTTTTTTTTTTATGTATGTACATCGAATACTCCGAGGTTTCTAGTCCGATTCGTGTGATTCTTTTTTTATTCGATGCTAACAGTATTTACAGCGTTTCTTGTATGATAAAAAAAAACGTGGGAAAATGGAACAACGCTTCTGGTGTGCGAAGAAGGAACAAATATTTTCCTTGAAAATTGTCAATTTGAATTTGTCTAAGTTCCTGTTTACGTCTCAATTATGTACTGAAAATTCGTGCTAAGGGGGGACAGGACCAAAATGGGGTATTTTATTTTATTTATAATTTTAGTTTCATTTATTTAATTTTTACATCTTTGTTTTAAATTTTATGTTTTTGTTCTGTCCTGTGTAAGTCTAATAAAGCTTTTTCTTTCTTTCTTTCTTACAGTTCCCTTTTGATCTAATTGATCATGAGAAAGCTACTTACGGTCATCCAAGATCCTGGGCCTGGCGTTAGTAGCTGCGATGGACTCCACAGCAGACACTACCTCAGTCTTCACTGGCCCTGATCTGATGATCGCTGACGGAGTTACCCCCAGGATCTGAGGCTTGGATGTGGAACTGGAGTCAGCCAGGTCATCAGAGTCCATCGGGTAGTCGTCATTACCGTCCATAGGGTATTCTCCTTCAGCAAATTCCTGGGAAAAATGAAGGAGGGTAATCATTGAATTAAAGGGCCGATTACACTATACGATTCATCGTGCCCTAAGCTGTTAGTGTCCTCAGCCTAATAGCTGGAGAGCTACTGAACCCTGCGAGTAACGGTCTTCCTGTAAGGTTGGAAATTTGTACACGTAATATTTATAGCATGCTAAGAGCAATAGCTGGCAGGCGTGGAATGACAATTTAATTTTCAAAGCTTCAATATAATCTTACGAAGGTCACAAGCTCGCAAAGTTGATGAAATATGTAAAATAAACTTGCACGCACCACGCACTATTGTTTGCTCTTTCTTTTAGCTGTCTACATGCAAATCTATTTATTACACGGCGAAAATTCAGAAAAATAAATGGATTATTCTCACTAGTTCCACCATCAATTAGTTCCATATAACATAAGACCTGCTTTATAGTTAGTTCAGTTACTATAAAAAGTTTCGTGATCTAATTTATGATTGCCAGCGGTTTATTGTTCAATTTAGAGGTAACTTTGGGATTTTTTTACTATAGAATTTTTTTATGGAATCATGTTTCCGCCAAACATAAGACCTAACATTAATCCTCAACTTTACCATATATTTATTTCAAAATTAATGCTGCAGTATTTTCGACGTATCACAGGATTCTGCTAAGCCGTTTGATGTAGTAAGGGCTCTTAAGGTCTAAGTTCCGGTTGAGGGATAATATATTCTGATCTATTATTTGATAATGGTTCATATTTTTTTTCGTGGAATAATCTGACTATAAGGTTAGCGATCGACTGATGCGCTGCGTGTCGTAGGTTCGATCCCCGCACGGTACAAATATTTGTATAATCTGCAAGTAGTTAGTTGTTCCGCGTCTGGGTGTTTATGTATGTGAGTTCCTATGTTTGTAAAAAGCATGATACAGGAAGACATTCTTAGTCTTGGGTAACAATTTTATTTGTGAAAAAAAAAAAATGTCCTTCCGCCCAGGGTGGGACGGGAGAGACTGTTACACTCGTGCTGACGATCCTTTAATAGCCCTTTAGGTTCCAGGATCAAGGTTGATAACACGGTCCCGCGACCCTGACAGACTTTGGCCCTCTAAGGAGGAGTGGCCCCTTCAGATTTCTAACAGCTCTCCTTGTATAACAACACGCGCTGTCGACCCTGGTCCATGAGCTGATGATGATGATGATACTGACGGCGAGTAACGGGTGACTTGCCGTCCGAGTCACCCGTTACTCGTCGTCAGCATGCCCGCTCCAACGATGGCCGGAAACGTCCCACAGCATCGAAATGTGCCCACAATATTAGTGGCTACCACATTGAATGTAATTGCTGATTCTTTGACCAACAAATAAGCGAGCTTGGTCACCAAAAAATATTGAATCACATGTCATTAGATTCAAGTCTTGCCTATTATTTCAAATCATAAATTGAACACAGAGTTACAATATCGTAATGCAATAAATCTACTTGTGTATATAAAACATCAATTTGTTCTCACAAATATGAACATAATAGTGCTCATATAATTCGTATAAATGCATTTAATTTCCAAGTTAAAGCTGTAAACGGCAACGAATGACATGAAGCCATAACTCTAGTCAATTCGTGTTGTCACATAGTTTTCAAATTCGGTGTCCCAGATCTGAAGAGTGGATAAATAAATTGTGTAGGTAGACATTTCTATGGTACTGGACAGTTAAATACATGGCGTTTGAATGAACCTAGAGCCAAATTAAATACATTGACGGTATCTACACTATGTAAACTTGCTACTCCAGGGGAAAAACATAACCGATCTATAAAAAGAAACGCGAAAACGTGTAAAATAACTTTCCTGTGTGTAAAACTGGAAAATCTGTGGCAAATTTCAAGTCAAATCAAGGATATAATTATCTCACATCAAAGAAATAGGCAGATAGAACGCTCCAAGTGTGTCCACTAAAGCAAATACAAAATCAAATCGAATTACATTCTTAATTGTTTTCTTTATTTTTGAGAACAACTTTTACAATGTTTTAAAGACACGAGACGACATAATTATGGCAAACAACAACAACGACGCGTAGCTTGGTACGATACGTGGTTTGGTTTTGTATTTGCTTTGGTGGATACACTCCCGTGTTCTGAGCGCTCTATCTGCCTATTTTTTTGATCTGAGTTAATTATAATATCTATCTTCTATCTATATAAATAAAAATGAATTGTTGTTCGTTAGTCTGATTAAAACTCGAGAACGGCTGGGCCGATTTTGCTGATTTTGGTTTTGAATTATTTTGGAAAGTCCAGGGAAGGTTTAAAAGGTTTTTTTTTAATCGTTTCTCAGGCGGTACGGAGTTCGCCGGGTCAACTAGTATAAAACTAAAAACTTACAATTATTACAAACTTATTATTTACAAAAGATATTCAAATTAAAAATTAATATTTAAAAAAAACGAACATACAAAAAGCAATAAGACACTGATCAAGACGTCAAAGTACTCCTTAGCATCGCTGTCATCCGGGAACATGCCCAGAAGACTGGCAGCATTGCCACGTTGAACGGAAATTTTGCGGACGCCGAGCCCACTCAACGGAGTGGAAAGTGTTGGCTTGCTGCCATGCTCGGTCGTCCAGGCCCGTAAGGATTTAAGTAAGGGGTGCTTCTGACAATTTGGTCGACCTGTCCTAAAAGGATGAGGGAAGGTTATAGGTACGTGAATTTGGGTCCAAAACAGTAGTAATATACCTATTCTTAATTCTGTTAAAAATCTATGATTTTGATCTGACTGAATAGTTTTGTGAATAGACTAGTTGCACTAAAAATGTAATTAGTCCGTCTTTTAGATTATTCAAAAATAAGGGACACGTATTTTTTTATTTGTAAATTAGACCAAAAATAACAAAGATATAGCCTTAAAGTTACGTGTGACGTCACGATGAGTGGCATTTTTCGCGCAGGGTGACGTCACAGGTAACTTAAATAGGCTATTATCTTTGTTATTTTTTGTTTAATCGAAAAAAGAAAAAATACTTGTCCAATATTTTTTAATAATCTAGAATACGGACTAAATAGAATGTAATTATTTTGACCCTGGAAACTACCCTATTGTTTCAAACATTTTATATTAATCAAGTTAGCTCAATGTAATAATCTCATTACTTTGTTGCATCTTATAACTTAAGTACAAAAGCATGTAGTCACAGCCCAGGAATGCACCGCGCGGGCTTGAACCCGCTACCCAGAATAGCAACAGTATTTATAGTAGCCATCTGTTTCTTTTCACTGTTCCTCGCCGACGCAATCGATGGAGTTGAAAGAAAATAATCAATCGAAAATGTTTGATCTTTAAAATATTAAGATGATTCAGTTTAGATTCAACCACCATAACCTTAACCATCGAACCCCTAAAAGTTTCCATGTTCTGGGTTGTCTAACCTGTTTTTTTTTAAGTAGTAAGACCCTGGGGTCGAGGGTTTTTTCTTAACCCAGGATACCGTTGCCCCGGAACGTAAAGGGCATAGGAAGGAACACGGGTGGATTTTAGTCAGTAAGAGTCTGACAGCCCCATCCAGGGCGGGAGGACTCATTTGATGATTTTACCACCTAAAAAATAGAAACTTGAAAGGTGTCAAGGAAGACCCGGATGGAACGAAGTTACTGTATATACTCAACAAAAATAATCGTCGCGACTCCACTCCACTCCGCTCCGTTCCGCTCAGCTCCGCTCCACTCCGCTCCACTCTTTGAGCTCTGATTTTTTAAATAGTTCAGTTTCAGTTTCTCGTTCCAAAAAGTGTCGTGACAACTTTTCGTAAGATTTTTTTCCGTCTAGCCCCCCTTCACAACGAGCGATAAGGAACTTCGTTCCAAAAAAAAGTGGATATTCGTATTCATACGAAAACGCTTGAGCACAGTAAGATTGTGACATGATTTTACCACCTAATTACCTAAAAGATTTTTTTTTTAGGGCTTATGTGAATCTTAGCCGAATAATTTAAGAGTGATGATTTCACGGGTCTATACATCTTGTTGCTCCTAAGAGATCTTAAATATAATTATTTTCATTCGCCTGAAACCCAATGTCTTCTTTGTAATCTTTATAAATCAGACTACATTTCATAGTCATTCAACGCATATATATTTACTAAAACTGCATCTAAAATAACGAGCAATTTGGCATCAGAAGCTTGGCAATCAACACTACCGTCTATTTCTCTAAAGTGCGATTTAAACCTCACCTCTACAAAACTACTCAGAACAGTCAGAACTTAATATTTTAATTTGAACCCTGGAACTCTAGGAATAGGTTTGTAAGTCGCTACATTTAAGAATAATTTCACCGTGATTACTTCTATATCATATTTGTACTTCTGGAACGGTGATATTATCAGAATTATAGCGCAATAAATACATCTTTTTACCCGACTGCGCCAGGAGGGTTATGTTTTTCGTGTGTATGTATGTATGTAATATTGATGTCTTTGTGGTTCTGTCATTGGGTCCCATAAAAAATGTTTCAGATTGGCTAGTAATTTTTATTTTATGAGCACCTGGTATGTTTTTAATAATTCCGGTAGGTTTTTTTTCCACGTAGTAAATTGTACAATCACCAAATGAGTCCTACCCAGGGCGGGGCAGGAACTGTTGGAATTGTACTAACATCCCCGATGATCCTTCAATAGCCCTTTACGTTCCAGGGTCATGGTTTGATCACTGATGAGACAGTACCGCGACCTTCAATTAATAGATACTTTCTATAGTTTATCTTAGACATCGGTGACGGAAAATATCGTGAGGAAACCTGGATTTATATAATCATCAGCCTATTATGTTCCCACTGTTGGGACACAACCTCACCGTTTTGAGAGCAGTGGGAACGAAATAAATACTTAACACAAAGTAATGCGCCTGACGGGGTTCGAATTCACGACCTAAAACTCGTAAGTCGGGACTGATACCACTGGGCCACACTGGAATTATACAACGTGTAACGTTAATATCGCAAAACCTCTAGTGGGGTAACTCAGCCCATTTTACTGATCAATGTTTGATCAAAAACTTTTGAAAAAAAAAAAAAAACATACAAAATGAGAAATACATAGATCGAGCCCATCAGTATGAAAAATCTTTTTTTTTTCCAAAAAAATGATTTTGATCAAACATTGTTTAGTAACATGGGCTGAATTACCCCACGAGAGGTTTTGCGCTATTAACGTTACACGGTATATAATAAATAGGCATAAAAGTCCAAAGCCATGTAAGAGGCCTGTGGTGTTCCCAGAGGCGGTTTAATTAGTTCTGAAAGGTTGATCGCATCCTAACACGAAAACGAAAAGAAACAATAATTGGAAGAAGCAATAATGTATTAAATAAGTAAAAAAAAAAATATTTAACGAAAAACAAAAAACCCGACTGCGTTAAAAAAACTAAAAAGAAAGAAACAAGCCCAGTAGTTAAGAATTCACTCATTCACACTCACAGTCGGGGCCCGTTGGGAAGATTTGATTGGTATAATTTGAATGGGCCCCGACTGTGAGTGTGAATGAGTGAATTCTTAACTACTGGGCTTGTTTCTTTCTTTTTAGTTTTTTTTAACGCAGTCGGGTTTTTTTTTTTCGTTAAATATTTTTTTTTTAAGTCTGCGGGGGAGGCCAATGTTCAGCAGAGGACGTCTTACGGCTGAAATGATGGTGAAGATTCAGACATACAGAAACCTAAAAAAATAATTTAACGAAAAACAAAAAACCCGACTGCGTTAAAAATACACTAAAAAGAAAGAAACAAGCCCAGTAGTTTAGAATTCACTCATTCACACTCACAGTCGGGGCCCCTTGGGAAGATTTGATTGGTATAATTTGAATGGGCCCCGACTGTGAGTGTGAATGAGTGAATTCTAAACTACTGGGCTTGTTTCTTTCTTTTTAGTGTATTTTTAACGCAGTCGGGTTTTTTGTTTTTCGTTAAATTATTTTTTTATTTCATACTTTTTAGTTTATAATATTAGTGTGAATTAGTCTCTCTAGAGGCCTAACTCGGCTCAAAGCTACATAATTATGCTTGATGCTTTCATCAAGCATAATTATGTAGCTTTGAGCCGAGCTAAAGGTCTTTACCTTTAGCAAAAATGCGTGAATTTAAGTCAACCACAGTTCGATCCAAAGTAGTTCCTTGGTGCTTGTGTATTCTTAGATTATTTTTACCAAAAATATTTGTTCGTCATGCTTATTCACTGTTTCTTTTTTGGTTGGAAAACCGTTTATTTACGAGTACTAGAAATAAAAACTTAAATCAATAAGTAAGAAAATGAGCGAAAATTATTGTTTTGTTAAATCTTTAAATTTTCATATATCCTAAACTATTATTTTAAATGAAAAACGATTAAGGGAACCTAAAGATGATTTTAAAATACCTATTCAACGATACCCCACATGACATAGTTCATCGACTTTTTTTTTTTTTCATTTTGACAATATGGCGTCTGGTTGTCGCTGTGGTGAATATTGATTACTGTCATGTTTTTAGTGACACTCGCAAGGTTAAGACGAATCGATTGACGTAAGAATTATCAAAATCGGCCCACGCGTTTGGTCTCTAGAACGCCACATAGAAACAAACATACATACATACATACATACATACTTACATACATACATACATAGACTGATAAACACATTACCCTCCTTTGCGTCGCGCAGTCGGGTAATAAAAGACGCGGAAATGATAAAAGAAGCTGAGAAAATAATGTTTCACCTTGTTAATATTTATTACTTGGGATGCGTCATTAATTCATAATGTAATTACTTCATTTCCATAAATTTTGTGAACACTTGTACTAATAATTGCAAACGACTCCAAAATTGACTACCGAACATAGCCGACATAGGTGAATACAACGAATTTACAGAAAAAATTTAGTCTTTTTTTTTTGTTTAAAATGTCAGTAGCATTCATTTTCATCATCAGCCGGAAGACGTCCACTGCTGAACATAACATAGGCCAGTAATTTTCACGGTTTGTTAATTGAAAATTATTAACAATTTTACCAATAGTTATGAGTAATTACCAAAATTAATAACTTTTACCGGTTAATATTAATAATTACACCTTACTATTGATAAATGTAATAAATAGTGGGGTTCCGTTGAGCTAACTTGATACGAGCGAGCGAAGCGAGCTAGGAACTTGGGGTGTACCCCGACACGGACAAGTTAGGTGCGAAGGGGTTGGCGGGTTCCGACCCCGACGTCCCCTTCCAGTTATGTGACTCTAAAACTTGCACAAGGAATAGGAGCCTCGTAAAGCGGGGCTCATTCTAGTTATCTTGGTAGGCGAAAAAACTGTAAAAATTAGGTGAATTTCACAGTTTTCATCACATTTACCAAATCGTGAATAAAAATAATAAATAATAGAGTAAGTATTAATAATATGGTAATCATATTATTTACCGTAACATATCGAATTAGGCGTCCCGCCCTGAGTGGAGCGGAAGAGACTGCCAGGCTTTTATTGACCAAAACCTGCCTGGTACCTGTGCCCTGCTAATAAAAATACTAGTGAACGACCGAAATTTTAGTTTCGTTTCATTCACCTTCAAGTAATCCTTCCCATATAGTACCGGTACCACTCTACTGAATGACAAGTGGCAGCGTCTATCAGGTGCTGCTTCTTAGGGTTCCGTAGCCATATGGCGTAAAACGGAACCCTTATAGATTCGTCATGTCTGTCTATCTGTCTGTATGTCACAGCCACTTTTTGTCGAAAGTATAAGAGCTGTTCTGTCGAAACTTGGTAAGTAGATGTATTATTTGAACCGCATTAGGATTTTTACACAAAAATAAAACAAAAAACAATTTTGGGGGTACCCCTCAAACTAAAAAAATGTTTTCACCTGACCCATACTGCCCTGCTCATTCATTTTCCCGGGACCGCGGTCTCATCAGGTAACCTGACCCATAAGGAACTATTGAATAAGCATCGTGGATTTTAGTCACTTCAAGTCTGACAGTCTCTCTCGTCCCACTGTGGGCGGGAGGACTCATTTGATGATTTTATTTTTATTTTTTAAATCAAAAATTTTGATATTTGATTTATTATATTATATCGTCGGCTTATAATGTGATAGTGAAAAGTGTTACTGGAGAATTGATATAGTTTTCCGAATGACCACATTTTGATCTTTTTGTCTAATTTCAAATATATTTACAGGATATCACTTGAAGTAGGTACCTACCTATGGATCAAGCCAAATATGTGGCCACTTCGTGCCCAGAAAGGCACCAAGTGCCTAGAGATTGAAATTAAATTAATTTCACTAACTGTAAAAGTAACTAAAATATTTGAATGAGTTAATGACCTCTAAAGAATTTCTATACCTTGGGAAAGATTTTCTTATACGTAATCACGTACGTAAAAGTAATAATATCATCAATAATATCTCACAATGCTGACACTCTTAGTCATGGTCCGACAGCGAGTCGCCGCCGTGTACTCGCCGCCCGCAAGGCACACATTTTTTTATTTTTCTTTATTATGGCACACAGTACCATAATAAAACTCTAGCATTGCGCATCGTAGCGATTGTACAGACGCCAGCAGGTCAACCTACCCGTATCTGTCAGATTTTACCAATCAAACAATAACCTTCTACTCTTGTGATAAGGTTAAAATTCGATTAAAGAAATCTTACAGATTGTGGTAGCTTGATGTGCTGGCGTCTGTACATACCAGAGCTCAGAGTGAGTTCGTATAATACAAAACGCACAAAACATTTTTGTCATTTGCCTAAGTGTTGCCAGGAATCCGGTAATAGACGTTCTCTACCATCGCATCGCTGACTGTCGAGTTGTCGTTTTATTACGACGTGCGACATAACGACGTAGTGCATCGACCAGAGAATAGAGTAGTTCAATATTGCATATAAAAGTTAAAATCTGTTCATTACCCTTATCACGATTTTTCAGTATTTGAAACGTAAAGTAAACTGGAACTTTGACAATTTCAAATTGACAATCTTCAAGGAAAATATTAGTTCCTGCTTCGCACACCAGAGGCGCTGTTCCATTTTTCCATACAAGAAACGCTGTAAATACTGTAAAGTAAGTATTTACAGAGCTTCTTGTATGAAAAATGGAACAGCGCCTCTGGTGTGAGAAGAAGGAACCTGTGGAAGGAACTAATTTTTTCCTTGAAAATTGTCATTTTGAAATTGTCAAAATTCCAGTTCACGTCTCAAATACTGAAAATTCGTGCTAAGGGTCCTGTGCAATTCGCACGAGTTTTCACTCTTTTACTTTACAGCGTCTTTCCAGTAAGTATTTACAGCGTTTCTTGTATGAAAAAATGGAACAGCGCCTCTGGTGTGCGAAGAAGGAACTAATTTTTTCCTTGAAAATTGTCAAACTAGTAGTCAGAAGTAAAATAATACCTGTTGCGTGAGGTCCGGTGTATATTTTTAACAGAAAACCAGTCACACGCGCATGTGCACGCATGTAAGGCGTCGCTCATATAAGGCACTATTTTTATATTGAATACAGGGATGCAATCATTGTTATCATGCATCAAACGGTTTTTTATTTTGCTCCCCAAAATTAGTATCCATCTATCCTTTTCCTCATTTGGGTCACAGGAATTGATATTGTGTACCTCTGCTTATTCAATCTAATGGATTCGGAGAAAATTGCCTGTAGCGTTCAGATTTTTCATTCGGACATAAATATGCTCGGAGTCTCTCTGCGCGATCGACTCAAAAACATGGAGATTCGTAAACAAACCAAAGTTGCCGACATAGCCCAAAAAATTAGCCAGTTGAATTGGCAGTGGGCAGGCCATATAGCACGCAGAACTGATGGCTGATAGGGCCGTAAGGCCGAGACTCCACCAAAGCTGTGCGAGTCGAGACGTGTTTTGAACAACCAATTTAGAATTGCGTTGCGGCACGGGTTGCGGAGTGGAGCTGTGTCAATAACGCAATTCTATTGGTTGTTCAAAACACGTCTCGGCTCGCACGGCTTTGGTGGAGTCTCGGCCTAAGGTTCTTGAATCGAGACCACTCACCGGCAAGCGCAGCGTGGGATGTCCTTGTCCACCGACAAGGTGGACTGACGGTCTTATGAAGACCACAGGATCACGCTGCATGCAAGCCGCTTCGAACTGGTCCTATTTACCCGACTGCGCGACGCAAAGGAGGGTAATGTGTTTATCAGTCTATGTATGTATGTATGTTTGTTTCTATGTGGCGTTCTAGAGACCAAATGCGTTGGCCGATTTTGATAACTTTTACGTCAATCGATTCGTCTTAACCTTGCGAGTGTCACTAAAGACATGACAGTAATCAAAATTCACCACAGCGACAACCAGACGCCATATTGTCAAAATGAAAAAAAAAAATGTCGATGAACTATGTCATGTGGGGTATCGTTGAATAGGTATTTTAAAATCATCTTTAGGTTCCCTTTACCATTTTTCATTTTAAATAAATAGTTTAGGATATATAACGATTTAAAGTTGTTTAGCAAAAAAATAATTCTCTGAATAGTAACTAAAAAGTATGAAATAAAAAAAAATATTTAACGAAAAACAAAAAACCCGACTGCGTTAAAAAAACTAAAAAGAAAGAAACAAGCCCAGTAGTTAAGAATTCACTCATTCACACTCACAGTCGGGGCCCGTTGGGAAGATTTGATTGGTATAATTTGAATGGGCCCCGACTGTGAGTGTGAATGAGTGAATTCTTAACTACTGGGCTTGTTTCTTTCTTTTAGTTTTTTTTAACGCAGTCGGGTTTTTGTTTTTCGTTAAATATTTTTTTTTTAAGTCTGCGGGGGAGGCCAATGTTCAGCAGAGGACGTCTTACGGCTGAAATGATGGTGAAGATTCAGACATACAGAAACCTAAAAAAATAATTTAACGAAAAACAAAAAACCCGACTGCGTTAAAAATACACTAAAAAGAAAGAAACAAGCCCAGTAGTTTAGAATTCACTCATTCACACTCACAGTCGGGGCCCCTTGGGAAGATTTGATTGGTATAATTTGAATGGGCCCCGACTGTGAGTGTGAATGAGTGAATTCTAAACTACTGGGCTTGTTTCTTTCTTTTTAGTGTATTTTTAACGCAGTCGGGTTTTTTGTTTTTCGTTAAATTATTTTTTTATTTCATACTTTTTAGTTTATAATATTAGTGTGAATTAGTCTCTCTAGAGGCCTAACTCGGCTCAAAGCTACATAATTATGCTTGATGCTTTCATCAAGCATAATTATGTAGCTTTGAGCCGAGCTAAAGGTCTTTACCTTTAGCAAAAATGCGTGAATTTAAGTCAACCACAGTTCGATCCAAAGTAGTTCCTTGGTGCTTGTGTATTCTTAGATTATTTTTACCAAAAATATTTGTTCGTCATGCTTATTCACTGTTTCTTTTTTGGTTGGAAAACCGTTTATTTACGAGTACTAGAAATAAAAACTTAAATCAATAAGTAAGAAAATGAGCGAAAATTATTGTTTTGTTAAATCTTTAAATTTTCATATATCCTAAACTATTATTTTAAATGAAAAACGATTAAGGGAACCTAAAGATGATTTTAAAATACCTATTCAACGATACCCCACATGACATAGTTCATCGACTTTTTTTTTTTTTCATTTTGACAATATGGCGTCTGGTTGTCGCTGTGGTGAATATTGATTACTGTCATGTTTTTAGTGACACTCGCAAGGTTAAGACGAATCGATTGACGTAAGAATTATCAAAATCGGCCCACGCGTTTGGTCTCTAGAACGCCACATAGAAACAAACATACATACATACATACATACATACTTACATACATACATACATAGACTGATAAACACATTACCCTCCTTTGCGTCGCGCAGTCGGGTAAAAACTGTCTTGTGGCCTCTATGTACACTTTGTGACATTGTATATATATATATCCGTCTTTGTTATTTTAAACTATCCCTAATCTGACTGCTCTCTGCTCTCAGCTCGGAATATCTTTCCGGTATAAAATGAGGCAACGACATAGCTCGTAAAATTTTCAAGTTGAAGTGGCAATGCGCACATCGCTCCTAGAACTGACAACCGATGGGGAAGAAAAGTTCTCAAGTGGCGACCACGGACCGAAAGACGCAGCGTAGGCAGGCCTCCCGCTAGGTGGACCGACAACATCGTGAGGGTCGCGGGCAGCCGATGGATGCAAATGGCGGTCCAAGGGGGAAGCCTATATTCAGCAGTGAAGGTCTTTAAAAAGTGGCGAATTCTAGAAATATTCACAAGAATTATTTTACTTTTTAATATCTGCCTGAATCTTTCGCTTTAAATAGAAATATAATTTACACAAATAATTAGCACATCCTGATATTATGATGTTACAATACCTTACAATGTTGTAAATAAAATATGTTCACACAAATGACGATAACTAGTGAACATTCACCAAGCGAGCGGTCCGGTTTAGGGGTCGTGCGCTCGCGCAGATTGCGAGCCCATTCACTAAGGAGCTGAGAGGTTATCAGCTATACGTGTTTACTAGCTGTGAGTCCTAGTACTTACATAAATAACGGGTCAATTGGTAGAACGGTGAGGTATATTGTTACTAGAAAACGCCTTGCTTTAGTATTTGATCAGAACAACATTAAGTAGGGTAGATTCAGGGCCTTCTTTAAACTATAGTAGGTTCTGGAATCTGGACAGTACTGGGCACTAGGACTATCGAGCTTATGGAGGATGCAAAAGCGAGTCATCATCATCATCATCATCAGCCTATAATGTTCCCACTGCTGGGACACAGGCCTCCTCTCTGTGAGAGGGGGTGGGCCATAATCCACCACGCGGGCCCAGTGCGGATTGGTGGATGTCACATGTCTTTGACTTATATCTTTATCTGTATAATTATGTATTTAGAGTAGGTACCTAAGCACAAAAAAAAAAAAAAAAAAAACGCTTTCAGTGTGTAAGAAGAAGTTAGAAAGCAGTGTGCAAATTAACTTTTTGCATATTGCTCTCTAACTTCTAGTAAAAAATTCTTCTGCCAATTTTTATATTTTATGTGATATTATCTTATCCTTAAATACGTAATATTGGCTACCTTATTCATTTTTCAAATGTCATTATTTAATTGATTTGACATCAAATAATGATGTTAAAGGAAAAAGTTTTTGATTACTGAACAGACCTATGTGTTTCTCATACTCACTTATTTCATAGCCACATCTTTCACCTCGTACAAATATCTTTTGTATATTCTGTCTCCTGTCTTCACCTGTATCCACTTACCAAATTCGCCCTTGAGACGTTCTATAGTAGGTAACGAATTTGGGACGTCTTACAAAGGTGATAATAAAGCATATTATTGCTTGCACTGTATTTAATTTATACCAGACATCATGTGACAAGGTGCACACTAGTCACAATTGATTCAAGTGTTATATTATGAAGATGGTGTCTATGTTTGCTCATTGAAAATTACTGTTCTTTTTTTTTTACGTGGCAAAATCATCAAATGAGTCCTCCAACCCCGGGCAGGGCGGGAGGGAATGTCAGATGTACTGACTAAAATCCACGGTGTCCTTCGGTAGCCCTTTGTGTGCCGGAGTCGCGGTATACGTATGTCCCGCAACCCCGGCAGGACTGTGGCCCTCTATAGGGGGGTCACTATGCTGACGCTCCTTGAGGCGCGCGTGGGACACAACGCGCCGTCGACCCGGGGTGAAAATTACTGTTTCAATTTGCGAGCCGAGAAATGCAATACAGCTGTAGGTAGGTACTTATTTGGCATAGGTGATCGAAGAACACGTAATAAAGTTCATACATTAAATAAAATTTAATTTTGCGAAGCTATTATCATCATCATATCAGCAGTAGGACGTCCACTGCTTAAGAGGATCGTCTACCGAGCGCTCGTCCATACTAAAAGAGAAAACGTTTCCCTACCTAATATTAACCTATCTCAATGATTTTTTAGAATGCTTCTGACACAGTAAAAAACTAGGTTTATAGGTTTTCTTTTTTTCAAAAGTAACTCTTTGGCGCCTGTACCTTTCAAACTATTATAAATTTTGAAAAAAAAAAAACCTATAATCCTAGTTTTTTACTGTGTAGGAAGCATTCTAAAAAATCATTGAGCGGACAAGCGCTCGGTAGACGATCCTCTAAACACAGGCCATAGATTTCCAATAGGACCGGAAGCGGCTTACATCAAGCGCGATTCTGTGATTTCATCCACGCTGCGCTGGCCGGTGCGTGGTCTCCATTCAAGAACCTGACGGCTCCATCGGCCATCAGTTCTACGTGCTATATGACCTTCCCACTGCCACTTCTACTTGCTAATTCATTGAGCTATGACGGCAACTTTAGTTTCTCTAAGAATCTCCTTGTTTCTGATTCGATCGCGCAGAGATACTCCGAGCATAGTCCTCTCCATAGCTCATTGGGCTATCTTGATCTTTATAATGAGGCCCATAGTAAGACACCACTTTTCGGAGCCATAAGTCATTGCAAAGGTATACTGTAGGTAAATTCAAACTTATATTATCCACTATGCTCATAAATGGTTCATAAGACACTTACTACCCTTTGTAGGACTGATAGTGTCCTGATGGATACCTGACGAAATACTCCTGCAACCACGGTAGGCTTCGGCACTTTAAGGGCCCCGTCAGCTTCAATAGCCACATCGTTTGATACGTATTTTAACACGGTACACAGTAGCTGTACGACTATCGCCAAGTTTAGAAGCTTAGTCTATGAAACAGGACAGCTCCGGAAATAAACAGTAATCTAAAGAAATTTAATCAATAACGTACTTAAAGTTGCAAAAGACTTCGGCTTTCGATTAAACTGTCAAACTATAAATAAGAAGAGCAAGTTTGTGATCGATCTGCGCGCACGGAGCGGAATATTTTTTGTTTATTTTGCAAAACAAGTTATTTCTGTGCATGGTGTGCAATGACTTTATTTCTGTGGTCAGTTCAGCAAACGCAGTTTTATTTACATTCTGGTCTATGGACTGCCTCATCCATGAAGGTAGACATGTTGAAATCAAGGCAAAACAAAATCTTCCTATAAGCTACAACTTTGTGAATAAGTTTAAGTCAAATTAGAATAGGTTACTTCTAGGCAAGCATGCTGGCTGGCAAGATCAACGGCGGATACAAGGGGGGGGTCATGGGGGTCATGACCCCCCCCTGGGCGACAGGCTGGGTCATAGGTGGCCACTGCAATTTTAACTAAGTTTATTATTATTATGCACTAAAATAAATTGCCCAACGTCACTCATTTTGTGGACCACTCACACTTGGTCAAAAAAACAAAAACGCCAAAATTATCAACATCAAAAAATAGCTAAAGCTTCCTAAGAAAGTTTTCCTGTAGTGTTCTTATGGAAGCAGATTTCTCCCTTTTGACCTATTTAAAACAAAAATCCTGTATAGGTTTGGTATAGGTCCTATAATATTATTTATATTTTTTGCCTTGCCACGATCGACTGGACTAAGTCGCGATCGACTCGTTGGCCACCCCTTTTTTTTTCTTTTTTTATCGTGGTAAAATCATCAAATGAGTCCTCCCAAGGCAGGGCAGAAAGGACTGTCAAAATCAAAGGTAGCCCTTTACGTTCCAGGGTCACGGTATTCGGGATGTCTTTCTTTCAAATCCATCTAAACTAAACTACGGAGCTACGGTGTCCGCACGGCAGGGTCTTAAAAACTTAGACCCTGCCGTAAAGATAGACCTCAGAAATTAACCTTACCGAGACCGAGCAAACCTTAACACTTTCACTGTCGCGCAGCAGACACAATACCTAAACAATAGTCGTGAGTCACAAGTGATTCATCGGACAGGGAAGTGGTTAAATCTCACCTAAAAGCAGAGGTTTTAGGCGAGATCGAGAGGTTCTATGGGCAGTTATACACTTCGGTCGCAAAGCCCGTTGACAGCTTGGTAGGAAATCCAAGAGACAAGTTGTCCCAACATTATACCGAAGATATCCCGGACATCAGTCTGTACGAGATTAGGATGGCCCTGAAGCAGCTTAAGAACAACAAAGCACCGGGCGAAGACGGAATCACTTCAGAGCTTCTAAAAGCGAGTGGAACACCGGTACTTAAAGTCCTCCAGAAACTCTTTAATCCGTCCTCTCTGAAGGCAAAACGCCTGAAACGTGGAGTAAAGGTGAGGTGGTGCTGTTCTTCAAAAAAGGTGATAACAGCCTATTGAAGAACTACAGACCCATCACGCTTCTAAGTCATGTTTATAAACTGTTTTCAAGGGTTATCAACAACCGTATCGAACACAGACTTGATGACTTCCAGCAGCTCCTGGAATGGCAAGGACTTGGCATCAACATCAACGGCGAATACATCACTCACCTTCGGTTTGCCGACGACATCGTTGTCATGGCAAAGTCGATGGAGGAACTCAGCATGATGCTCGATGGCCTCGACCGAGTTTCACAACGGGTGGGCCTGAAAATGAACATGGACAAGACGAAAATTATGTCAAATGCCAATGTTGTGCCCACCCCATCAGTCTCTGTTGGAAACTCGGTACTCGAAGTTGTTGACTCATATATCTACTTAGGACAAGTAGTCCGGGTAGGTAAGTCCAACTTCGAGAAAGAGTTCAACCGCCGAATCCAACTCGGTTGGGCAGCGTTCGGGAAACTACGCAATGTCTTTTCGTCCGACATACCTCAGTGCCTCAAGGCGAAAGTCTTCAACCAATGTGTGTTACCAGTGATGAGTTACGGCACCGAAACGTGGTCTTTCACTATCGGCCTCATCTCAAAGCTCAAAGTCGCTCAACCGCCGAAATAGCCCACCGGATTAGCTGAAGTGGCAAAATGGGCAGGCCATATTGCTCGCAGAGCAGATGGCCGATGGGGTCGAAAAGTGCTAGAGTGGAGACCACGGACTAGCAAGCGCAGCGTAGGACGTCCACCAGCAAGGTGGACAGATGACCTTATAAAGGTCGCCGGAAGACGCTGGATGCAGGTCGCCTCCAACCGGTATATGTGGAGATCAAAAGGGGAGGCTTATGTTCAGCAGTGGACGTCCTATGGCTGAGATGATGATGATGAAACTACGGAAACAAGCTGTCTGCGACATGGTGACCTTATAAAGGTCGCCGGAAGACGCTGGATGCAGGTCGCCTCCAACCGGTATATGTGGAGATCAAAAGGGGAGGCTTATGTTCAGCAGTGGACGTCCTATGGCTGAGATGATGATGATGAAACTACGGAGACATGCTGTCTGCGACATGGTGACCCCCCCCTGATATAAAAGCTGGATCCGCCCTCAAGATAATAGTAAAAAACGAGCAATTTCCTAAATAATTTTAAAAAAATAACCGAATACAAGACACCACAAAAAAAATGTAAATTACTATTCTTTCGGAAGTGATGGATTCGGTTTTTTATTCTTTTTTGCCACCAACTTCCGACATTAACTTTATATAACACTTTTTTGCGAATATAATCAGAAGTCTTTTAATTTTTTTTCTAAAGTTCTTTCTTTCACACTTTTTAGTTCCAATAAGTTTATTTCAACATTCTTATTTTTTTTTAAATAGGTAATTGACTTAAATAAGTAAATGACAGACTTTTTTCGAAAAATCTTTAAAGTTCGGTATCTCCAAAAGCAGTCAGTTTGGACCTTAAGTTATCGACGTTAAAATTGTTGCAAATAAGATCAACTGTCACTCATTTCAAGGAATGCACCCAATTACAAATCACCCTGTATTTATATTTATCAGGGAGCTCGTGGCTAAATAATAACAGCCGCATAGGCCGATCTTCCGGGTTAAGCCGCGCTTGCCGAGGTTGGTCTGTGGATGGGTGACCATCTGTCATAGCGAGTTTCCTCCGTTCCTCGGAAAGCACGTAAAGCCGTTGGTCCCGGTTATCATTTCTAGATCTTTGGCAGTCGTTACTGTTAGTAAGAAGCTTTAAAATCTGACAACCAGTCTTATCATGGAGTATCGTATTACCCAGTTCCTGGGTTGTGGAGGTCCGATAGGCAGTCGCTTCACGAAAAATACTGATATTCAGCTGCATCTGGTTCGACTGGAAGCTGACCCCAATGTAGTTGGGAAAAGGCTAGGCAGATGGTGATTAATATTTATCAGGGTGAGGAATTTAAGATGAAATTCATTACTGAAGTAGGTATTTTGGAACAAAGACCGTTTGTCATCATGAATACCTAAAGTCCTTAAACATTCGCTATTAAATGCCTCACTCCTGTTTATCAATTTGACAGCACTTTACATGATTTACGGGTTTCTTGTTTATTGTGATGTCACTCGGTTTGCTCATTTATAAGTTAAAATAGGGGCAACTATAGTTCCGGCAACGAGAAGTTATTGTAGACATTTAGGACGTCGCAACTTTTGGATGACTTGAATGAATCATCATCATCATCATCAGCCTATAAATATTCCCACTGCTGGAAAAAAAGCTCCCTCTCGCGGGAGGGAGTGAGCCATATCTAACATGCGGACCTAGTGCGGGTTGGTAGATGTCACCTGTCTTCGAATTTTTGGTTCTAAGACGTGCCAGTTTCCTAACAATGTTTTTCTTCACCGTTTAGAGCTGTGGTGTTGAAATAAATTACACAAAGTGATATATTATAAAGGTGAATATTATCATCCAAACAGAGGACGGATGTTCGTTATTCTTTCTCGAAAAATACTGAACAGACTTGGATTACATTTGGTGCACAGATGGTTTATAACTTGGATTTAACACTTATGATAGTTTTATTAATTTTCGAGTTGTAGCAGGTGAGACCGCTGGCAACAGCTTGTAGAATATAAATTCGAAACTCAAATGACAGTACCTATTGACTAAAGCTTCAGCGAGAAATTACTGCAAGATGGCGGCTCAAATGCTAATTTTTTTGCGAGTGGAATCTCGGAGGCCAACTTATAAAGTAGCTGATGAGTTTCGTGTTACAATTTTAGGAACAGGTGTGTTACTTTCAGTTAATTGGATTTTGGATTTGTCGTTTTGATTGAATTTTTGCTACGTAACTTGGTGAAAATCTTTGTCTCAATTGATTTTTTTATTTAATTTTTATAGAGACAGAATTTATGTTAGGTACTTTAATTCTTTTAATGAAGTGCTGAACTTCTACTGCTATAATATTGGTGTAGGAAATATTTATTTTGGTGTAACTGCAATAAGGTATAATTATCTATTTTCTATTTATCACGACAGGAAATAAAATTTCGTTTAAGATCTGAATATTGAGGTGCTATAAATTATTTAGATAAGAAACTGTTGTTTTCAAGGAATTATTAAAACGAGGAGTAAAATTTGACATAAAATATCTAATAATAAGTCGCTACAATTCTCAGTAAAACCCCCATTTTCAAATTCCTGAAGCAGTTTATCGTAACTGTTTCTGAGTTGTGACTTTATGACTAAGTGTCAGACTGTCATCCAATAAATCACGGGTGCACTTGTCTTTTAGTGCGCGATAGTTGTGCACGCGCAGATCAGTGTGACGTCACGCGATAAATGGTGCTTGCTGCTTTATCATATCGTAGGTACTTAAAAGTGAGTTTTAATTTAGTCGGAATTAGGTATTCATTTACTTACACTGATTTCAAACATCGAAAGAAGAAAGCGGATATGCCCCAAATCCCGGGATTTGTGAATTAAATACTTACTGAAAACATTACACGTTACTTAATCTTCGTGGTATTTGTCCAATAATCTATCTCTTTATTTATTTGTAATACTTTTGAACGTCGGGATTAGTCTTTTTTTTTTTTTTTTTTTTTAGCGTGGTAAAATCATCAAATGAGTCCTCCAACCCCGGGCAGGGCGGGAGGGACTGTCAGACTTCTACTGACTAAAATCCACGGTGTCCTTCATAGCCTGTTACGTTCCGGGGTTACGGTTAGGGAATAATCCCGCGACCCCGGCAGGCTTTGGCCCTCTGAGAGGGGGGCCCCGTCATTATGCTGACGCTCTTTGAGGCGCGCGTGGGACACAACGCGCCGTCGACCCGGGCATTGATGGTCCTTGGTCGGGCAGCGAGTTGCCCTTTACTCGCTGCCCGCATGCCCGCGCCTACGGTGGCCGGAGATCATCTTGCGACGTCCGTCGCCGTGGGCGCCTACCACTGCGGCTGGGGCGGAGGGAGGACGCTGTCCTCTCTCGCTCGCGGCCTGCCTCCTCCTTGACGAGCATTACTGCCTCGCAGAAGGAGCTGACCGCTTCCCACTCCGTCTCGCCCCGCAGCATGGCCGCAACCAATGCCGGGCGCGAGAGGTCTCCGCCTATCGCAGCCGTGAGGACACGTCGGTGCTCCGCCCAAGCTGGGCAGTCTTGCACCGTATGCTCCACCGTGTCCTCCGGGCGATCTTCGCAGTGGTGGCACCCAGGCGTCTCCTCCTTTCGCATCAGACACAGGTACCTCCCGAAACTTCCGTGTCCGGTGAGGACCTGCGTCAAGCGGTAGGTCAGGACGCCATGACTTCTCTCCAGCCACTCCTCAAAGAGGGGTCTTACCGCCGCAATTGCGGCGTGCCCGGTCGGGATTAGTCTTGGGCATTCTAGTTCACTACTGAGAGCGCTCAATCGAGTTCTCCGATCTTAAACGAACTAGTTCGTTCTTCTAGTTCGTTAATTCGTGGTGAGTTCCTATCTCGTAATAGAGACCGACCGATCAAGAGCGATCAAATCGTTCGCTCGCTAAGAGATGTCAGATTTAGTTTGTCTTTGTTCGCTCGTTCCTGCGGTTCCTGCTGCATGCGACAATTTGTGTAAAGAGTACGAAACGGGATGCGCGCATGATCGGTGAGTGAACTGGAGTATTATAGTGTAGGGCTGTCCCGCTCCCGTGCAACGATCTTAGATCAGTCGATCTCTTTCATTCTGTCCGAACTACTGAACTACGGAGCGGAAAATGTGGGAGCTAGTTCACTAGTTCATCTGTGGGAGCAGTTCTTTCGAACTAGTTCGTTCGCGAACTACGCAAGACTAGTCGGGATTGTCTATTAGAAATCCCGGGAAGATCTATGTTAATATAAACAATTCGATGCAAGTACTAAAAAACTCTACTTAATTCCAATCTCTGTTTATTAGTGTTTTTTTTGAGCAAGAAAATTATTTCTTTTTCTTACATAATTATTTTGAATAAAATAATGTTTGATTAATGGTCGTTATGAAGCCGGAAGACGCTGGATGCAGGTCGCTTCCAACCGGTATCTGTGGAGAACAAAAGGGGAGGCCTATGTTCAGCAGTGGACGTCCTATGGCTGAGATGATGATGATGATGATGATGATGAATGGTCGTTATTAATCATGAATATGTATTGAAATATTTGTAAACACACATAAGCCGACATAAATAGTCACACCTAAGCAACAGCCAAGCCAAAGCACTGACTTCGTGATCGGATCGGGCAAATGATACATGTTTGGACCCGCCTTAAAGTATTACTTTTGCTTGAACTATGACCCCCAAAGTAACGTTTATGTTTGGCTGTAATATACATTTGACAGTTGCTTAGCAACGACTTTTTATCTCAGCCTTACTATACAAGAGAAAATCTGAGAGTAGGGCCAAAGTAAAAAAAAAAACAGTTTTTTCAGCAAAAAAAAAAAAAATATTTCTAGATAAAGTTATTGCTATATTCGTTTTCTCTGCGAATATGTCTAAACATCAATACTTAACGAGACACTTGGAAAGCAATTTAACCTCATATCCTGTGCCCAGTAGCGATTGTGAGGCACTAACTGACGTATGACCGCAAGATAGAGCTGTCAACATGTTATGCTCTATACCGCAGAATAGATAGAACCTAGGAGGAATTGCATTCCTGTGAAGTTAGTGGTTACTGACCACAAGGATGGTTCCTCTTTCGAAAAACTTTATTTAATTTTTTACAGGTTAAATATTCCTTAATAGGTACGTCCACACAGAGCGAGCAGCCGCGCTAGGCGTTTGCTGCGCGAGGCTTTTGCCGCGCGAGGCGTTTGCCGCGCGAGGCGTTTGCGGCGCGAGGCGTTTGCCGCGCGAGGATTTTGCCGCGCAAGGAAACTGCCTCGCGTGGCTGCTTGCTCTGTGCGGACTCGCCTATTGTTTCTAGACTGAGGCATGAAACAATATAGTGCGGGAGCAAAACAAAAACCCGACACTGGATGGATCGCTTGGTCGCTCGCTGCTTCGCGCGGCAGATGCCTGGTGTGGACGCACCTATTGATCATTATTTTTATTGATACAACGCCAGCACCAGCATATCGAGCTACTTCAAATTGACGAATTTCTTTAATAGATTTCAACTTTATTACAAGTGTCTACTCGCTTGGGTAGGTTAATGCACAGACATCTCTACTATCAAAAAGCGGTCGTAATCTGGTTCATTTTCGAAAAAATCCTCGTTTCAGATTTTATCACACTAAAAAAAACGAGCATAGCTCTTTTTTTTCATAGCTGGTGGTGTGATTTTGTTATAGTCTCTTTACATTGTCAGTAGCTATAGCCTAATTTATAAAAAACGATACGAATTCAATAAGGACGAAAATTACAAATACAAGTACTCTTGGTACACATCAAACACATCAAAATATTTATATTTATTTACTACCCAATAAAATCAAAGTCTCAATTCCTCAATAAATATCGGTCACCACACAGGAAGAGAACCCGGAACACCGCGCAGATGTGCGCCCGCGCAGAGCCAAATAGGCCGCCATTTTAGGGCAAGCGCCGATCAATATTGTACCGCGTATTAATGAAGTTATTAATAATGAGGAAGTTGGAGTAATGGCGTTTATTTATAACGTATGCTCGTGGCCTATTCGGTGTATTATTTAAAGGCTTATGTTTAACTTACCACCAGATATAGTAACATATAACAGACAAAAACAGTAAATGATCACCAAAAATGTTCATTATAATATGTCATATCGAGGTGTATTAAAAAAAGTCTACCTAAGCAGGGTCGACGAAGCCCCGCTTAGCGGGGCTTCTATTTCTGTGTACAAGGTTTAAAGGAACCTAACCAAACCGAACTTCGGGGTGTCCCTGAAATCTTGCTAAAGCGAGTTTTAGATTTGGTGCACATTCAGTATAGATTTGGTGATCATTTACTATATTTGGTGTTCGAATACAATTTGTAGTGTAGTAGTTAAGGGTATCAAAGCATTTTATGGTGGTCATTATATTTAATCCCTTATTTAAACTGGAGTACATACTAGCTAGAGCTACTAGCTAATATCACAGGCTAGAAAGTGGATTTGTTTGTTACTTTTTCACCCTGAAAAGCTCAACCAATTTTGATGAAACTCTCGTTTGTGTAAAAACTGATCGTGAATGCGCTGATGTGGAAGAATGATAAAAGAACAATAAAAAAATATTTTATCGACACATTTTGTTTCGAACCTTAAAAGCTGGAAAAGCTAAAAAAGCTTGTCCCTCCTTTTGTATTGAACAAACCCCTATCCGTCTCCAGGGTGCCACATACCATATCCAAACTTTGCTGTGCCCGACAGGGTCCATAATTGTTTCTCTCTAATTGTATCTTTACCACCTGTATGTACAGACGCCAGCAGGTCAACCTACCCGAATCTGTCAGATTTTACCACTCAAACATTAACCTTCTACTCTTGTGATAAAGTTGAAATTCTATTAAAGAAATCTGACAGGTTGTGGTAGCTTGATGTGCTGGCGTCTGTACATTATGGATTGCAATAAATCATTTGAATTGAATTGACATAGTTATCTAGCTTGCTGCCAATAAAGGTTTTTCATACAAAATGAGAAATTGATCGGGCCCATCAGTATGAATTTTTTATTTTTTTTGCGAAAATCCTAAATTCTTAGAACAAAAATTGTTCAGTAACATGGGTTGAGTTACCCCACGAAAGGTTTTGCGCATTTACCGTTATACGTTGTATAGGACTGTACTTTTTCTAGAAACAGTTTCAAATATAATGAAACTGTTTCTAGAAAAAGTGTCAGACATTCAAATATAATTAGGTCCATATTCGCGTAAACATACATATCCATGGTAACGACTTTGATCTTTGTCAATTTGACGGATTCAAACGATTTATTTTCAAAATGGGTCATGATTCAACTTTGTCGATTGTACTTTGTCGACCATGTATCACATTACCTCAACATGACCTTGTTGAATGCTCGCGCTTGTCTCGCTAAATCATAAGCGCAGTGACATGTACCATGACGCTATGACCATATTAGGGTGAAGACTGGATGTCTATCTACCTGCCATATGGTATATAATATATGACTGTCCCAACCACGTATCAAATAATTATTTTAAACGCATTAACGCATGCGACGCGCATCGAAAAGATGATATTTTTGAGGAAAGAAAAATTTCAGATTGCAAGTGGGATTCGAACCCGCGTCTTCTGGATAGGTACTCCAGACGCCTTAACTAACTAGGCTATTGCAACCCACAATTGTGGGTGTGGGTGTGGTTTAGTGGGTTGCAATAGCCTAGTTGGTTAAGGCGTCTGGAGTACCTATCCAGAAGACGCGGGTTTTTGTCAAGTAAAGTATGTTACGTAGATTTTTACGATAATTTGATGGAAAAAAATATTTCCTCGTTCATACACTATAGACGCTTTTGAATTTTCCTTATTTTTTTTTATTACTTCAAGTACGCTGTACGATAAAATGCAGATATCTTGTAATTTTTTTATCGTGTTAAAATCATCAAAATGAGTCCTCCCAATCAGGGCGGGACGGGGCCTAACTGGAAGTTTGCCGGGTCAGCTAGTACAGAATACAATTGCCAAGTGTTACAATCATTTGATTTTGTGTTGCACAACTTCGTAACTCAACAGTATTCACGTCTTTCGCCCAGTTATACAATTTGACACAATTTCAAGCTCTATTTGAGTGTCGAACACAAAGTCTGGCGCGAAAGCGACCGGCAGCCATTTTATAGTTTTTGGAACAGATTCATACAAAGATTAAAGTGATGCGATCAAAGAGCTTTTAAATAAAAGATTTCTAATTTATGAACGTCGTATTTTTTCCGTAAAAAAGGAAGTTTTCAAAGACTTTTTCTGGATGCATGTTTACATGAAATTTCGTTTTGTAGTAGATCAAAGATTCGATCCAATAGAGTAGTGACTAAAGTGATTATTTCGAAAACGAAATATCTACTTCTGTGTACAAAGAGTAGCCTTAGAAAGTTGGTAGTATGGATCAAATCGAATAGGGCACAGGAGAGGGCTTCTCTAATCTTTTAACATCTGAGAACTTATTGTCTCAGCTATTTTTAAGGTTCAAAAGTTTTGACTACTTTCCGTGTTCAGTTAGGTAACAATTGCCTACAAATTGTAATTAAACAAAACTAGCTAAGTTTAATACTAAAAAGAATATTTCCAATAATTGATACCTCGGAAAAGTTCTTATAATATGTGGTCAACTTTCGCTAGTGTGTCATCGTTTCATTAGGACCCCTATGGGGCCCCTCTATTGAGGGCCAAAGCCTAGGGTCGTGGGACATTATCTGACAGTTACAGATACGAGTCTGACAGTCCCTCCTGCCGTGCCCTGGGCGGGAGGACTCATTTTATGACTTTACCTACCAGGTAAAAAAACGATGGTTCGACGTAGCTATGGATGGATGTTTGTAACTCATTCACACAAAAACTGTTGAAAGGATTTGGATGCAGTATCGTGCACAGATAGGTTATAATGTGTATTAACACATAGAACATTGTTTTATGCCGACTTTACATTCCCGTGCGATTATTTTTGGAGTGGTTTGTTCCATAACTTTTCAGACTTTATCATCCTGGAAGTCTCATATTTAGTTCCAGGTGTACAAAGAGTTGCGGCGCCCCCCTTAGAGGGCCAAAGCCTGCCGGGGTTGCGGGTCGAGGGTTTCCAAATATATGATTCGAATTGATTGCCAAATAAACGAATTATTCCCGTTGGATCCCATTTTTGAATCCCATTTGATTATTTTTCTCGTTGGATCCCACAAATAATAATATATTCCCGTTGAATCCCAAAAACTATTCCCGTTGGATCCCACATGGCTTAAAAAATTTGAATGCGAGTACTTTCAACGACAAAAACGCAATTAAAGACGCGGGCAAAACTAAGTGCTGAGTATTTTCCAGAGTTCAGAGACCGATAAGTAAGCCATGTAGTGATATTTAGATACATAAGTCTCATCAAAGCAATAAAATATAATAACGCTCGTCATATCTCATATTCTTATATGGCATAAATCGGAAGATTAGATTAATATCTCTAAGCAAATATATTCATTTAAGCAAATTGATGCACGCCCTTTATTCAAAAAAGCGATGTTGCAACTATAAAAAAGCGATGTTGCAACTATAAAATATGTATTTATTTGTAGGTACCTGCCATCAATAATGAAAATCGACCTATACAACGTGTTACGTTATTAGCCAAAACCTCTCGTGGGGTAACTCAGCCCATGTTACTGAACAACGTTTGATCTAAGACTTTTGGAAATTCGCAAAAACAAAAAAGATTTTTCATACTGATGGGCCCGATCAATTTCTCATTTTGTACGAAAAAACAATTTTTTTTTGCGAATTTCCAAAAGTCTTGGAAGAAACATTGTTCAGTAACATGGGCTGAGTTACCCCACGAGAGGTTTTGTGCTATTAACGTTACACGTTGTATAGTACGTGAGAGTACAGTTTATTACAAGAAACGCCATAGCCAACTTCGGCAAAATGGTGACGAACGTCAAGTAGGAACGCTATAGGAAGCTAAAACTAGCTCGTCTTTCTGAAGATTCATTCTTTATGGCTATGGTACCCTGTAGGTACATGTTGACTGTACCTACTTGTGATAATTCGGTGATTCCTGATGTAAGAGCCCCTTTTGTCAACCTGTGGTGGAAAACGGGACAAATTCTCAGAAAGTACTTTGTGTAGCTTTAAAAGTACCAACATAATCAAAAATATAGAAAATTAATTTGTGCTAAGTATTTTTATTAATTTGTTCATTTTCTTTTTAATAATTATATTTAATTGTCCATTTAGGAGTGAGCAAGTGTTAGAAAAGCATGCATGCGTCACAATATGGCGAAATCACAGTTTCGCTCATATCGTGGTCGCAGAAGCTTTTTGTGAAAGTCACTGCACTAAAATTATACACAACACAATCTCTAGGCATTTGTTGTCTATCTGAACAAGAAATGTGGTCATAACTTTTGAACCGTAAAAATGTATGTCGTAATCTGAGAGGTAAAAAGATTGGAAAGGTTTAGGCGCATAGGTACAGCCTAATTCGCAAAATGACAACCGATGCGCAAATAGACAAACTCTAAAAATTGCAAATTCTCTAAAAGCCTAATTTTGGGAATTAAGCTGTATGCGCGTACAGCTTAATTCCCAAAATGACAACCGATGCGCAAATGGACATGTTTTCAAAAGGGTAAATTCTCTAAAAGCGTAACTCTCACTATTTTGACTGGCCTGTTGGTCTAGTGGTTAGTGATCCTGACTGCTATGCCGGAGGTCGTGGGTTCGATTCCCACCCAGGACAAATGTTTGTGTGATGAGCACGATCATTTGTTCTGTGTCTGGGTGTAATTTATCTATAATATGTATGTATTTAGAAATATATATGTATGTTTATCAGTTGTCTAGTACCCATAACACAAGCTCTGCTTAGCTTGGGACTAGATGGCGTTGTGTGATAGTTGTGGAATATTATTATATTATTATTATTATTTTCAATGGCTTAGGCGCCTAAACCATTGGAAATGACCTCTTAGGGTTGAACCATATCTGGCAGCACGGAATCGCCTTTTTCCGGGGGCTTTTAAGGGCGACGGAAAAAGGCGATTCCGTGCTGCCAAATGTGGTGTAACCCTTACATGCCCCTGTTCAGTTTAATACACACTTCCCGGGACAGCCTGCATAATTTCTCGTGGACAACCTAGGTGAACCAAGCGGGTGGACCACGGGCAATAAACGATAATTATATAAGTAGATCATACATTATATTTTAGATAAGTAATGTCTATAGACCTTCCTATAAACAGATCTTTTACAATTTGCTAACAAAATAACTTGAAAGCGAACCATGTTTATTTAATCTAGATCTAGATCGTCAATTAGTAATAAAATGTGTTTCTTGTTACTCTGCTATAATCATTGAATATTTTATCTTTTGCGGTTCGAACCTAATTGCATGTTTAAATGCATTTTACTTACTTGATATCGGAATGTTATTTTGAAACTGGTACTCGTAGTAAACACAACATCTCATCAAAAAACAAAACACTTTTTACTAATAAGGCTTGAATTCCTAGTTTCCTACGCTGAATGTCGGTCGCTAATTTTAGTGAGAAATAGCAACAGGGCTTCGTCAAACCACAGTATAGAAATCATACAGTAGGACGACGCCTTTGATCTCGGGTAAAATGCCGACATCGTCTAGACAGTTATGCATCGGCCAGGGTTGTCACAAGTAAAGAATATTTATGAAATTATTTATTTATTGCAGATCAACATGGATGGCAGAATTATAATGAAAACAATATTAAACACTTATATAATAATGAAAACAAGTTTTAACCCCCTCTTTACTGCATGTATTATTAAGAAGTTGAATGAAAATAAAAAATGCAGATAAGACGTATACTAAGAGATTTAAAAATTGAACTGATGCATTTGATAAATAGTTACTATGTGACACTGACGACGTGGACTGCGATTTTTTTTAATTTTAACTTCCAAATAAATAAATATCATAAATACAATACAAATTAATAAATAATAAGTATATTCTAACCGAAAGGGTACTTACATACATGTGAAAAAAAAATTGCTACAGACTACCAAAATGAACAACTTTTACTATAGGACCAACTCGAGACAGATTTAAGTTATTTAGATGGCATTTCGTAACCAGCACCCCAATTTATCACGGAATTGGCGTAATACATTTAAATTGACGCCCGCCATCTTCGATTTCAAAAATAATGACTTTTTCGTTACAATCACCCCAATTAACCTCGAAATTGACACCCATATCAAATTCCAAAGAAAAAATGACTTCCGCCATCTTGGATTTCAAAAAGAATAGCTTTTTCGTAACAAGCACCCCATTAACCTCGAAATTGACACCCATATCAAATTCTAAGAAAAAAACGGCGTCCGCCATCTTGGATTTCAAAAAGAATGGCTTTTTCTTTACAAGCACCCCAATTAATCTCGAAATTGACACCCATATCAAATTCTAAAGAAAAAAACGGCGTCCGCAATCTTGGATTTCAAAAAGAATGGCTTTTTCGTTACAAGCACCCCAATTAACCTCGAAATTGACACCCATATCAAATTCTAAGGAAAAAATGACGTCCGCCATCTTGGATTACAAAAAGAATGGCTTTTTCGTAACAAGCACCCCAAATAACCTCGAAATTGACACACATATCAAATTATAAGAAAATGACCTCCGCCATCTTGGATTTCAAAAAGGATGGCTTTTTTGTAACAAGGACCCCTAATAAACTCAAAATTGATACCCGTACTTGGTAAATTAAAATACGTGCGCCATCTCGAAATTCACCCTTGGTAATTAATAAAAAAAGTCCACCATCTTGTCATGGGACATACAAATTATAAATATAATATTAGTAGAATTTCCAAACAGATGCCCTGTGCAATAACCTATTAAAAAAAAGGCGTGCGCGGGTCGGCCATTTTAAATGAACAAATAAAAATAAATACGCACGTCACACGCGATAGCCCTGAATGATAGAGCCCAACATAGTAACATCGTTTTGTTCCCAAGTTGGGCTCGGCTTACCCGCGTCTCACCTCTCACACCCCGCACGATTGCCCTGTCTAGACGCCTTCGTCGGACGACTGTAGGATTATTAGACTGTGGTCAAACCCGGCCTTGCATATTATAATTTTTCCTTCCTTTTGATTTAAAAAATAGCTGTTTACACTTTCAAGGAAACACTATTATAAACGGATTTGTATAAATCTAGAAATCTAGATACACATGATAATTCAAAGTGCCTGTTTTGATCAAACTGAAGTAATTTGGAGCAGTGGTGGCCCAGCGGTATCGGTCCCAACCCCGCGTGGCACTCACCTCTGTGAGTGCCACGCGGGGTTAGGAGGCCTGTGTCCCAGCAGTTGGAACATTATAGGCTGATGATGATGATGAAATAAATGCCTGCGGTTTGAGATTTAGTTCAATAGCCTGTAAACACCGGACACTTATAAAGTCGTCGCGACGCCGAGTCACCTGCTTAGACTTTTTACTGTGCCACAAAATTGTACTACAGATAAAAACTACCCTATGAGTTCATACAGCCTGTGTATAAACTATAAAGACTATAAAGCCTTATCCATCATCTGCCTGCCTTTTCCCAACTATATTGGGGTTGGCTTCCAGTCGAACCAGATTCATCTGTATATCAGTATTTTACATGAAGCGACTGCCTGTCGGACCTCTACAACCCAGTAACTGGGTAATACGATAGGTACCCCATGGTAAGACTGGTTATCAGACTTTAGAGCTTCTGACTAACAGTAACGACTGTCAAAGATCTACAAATAACAACCGGGACCAACGGCTTTACGTGCTTTCCGAGGCACGGAGGAAACTCGCTATGACAGATTTTCACCCATCCACAGACCAACCTCGCAAGCGCGGCTTAACCTGGAACATCGGCCTGTGCGGCTGTGATTATTTAGCCACGAGCTCCTCCTATAAAGCCTTTATCCAAATCCATAAAATCTTTTCACCGTGAAAGAGTAACAAACATCCATTCATCCATCCATCCTTCTCATTTACAGTATAGTAAGATAAGATTCTTCAAGATGAATAATTTCATCATTTATAACAGCCGACACACAGTCTCGCAAGCACTCAGTAGGTCACAAATAGTCGTAAATAACATATTTAATGTACGATGGTAATTATTATGTTTAAATCTCAGTTTGACATGATTATTACTGACCTAGAACAAGTAATCTTGTCTTGTATTTTGAGCTAGACAAAAGTTTAATAAATTGTGAGTTGGGTCTGTGGTTCTAATGCTGTGAACTATTTAGAATATTACTATGTACTAGCAATGTTACCCAGTATTCCAGGGACATTTTTTTGACAGAGTTTCCCATATACAGGGTGGAATTTTTATTTGTAATGCCACCTGCAGGCGTAGCATGGTGCCGTAGAAAGGGGTTTTGTCTACGTAAGAATAGACAAAATGACAGAACGTAGAAATATTTTTAGCGTTTTAAGCATGGTAATGTAAAAAATATGGAAAATAAACGTTCTTTTCTTCAATAGTGTACGAATGGTGTCATCTTTGTGCAAAAAAATAGTCAATTTGTGTAGAAATAACGATGAAATAACTTTGTCTTTTCTTGGTAGAATAGATATAGAATCGCCATGCTACGCGTGCAGGAGGAAAATTACACTTAATACTGCAGATAGAAAATTTTACTCAAAGGAAACATTCCTTTATTTTTGAATAGAAAGCAAACTGCATTCAAAGATTTTCGAAAATTCTCTTCTCCCACACCCGGGAATCGAACCGGCTAAAATCTGAAAAAATTATACCCTGTACTTTTATTGCATCGATCGTTAGGGTCAATTATAAGCATGAAATCTCTCTAACAAACATGATAAATTAAATTAAAGGAAAACCAGGAAATCTTAAATTAATTCAATTATTTACAAAAAATGGTAAACTAATTAGTTGCTCGAAATGGGCCAAATTCAACCCTGTGTATTATTTCTACTACTGGTATACTACTACTGATAATAACGATGTGGCTATATATGATATAGCACTGACGTTTTCAACAGCCCGTGAACTATAATAACTACAACTATTTATCGGTTTGCCGACTAGTCAGCCAGTCGGGCAGTTGTCGGCCAACTTTAATAAAAAACCATACGTGTTCGGTCAAATCGCATGGACTTGATATAAACGTCTTCCAGCTAAAATAAAGAACTTTATCGTTTATTTTAACACACAAGCTTCTGTGAGTAAATTAAAATAAAACTAGACTTACAACTTCCAGTTCCAGTAACTAAAACCTTTAGTACGGTCAGCAATTTAATTTTAAAAAAATCATCATTATTTTGGCATAATATTTTTTTTAATAAAATAAATAGGTACCTATACTAATTTGGCATATACCAGTGGCTAATCCCAGGCTGATTTCAAATGAAATAATTAAAATTTAAATAAAATAACAAAGAGATTTCACTATTCGATAAAAATAATAATTTTGTTCATTGCATTGTCTTTTCTTCTTGCAAAGAACGAACGATCGAACTTGTCAGAACTGTCGCAATTTTTGTGTTGCGCAAATTCAAATCTTTTAATAATTTTACCTATATTCGGAGATCTCACAATTATATAATTATATAGAAATTTCGTGACTTGTATATATTTAATAGTTCGGTTTTAGACAGATAACAGACACAAGGTAGTATAAATAAACATCAAAATATGGTGTATTTATTTCTTGCATTAAGTTAAAACTTCTATTGATATTAATTTTCTTGCTGACCCTTTAGATCTTAGATAGCGAGTGAGAAAATAAGAAGCAGTAAACGCGATTAGTCCGTGTAATTCGTACATGTTTAGTGTCTACTTGCTGCCTATTTGCGATAGGCCACCCGTGTATTTAGACTTAAAGATTATTAGATATTACTAGCAAACCCGGCGAACTCCGTTTCGCCACCAGTCTTTGCTATAAACCTCACGGAACCCGAGACCTTTCCAACGAACGCAAAACCGTGGAAATCGGTTCGTGCGTTCTGGAGTTATAGCATCAGGAAGGAAAACCCGACTTATTTTTATATAGTAGATTATGATATTCCATCTATTATTTCCCTTTCAAACACAAAGAGAATTTTTCAATTCGGACCGGATGTCATCGAAAAATGGGGACCAACAATTTAAAAGAAGTTCATGCGAATTGAGAATAAAAAACAGAAAATAATAGAAACAATGTAAAAACTGTTACTTATTATTACACACAAATAAGTTAGTTTCTACACTATAACCAAAATAGTTGTTTTAGTTTTAATATCTTGGGAACCGAGCTTTTCTCGAACCTGGGACCTTGATAAATCGATTCCTTAAGCCGAAAAATCCCTAATCTGTAACTTTCATGAAAATCCTTGGAGCGAGATCCTGATTATCTTTACATCTTTATCTTTACATATAATAAAATCGTAGAGCTGTCATTCCTGTACATTCAATATTTTTTTCTTTTTGTATTTTTTTCGAGATAAGGGATCGATTCTGATGCCAAATCAACTTTTTTTTTCTTTCGAAATTTTTTATGTTTTTTTGATTTGATCTATCTCTTAAACTACTGTAAAGTTATCGATCAAATTTTCCTCAAATATTCCTAATAATATGTTTCTGTTGATAGGCTACGTATCATTACGCTATTTTTCCTGGGAGATAAGCAATTTTAAATTTTGTTGTTTTTATCTGTTTGTTTTTAGTTGGAAGCTAAACCACTGGATATTATTTAGTAAATTTTTCCCCAAATATTCCTTAAACTGCTCTTCTATTAGTAGGATATGTATAATTACGCTATTCCCTTTGGGGGATTAGCAATTTTATAATAATGTTGATTTTCAGTCATTGTTGACATTTGCATAAGAACCGCTATTTGAAAACACTGTCAGCGTACTAGCCAGTCTGGTTAGTAACCTGCTTGACTTTCGTGCAAGGGGTCTCTGGATCAAATCTCGCTGTTTCTTTTTTTCACTTTTTGAGTTTTCTTATATTTGTCCTGAGAGTTTCAAATAATAAAAAAAAATGTGTATACTTTTATTTCAATATTATTCGCGATTTTAAATTATTACTATTTTTTTTTCAATAGTTTTCTAGGATATAAATCTACACTGATTTAAATTGTAGGTAGTAAGTTGGATATTTTTTTGAATTGTAATTGTTTCGAGGTGTGGAATTTTAAAGATTAGAAATTTTTTGTCTATTTATGTTTTTAATTGGTGTTCAAGCCAGTGCATAGATTCTGTTTTAAACGACGACAAGTTGTACTCATCGAGTCAGATAATTCGTTATTTTTTAGGTATCACGCGGAATGCAAGGGAGAAGAGCAATGCTATCGTACGTTCAATTTGCAGCGATACTGTAAATCAACCCAAAAATGATAGTCTAATATTTAAAATAAACACGGTTCTTTGAAATTAATGTCGCTCAAATAAGGACGTTTCCTATGCAAACTATGTACCTAGATAACATTATTGATCTAAACTAATAATAAAAATGCAAGTATGTTTGTTTTTTACCTTTTCACGCATTACTACCTACTGAATCGATCGTCCCAAAATTTAGCATATACGTTGTCAGGAGTATAGACACGGATATAAGGTATCTTACATCCCGAATAACAGAAGAGAGCTGTTGCCGAGAAAACAATTACGTTCATATTCCAGATGGCGCCACACGATCCGTATTGTTTCTCAAATTCTAAAATAACGCAAGCGAAGCCGCGGGCAAACACTAGTATATAAATAAATATACAAGAATTGCTCGTTTAAAGATATATTTTTAAATGTTCGAGTAAGTTGGATTACTAAGTTATTTCTTTTAAACTGGTTTAAACTAAGCTAGCTTGTGGTCAATAACTAGTTTACCGATAATAATTAAATCTGCGTGTAACCTTATTTTTACTAGAGGTTACAGATTCCGATAATCGTCATTTAAATAAAACTTAGCGCTTGTAAATTGACTGTACATTTAATCGTTTGATTGAAAGTCATTACATCCATAACTCGGGATCATAATTAATTTTATTAGAAGAAAGTACACGTTTGTAAGAGTAAAATTAAATGCGTTTGGAGAGACTGAAAAAAATACTTTCAATTAAAATATTGCTAACAAATTGCAACATATTTATGTAATTGTCGTAATTATTTCCAGTAAATAATGTGATAATGAAGTTATCATTATATTATCATAAATTCGAAAATTTGTGAGGATTAATCATCATCTCAGTCATAGGACGTCCACTGCAGCTGAACATAGGCCTCCCCTTTAGATCTCCACAAGTCCACATATTATACCGGTTGGAAGCGACCTGCAGCCCGCGCCTTCCGGTGACCTTTATAAGGTTGTCAGTCGTCCTACGCTGCGCTTGCTAGTCCGTGGTCTCCACTCTAGTACTTTTCGACCCCATCGACCATCTGCTCTGCGAGCAATATGGCATGCCCATTGCCATTGCCACGTCACGACGTTTGTTAATCCGGTGGGCTATATCAGTGACTTTAGGTCGTCTACGGATCTCCTCTATTCGGATTCGATCACGTAGAGACACACCGAGCATAGCCCTCTCCATAGCTCGTTGAGCGACTTTGAGCTTTGAGATGAGGAGCTTTGAAACGTGGTCTTTCACTATTAGTGAAAGACCACGTGTCGGTGCCGTAACTCATCACTTTCGTCTTGAGGCACTGAGGTATGTCGGACGAAACGACAGTCATGTGAGGATGGATGAATGCTGGTAACTCTTTCACACAAAATCTACCTAACGGATTGACATAAAATTGAGTACACGAATAGTTTAAACCTGAATTCCGACATAGGATACTTTTGATCCCAGTATAAAGATCCTGTGGGATGATATTCGAATTACACTCGGATGGGAGCCGCTGGCAATAGCTAGTACGTTTACATTTTCGAGATCCCTCTTACTAATCTCAATGCAAAGTAAAGCTAAGTAAATGCAGTAAACCTGCATAGTGATAACATGAGATAAGCAACGTAAGTAATTAGACCAAGTCTACAAAAAACTAGTACAGAATAATGACACATGTTTCAAGTTTGTTTTGTTCATAATACCATAGTCAACCACATGGCTGGAGTGTATGCGTCATCTTAATTAAAAAGGTTTATGAAACCTCGTTTTTTAGGATTCCGTAACCAAAAGGCAAAAAACGGAGCCCTTAAAGATTCGTCATGTCTGTCTGTTCGTATGTCACAGTCACTTTTCTTCGAAAGTATAAGAGCTATCCTGTTGAAACTTGGTAAGTCGATGTATAATGTGAACCGCAAAAAATAAAACTAATTTTAGAGGTTGCCCCCATACTTAAAATTGAAACTCATTTTTTTTTTCATCGAACCCTTACGGTATCTATAGGATACTTTTAAAAATGCATTTTGATAACTGATGCACATATTGAATTTTTTTATAATACCTACAAGTCTTATGGCATTATTTTTTCAAAAATAGGTATTCTTAAATAGTAATCCGCACAAAAAACAGTCGCCTGGCCAGAATTTCGTTTCCGAGTTGTTACAGCCGTATAATTTTGTGCCCAAATAAGTGTTATAGTAGCCGTATAAACGTTTATAATGCTAATCTAAGACTTCAAAAAAGCTTTAAACGCTACAGAAATGCTTTAAGGCTGCTGTTATAATGCTTTTTGGGTTCTGAAAGGATATTGATGAAAATTTATTTTGTGAAAATTAAAATATTTGGAAGGAGTATTTTAGTTCCTTGTGAAAGTAAATAGCGATCGTAGAACTGAATATTTTTCCATGAATGAGTCATTTACAGAATTTGTTCCTTAAAAGCGGCTCTATGAAAATGTTGTAAGTCCTATAAAAGTACCTATAGAGCGTGTTTTTACAGTAAGATAAAATTAATATCTACGGCTAAGATTAACATCGGCTATAACATATTTTTCTTTTAATATTTTCTTATACTTTTTATAACTTTAACTACTATTTAAATAATAAATGTTGACACTTTACCTTTGTAATTGACAAATACATTAAAACAAAAGTAAGGATACTAACAATGTAATTTATCGGAGATATCAATATATTACATTAAAAATAAAAACGTAAATTTTGAAAGAAGGAGAGTCAACTCAATATTTTTCTGTTCGTATTAACAAAAAAGAAAACAAAAGTAATAAACTCATTAATTTATTTATAAATTTTATCTTTTACCCTTCCATACATACTTAAAGGTATGTGACTGAAATAACTTTAGTTATTGAAAATATTTCCTTTTAAAGTATAAATAAATTCAGTATTAAAACCGATGAATAATATTCAATGTTATTCTTTAAATATTATTTGTAAAGGTGTGTTATCTCAAGGTGTTTCCGTAAAGTTTTCAATTATTAATTAAATTAACACTGAATAATTAAAAGACAGTACTGACGTTGATAAGTTATTTGTACAGCTTTATGTACTTATGTATATATTATAAACAATTTTGTAACACCAGTCACCACCGTGATCGTAATGTAAACAAAAAAGAGCACTGGAATTTTTAACCTACCTCGTCGTCCCAGGCTTGTTCGCCGTACTCCTGATCTGCAACATCTTCCCTGCGTTCCACCCTCATCCTTTGAAGGTCCTTCACCACTCCATCCATCTGCTCCGCACTCAGGCCTCCCCAGGCCTTCATAGCAGACAGTAACTCCTCATCCTCATCAGTCAACTCCACTCTCTCCGGCGACAGAGCATTTAAACGATCTAACTTTTCGTACAACTTTTCTTCAGGTGTCTGGCCTTGTTGTCGGTCGGGCGCGACGGTTAACTTTTCCAATTTTTGGTATAATTTATCGAAACGGTTCGGAAACGGCGGGTCGGTGACGTGAGCGGTTCGGATGCGGTGCGTGAGGAGGATAACGAGAAGGGATAGACGCAGCATCGTGCGAGCGCGGCGGACGGGCGACTGGCACATGGGCGCGCTTTGGGAATGCTCAGTCCGGTGAACGCGGAGCGGGATTGGTCTTGATTTTTTCTTAAATTACTCTCGAACGCGACAGTGTGAATTTATCAACATAATTTGCTTGTTTATATGGCTAGTTAGTGTATGTTTATGATTAATTGCGATCTTCGGGAAGTCCCGGGTTAAAGTTCATCGTTGTGAGATAAACTTTTGTCGTATCTCATAGATATGGCATAAAATGCAGATAGAAACTGATTTTTTCTGACTACTATCTCTGTTTGGTCATGCTGTGAATTCTGAAAGTGGAGAATAGCAGTGGAAAGCATGTTGCGCTGACTCCAATTTAAATGTAATAAGTAAGGGCAGGAAGATGCATGATGACTTATCTTTATTTCATCATGTAGAAGTCTTTATTGAAGTTACCTACAAATATATTACTTATTTTAATTAGTACCTAACATGATTGTATTGATGTTATTCGTTTTTCCTTATAATGCAGTGCAATTGTAACTTAGGTACCAAGTACCTACCTACTGCAATCAATTTAGATATTGGTTCAATGTGTAAAAAATACCTCTTTGTTTGTATACTTCTATTGTAGATGGCATTCGGTAACATGTATTACTTTTTATTTGCTACTATGATTTTCCCGGGTTCACCCGATGTCGTAGTACAAAAATATCCCATTGAAAAGTAAATATTGAGATAAAAGTCGGTCTATCCAGAACGACCCAGTCAGTCGTTCTGGCGTATTATCCATCCTTCCATCCAAACTTTCACAGTATCAATAATATTACATTAGATTTGTAAGATAGGTGCGCACAAAACATGGTCTATAAACTATAATAATAATTAATTATGTTTGTTTTGTATTATGAGGTCACTATTTTTCACTAAGACTCTAACTTTAAAATTATCGGCTGCATATAATTAGCAGTTTAATAACTTAAGTACATAATAATATTATTAAAATATTGTGAACATAATTCTTTGCTCAATTACACTGATAATGATTGTTTATATGTAGTGTTATATGTATTGTTTATATGACTTCAGTAGTTTTATCTAAACATGCTAATTGTTCGTCATTTATTTGCGTATTAAAGAAAAAAAATGACGTAAGTTCTCTAATTCACCTTTTTACATTCTTCTTTTCTATATATATATATTTATATTTTTAATTAGCCTATACTGTCCCATTGCTGAGCAAAGGCCTCCCCCAATTCCTTCCAGGAATTCTTTTCATGGGCCGCTTCGAACCAGCTCTCATGGTGAGCGTCTAGTTCGTCTCGCCATCTTTTTCTGGGCCGGCCTCGGCGGCGCTGTCCATCTCCCGGCACCCATTGGGTGGAAATCTTCGCCCAGCGGCAGCGGTCCTCTTGCATCCGGCAGACGTGACTTTTTTATAATATAATAAAAATCAGTTGCTATTCGTTTCTCTCGCTAAAACCCGAGAACGCCTGGACCGATTTAGCTAATTTTGGTTTTGATTTATTTGTGGAAGATCAGGGAAGATTTTAAAGGTAAAAAATATTTTGATGCTGTACCAAGTTTGCCGGTTCAGCTAGTTTTTTTTTTTATAAAACTTTAACGACTTAAAACATACTTTTCTACTATTTAAATAAACCTTCAGATGCGCGATTATGCTGGCAAAACTTCAAAAACGTATTTCAAATTACGAACTCATTAAAAAGTACAACCCCACATAATGTCTACCAATCAAGATGAGACAATGCACCAAACAATCTGAGATTGCATTGTTTATATTCAAGTAATGATCGTGCAATAAAACAGGACCCAGAACAATGATAAAAAATCGTGCGGTCGACAACTGGTGCTCGCACCTCATACTTATTTATTTATTTGTAAGTCACGAATATAACTCAGTCTCGACGCTCATTCATACCTGCGTGTCTGGCGAGCTTGTGGTTCCGTATACGTGAGCAGATTCTTACTAGAATTTCTATGGAACCCTAAAAGGTTACGGCGTTTAAAGAAATACGAGAAACGCCCAAAGTGGGTTTAAAATAGACTTCTTAATAAGGGGTCATTACGTATATAAATAGGGGGGAATTATGTCTTTTGACTTAAATGGCAAATAATAATTTTGAGATAAGTACTAGCTTGCGCCCCGCGGCTCTTTTTGTGTGAAGTTTGGTCGGATTCTGACCCTTGTCAATAGAAAGTACTAGCGTCCCGCCTCGTGCTTCGCAACGTGTTACAAAAGTACTAGCGGCCCGCCCCGTGCTTCGCAACGTGTTACAAAAGTACTAGCGGCCCGCCCCGTGCTTCGCAACAACGTGTTACAAAAGCACTAGCGGCCCGCCCCGTGCTTCGCAAAGTGTTACATATGTACTAGCGGCCCACCCCGTGCTTCGCAAAGTGTTACAAAAGTAGTAGCGGCCCGCCCCGTGCTTCGCAACAACGTGTTACAAAAGCACTAGCGGCCCGCCCCGTGCTTCGCAAAGTGTTACATATGTACTAGCGGCCCACCCCGTGCTTCGCAAAGTGTTACAAAAGTACTAGCGGCCCGCCCCGTGCTTCGCAACAACGTGTTACAAAAGCACTAGCGGCCCGCCCCGTGCTTCGCAAAGTGTTACATATGTACTAGCGGCCCACCCCGTGCTTCGCAAAGTGTTACAAAAGTACTAGCGGCCCGCCCCGTGCTTCGCAACAACGTGTTACAAAAGCACTAGCGGCCCAGCTTGGTAAAAAAAACACTTAAAATTAGGTTGATTTTCACTTGTAGTTGGAATTCGTTAGAATCGCGTCGCATTGCATCGCATCGCGACATGATTAAAGTTCCTAACAGGGAATAAAAGTTTTACCGAAATCCGTGCAGTAGTTTAGGTGTGAAAGAATATCAAACTATCATTATTCTTCACAAACTACCACATTCTAATAGTAAAATTGTGATTTGGTAACTAATGGAAAAATAATTAATTAATTAACAAAAACAAGTACCTAAGTATACTGTTAACTGGGCATGCGGGCATGCAGCGAGTAAAAGACAACTCGCTGCCTGACCATGGACCATGCCCGGGTCGACGGCGCGTTGTGTTCCACGCGCATCTCAAGGAGTGTCAGCATCATGACGGGCCCCCCTCTAGAGGGCCAAAGCGTGCTGGGTCGCGGGACTTATCTCATCACCGTGACCCCGGAACGTAAAGGGCTATTGAAGGACACCGTGGATTTAGTCAGTACAAGTATGACATTCCCTCCCGCCCTGCCCGAAGTGGGAGGACTCATTTGATGATCTTACCAAGCTAAAAAAAAAAGTTTATTGCTAACTAGTAGGGTATCGAACCGGGAAATCCCGGTCCCGAAAATCCCGGGATATCCCGGTTCTTGAAGAATTATTTAAGTCCCGGGATATGCGACTGAGAACCGGGAAAATCGGTATTTTCGGGACTCAGAAAAACAGTATGAATAATTTGTTTAAATTTGTTACTTCATTTATAGAACAAAAGAATCAAACTAGATGTAACGTATTTTATTCACTTCGTCGTTACATACGGGATAACATATTCAGATACAGGTGTGGTTGACAGAGAAGAAAAGTTGATAATGTTCTCGAAAGCCTTTGACAGGGTCTCGAGACAAAAAGCTTCCTTGCTTTTGACATCCCAGTTGATTTTTGTAGCTGGATATCAGACTTTCTTAGTGAACGATCAATCAGAGTTATCGTTGATGACTGATCCTTTGAGCTTTTGGTTATTGAATCTGGATTTCAACAGGTATCTGTTTTCTTTGTAACTCTAATTTTGCTGCGCATTTCTTACCCACTCCAGCTAGCTATTGTTGCATAGGTAGATAACAGTACTGTTTCAGTGACATACTTGTCCACTGCAAAATCCAGTGGGGGATGAAGTTCGTTGCTTCAGAGATACCATGGTAGAGCGAACAAATTTGATCCTTAGTATCCCAGTAAGCGAACAAGAAACTTTTCTCTTTTAACGCCACCAACATACAGGCGTATATTTCTTTAGTGAAGTAAATTCAAACTACATCTTTTATAGAGTAATTTGGACCAAATCCTATTTTTCCTGTTTCTGTAGCTGATGAACTTGAGCTTCTGGGCATGGAGCTGACATCCAGGGTCAACTTTCAACTTGGACATGGGCATTTTGAATTGAGTGAAGTGATACCTTACACCTGGATAGCCTGGCAACCTTACTCAACTGAATCATTGGGATGGCTTAGATAAATACAACTTACTGCGCTAGACCCAGTGGAACGCAGAGCTTCTTAGATAAATTGGTAACGTGAAACTGGTGGATGGTTACTCTACAGCTTAGCTCATTTCATCGACGAAAGCTTACCCGCTTTTCGTTTTTTTTTTTTATTGGGTTCGCTCGTGGCTAAGATGAGACCTAAAATAGGTCAAACTAATGGATTCTACAACCTCTTTCCACCGGCCTACTTACTTTACATCAGATGAACTGCAAGTTTCCATCCATTTAAATTATTATAGTTAGTACTGTTAGAGTGAATAGATTTGCCACCTCTGAAGGTTTCGTAGCGTTATGCCTACTTCGCACTATGACAACTTTCTGTAGTTTTCGAGTAATCGGTAGCACAATGCCAACATTTTGAAACCACCATACATTAGATCGCATCATGCCTTCTTTTTATTTTTGTCCCAATTTCGTCGTAGTTTGCCACCTTTATGAAAAGTTCATTCTATCGATAGCATTATGCCTATTTTGGTACAGTCTTACAAAAACATTTCTTACCAATTTCGTTTTTTCAAGAACCATAATTTAAAATATAATGTGAAACATTGTATTGAATAATAATTAAAAAAAATAGGAACGCAGTTTAAAGTTAATGGGGCATAGTAGATAGTAAAGTTTATGATTTTATGTACATAATTTAATTTTTTTTTAATTCCAGTTCATTTATTTATAAAATATAAATTATACTAGTAAAATAACAGACTCCATTTATTTTAGTTTTTTTGTATCCACCCTAAATATTAACTTCTTATCTACCTACTTATATTTACGAAACATATTTTAAATGATGACTGTACCTATAGTAGGCATCTTACGTACGAAAAGTATGGGCGATATCCAAAGTAGGCATGGTGCTATCATAACAATATATTGAGATTTTTTTTGACAACATGCGTTTGACGGCCTGATGCGATCTGAAGTATGGTGATTTCAAAATGTTGGCATTGTGCTACCGATTACTTGAAAGCTACAGAAAGTAGTCATAGTGCGAAGTAGGCATAACGCTACGAAACCCCTCTGAATACAAAAGAGGCAAGAGCAAATCCATGTCCGTGAAGCCGACGAATAAGTTGGTTGTATGATTTTAATCAGAATAAATACTATGCCCTAAAGTTATCTTATTATTTTCATTGTTTTCTGATGCCCTGGAAAAAATTACTTTTGTCCCGAAAGTACCGTGAAACTCGCCATCTTTGGCCGGTTTTTACACATAATCGGCTACAACTATGAAAAAATATATGACAAGTATTAGTTTTTTTTTTATTTGCAAACCAAGTGCAACCTTAACTCTTGATATTAAACTCGAAACCTGCGAAACTTATGACTTTTTATACCCAAAAACGAATTTAAATAGTCAACCAAAATTACCTCGACTTTCTGCCAACATTAGCCACTGCTAATAACTCATGGATTTTCGCTCTTACAGCCGTATAATTAAGAATTACGATAGGAAACTGGTTAAAGTTGACGGTTAAAAGATAATAATAACAAAAGGTTACGAATTTAGCCGTACAGGGCAGTGGCCAAAGTTACCCAATATTTTTTCTTTAAATTCATACAAATGATTTTTAGACATAGGGTTGTCCAAAATAAAATAAATCGATTGGATGTTTTTAACAGAAAAACGTGTTTTAATATCAATCATTTTTATTAGGTACCTATAACTGTAGATACTTAACAAATTAAGGTATATAAACATGGCAATTTTACTTATTTAATAGGTTACAAAGTGAGTAGGGGCAGCCCTAGCACATGTTTTTTGGTGGCCAAAGTTGACATCTTGTGTTCGCAGAAAGTGATTGTAACATTGGTCGCTATATTTCTAAGTTCAAAAGACTCGTTAAGATTTAAAAAAGCTCATCATGTTATTATCATGAATTCACCCAAAAACATATCAAAAAACTACTCATCTCGGCAAGTTTTCACGCTTACTAGGATCACAAAACACGATGCACAATTTGGTACCACTCGAATCGACTTTCTTTCGACGACCGTTGACAGCCAACTGAGTGAAGGTAGCAAGTGAACTTGCTATCAGTATTGCCATAAATATAACCTATTTTCCATAACAGACTGTAAAATGTTTCCTTAAGAGACAATATTGTCGTTACAACTTGTTTTGCTTATTTTTGATAACTGGCCAATGTTAGGCTTGAAAACCAAAGTTGGCGGATTTCACGGTACCGAAATTCCCGGGATTTCCCGGTTCCTTGGACGCCTGTCCCGAAAGTCCCGGGTCTTCCAACAAGGACCGGTTCTCGATTCCCTACTAACTAGGTTCAGAACTAAATATCTTCATTTTACTTCTTTTCCTTTGCTGCATGTGCATATGCATGACTGCATAGGGTGGGATTGCATCCTGCAAGAAGCCTGGATTTTTGTCGCGGAATTAAAACTAAATATTTTTCATAACATTTAAAACTTTACTCTTTGTCCATCCACCAAACTGCTCCAAGGTTGAAGTTATTAATAAAAAGAATTTTAATTCACATTCACACATAACTGAACCTTACCGTTTGATCATTTATTTGCATTTCGGGACATACAGGTCAAATTTAAGGGTATCCTCAAACTATGGTAGGTACTTAATTACATAAGTGATCATAATTCAAAAACCATGGAAACAAAGTTGTAGTTAGTATGGAGAGAGATAAAATTAATAAAAAGATATTTTCTATGTAGATTATATACTGTAAAGTTTATTTTTAATGTTGTAACTATTTATTCTCAAGTAAAAAAACTTTTTCTAAAAAAAATGTGACCGCCTTCAAAAACAACCACAAAAAAGGGTAAAATAACCTACAAAACTTTTCTTTCGGAAGTCGGTGACTTTTTTTATTAATTTCATTGTCTTTTTTGCCACCGACTTCCGAAAGAAAAGTTTTGTAGGTTATTTTACCCTTTTTTGTGGTTGTTTTTGAAGGCGGTCACATTTTTTTTAGAAAAAGTTTTTATTTTACTCTTTTTAGTTTACATATTCAACCAACATTCTTGTCAAATACATAATTTTCTTACATGTGCACTAGAATTTCGTAATCCGTAGCACCGGTAATAACATCGTTAACATCTCTTGCATTCATTCTATCTCAAAAACTACTGAACCGATTTTGATGAAATTTGCAGTATTCCCTAAGTTGAATGATACCTAGTACAACAAAAAAAGAATTACTTAAATCGGACTTGTAGTTCCGGAGATATGCGAACATGAACATAATTTCCTTACTTGAGGAGTTGTACCTTCCATCATCAGCTCAGCTACATGAGATGATGATTTCTATACGCAAGTACTTGAATTACTTCATAAGATTTGCGAAAAACTATGTGTCAGCTAATAAAATTTGAGGGTTGCCCTCGATTTCTCCAAGATTCAATCATCAGATCCTAAAATAGTGACAATGGGACCACACGGGAAGCACCAGCTTTCGATTGAAAAAAGAATTATGAAAATCGGTTCACCCAGTCGCAAGTTATGAGGTAACAAACATAAAAAAAAAAAAGAAATACAGTCGAATTGATAACCTCCTCCTTTTTTTGAAGTCGGTTAAAAAGAGTTTATTCTAGAGTGCGAACATTCACTTTGCGAATTTGTTTTCCGAACATTCGTTGCGAGAGTCTTTGTGAATTCAAATAAATTGTCGGTATTCGTATCAGTGCGCGCGGAACCTTAACATTTTTTTTATCGATCAAATCTCCATTACCTTTCGCTGGGTTCGATTAAATACAAATTATTATGACTTTTTGTGCAACGAGTACATTTAGCTTGAAATATAAGTAAATAGTATGTATGACTGGTTTTGTAACTGACTTCTATGTGATATAATATTATACTTAGATATAAATAATTTTGAAAAATTTCACAAGTAAAGGGATTTTAAGTGGGCAGGTCATGTCTGCCGGATGCCGTCACAACTGTGGGCTCGGATATCGCAGGAATGGAGCCCTGAGACAGCTAGGCGGGGTGGCGGAAGGCCTAGGAGAAGATGGTGGGACGCTTTGGATGGCTTCCTAGTGAACTGGCGTGAGGAGGCACACCATCGAGAGAAGTGGAAGGAATGGGGGGAGGCCTTTGCTCAGGAGTGGGACAGAGTAGGCTTTTAAATGAGTCCTCCAACCCCGGGCAGGGCGGGAGGGACAGTCAGACTTCTACTGACTAAAATCCACGGTGTCCTTCATAGCCTGTTAAGTTCCGGGGTTACGGTAAGGGAATAATCCCGCGACCCCGGCAGGCTTTGGCCCTCTGAGAGGGGGGCCCCGTCATAAGGAGTAGGCTAGAAAAAAAAATAGGGATTTTAAAGATATTTTATTAGGTACTGAATGAATTCCTTCTACTCCCTATAAAGATAAGAAACTGTCCCGGAAATAAAGCATTTTTCCGTAAGTACTTGAAGTACGCTTTAGGTAAATTAATTATGGAATCCTTGTGCTAACGCCACTATCAGCAGTATCGCAAAATATCGTCTTAAAATATAAGTTATCAACTTTGGTAAAAATATTTATTAACAATTTAGCTATTGGAATGTTTATACTCGTACGTAAGAATGTGTAATGAGTCATCAACGCTGATTGGACGTTACTAACATTTCAATGTGTTTAACTCCATTAAGGGGGATGCTCCAACCAGCCCGCGAAATTCATATTTTTTTACGTTTTTTGCAATTTGCAGGCCAGTGACATGTTGTAACTTTATAAAAATATGAGTTGCGGTAATGACAAGTATAATTTTAAATATAAAAAAGATCAAAAAAATCGCTCCATCAGCTCTCACATAGAAAAGGTGCATCATGTTAAAATCTCCGAAATCTAACTACGATGCACCTTTTCTATGTGAGAGCTGATGGAGCGAATTTTTTGATAACTTTTTATATTTAAAATTATACTACTTGTAATTACCGCAACTCATATATTTATAAAGTTACAACATGTCACTGGCCTGCAAATTGCAAAAAACGTAAAAAAAATGAATTTCGCGGGCTACATCGACTCAATCACCTTAAGTATGAATTCAAAGATCTTTATAGAATTTCAGGGAGTTTAAAACCGCCTCTTTAACAATGTTGTTCATATGACATGTTGCAAATTGTTCTCTATCAATATTATCAACTCTATTGCATGAACATCATCATCCTAGCCTTTTCCCAACTATATTGGGGTCGGCTTCCAATCGAACCAGATGCAGCTGGATATCAGTATTTTACATAGAGCGACTGCCTTTCGGACCTCCACAACCCAGTTACTAGGTAAATACGATACCCCATGGTAAGACTGGTTGACAGACTTCACAGCTTCTGAGTAACAGTAACGACTCTCAAAGATCTACAAATGACTGCCGGGACCAACGGCTTTACGTGCTTTCCGAGGCACGGAGGAAACTCACTATGACAGATGGTCACCCATCTACAGACCAACCTCGGCAAGCACAGCTTAACCCGGAAGATCGGCCTGTGCGGCTGTAATTATTTAGCCACGAGCTCCTCGAGCTCTATTGCATGAACAATAGAATAGAATATTCATTTTTCTAAATTTCATCACAACTTTGCTAGCAACATTGCTAAAGTTGCCGTAGTCTCGAGGTCTGTCTCATCAGTTAACTGTGAACCTGGAGCGTAAAGAGCTATGAAGGGATTACACCACTATTGTGGTTCCAATTGCATGCATTCCAGGAGCACCTTAGCGTGACCCCAACCCAGCATAATCCCTTGAACATTTCTTAGAAAATCCTTCCTCTCTTTTACATAATGTAAACCACTTCTTCAGAACAGTATATTATGCAATAGCATGTTTGTACCGGCTGTTGGAACCACCTGGCTTCTAACCAATGACCTGCATAAATATCTCTAAATATCTGCTGCCTAGCCTCTTACCACATTTTTTTTAAATCTTGGTAATATAATCAAATGAATCCTCCCAAATATCTCTGTCCGATTTGCACCGACTATAATTCACAGTGATCCTTAAATAGCCCTTTACGTTCCAGGGTCACGGTTTCCTGATGAGACAGTCCCTCTCCCCACATAATTAGAGTGTGAGAAGGGTGCATTCCTTGAAATAGCTGATTCTAGATCCAAAACTTTTAAACCCCCCCACTTCATGGGTTCCAAAAATACACCTACCTACCGATGTTCTCCTCTAAAGAAACTCTTTTCAAAATATAGCACGCCATTAAAAAATTATACGCACCGGCCATTAACAAAATAGTTGTCTATTTCTGTTTAAAAAAAGCCCGCCATAATAAACCAATTTGACAGTTACAAATGCCAATATGGCGGACACCGAAATAGCCCGCGAACTAAAAATAAAGGATTAGAGACTGCTGTGGCTATTTTTGAACGAACACTCATAGTGTAGGCATTTAATAAGATGATGTAATTGTTATAGAGTCGAAAATGTGGAGCGTGAGATTTCCACGTTATGGCACTTGTGTAGGTAAGTTCATTACTTGATTACCAATTTAATTGGGTATTTGACATAGTTGTCAAACTGATACACTTATAATTAAGGACTGAAAATCAGATTTACTTAAAAAAAAAAACAGTTTTTTTTCTTCTGTAGCACTGAAATAAATAGAAAGTTAGGCAACATTGTAATAAAAAAATATACAACACCTCAGATCAAAGAAATAGGCAGATAGAACGCTCCGAACACGCGAGCGTGTCCACCAAAGCAAAAATAAAATCAAATCGAATTACATTCTAAATTGTTTTCTTTGTTTTTGAGAACAACTTTTACAATGTTTAAAGACACGAGACGTAATTATCAGGATCGATATAAATTAAATTTTTAACTTTAGTAACTTAGTTATTTCTGTAAATACTTTACTTTTAATTTTAGTTTTTATAGTATGTAGTATGTTTAAACAACATGTAACATATAATTAACGCACACCCTCAGACACCCCAATTAGAATTTATTATGTTATAATCTATAAAATATTTAAACGAACATAGCTAGATATTTAAATTAAACCTACAAGTAATAAAATAAAAGGGAAAAGAGTTATAGCTTTAAAAATACACGTCAATCAGAATAATTGTGCAGTGAGTATTGATGCTAATATTCGACCCAGATAGTACTATTCTAATAAAATTATTCCACGAATTTTCTATAATCAAACTATTATTATTTTTACCAAGAAACCAATTTCATAGTTTAACTGAAGCAATTATTACAAGCATTAAGAATTGTTCCGGGGATATATTTCCCGGCAGTCACAAACTATACCTAAGTAGATGTTTTAGTGCCTTACTCAAGGCATTTTTTCCTTTATTAGGTGTTGCGGAACTGTCTAAACAGGTAACGTGACCCTGGAACGTAAAGGGCTATTGAAAGAATAATGAGTATTTTGTCGGTACGAGATTGACAGTCCCGTCCGCTCCACCCTAGAGGGACATTACCACAGTAAAAAAAGTCATTCTTCCTGTATTATGGCGCACATATTGGCCAGACCCGGTAAAACTAATCGAACCGGCGACATGCTGTACAGCAGTCAACTGCTCGGACACTGCGCCCATGATGACTTATCTTCGAATTTTTGATTCTAGTACATGCTGGTCTCACGATGTTTTCCTTCATCCGTTCAAGAGCAGTGGTGATGAAATAAATTATACAAAGAGTCTGGGTTCGATACCACTGCACTCGTAACTCAGAGCTGTTACCTCTGGGCCATCACTGCTCCACTGCTTTATTTAAAAAGACTGAAGCCTTATCACAAGTATCCTATAGTTTAACATACAGCGTACTACCATAGGATGTAAATTATCTCTAGTTCACGAATGACGAAATAAGTTTGTCTATCAAATTAACTTTACGTCAGAAAAAAATCGTAAGGCATAATAAGCGCCGGCCACGTCGCATCGCGGTGGTAACACCCCTCTTTGAGGAGTGGCTGGATAGGCGTCACGGCGTTCTGACCTACCGCATAACGCAAGTCCTCACCGGACACGGAAGTTTAGACACGGGAGGTACCTGTGTCTGATGAGGAAGGGAGAAACGCCTGGGTGGCACCACTGCGAGAATCGCCCTGAGTACACGGTGGAGCATCGGTGCAGGACTGCACCGCTTGGGCAGAGCAACGCTGTGTCCTCACGGCGGCGATAGGCGGAAACCTCTCGCGGGATTGGTCGAGGCCATGCTGCGGAGCAAGACGGAGTGGGGTCGCCTCCTTCAGCGAAGCAGTCATGCTCGCGAAGGAGGAGGCGTGTCACGTGAGGGAGAGGATAGCGTCCTCAAAAAAAAAAAGGCATTATGAGCACAGTGGTTCAGTGACCGACTACTGCGCAGTATGTCGCGGGTTCGATCCCCGCACTGAGCAAATATTATTTGAATGGCCTGCAGGGCCTGCAGCTAGATGTTCCGGGTCTGGGTGTTTGTGTAAGTGAATTTCCATGTTTGTAAACGCACCAATGATACAAAAGAAATTCTTAGTTAAGGGCAAGGTTATGTAAAAAAAAATCTGTAATAGTTTAGATAGGTACTCAATAATATTTACCTATTTTGTTATGCCCCTGACTCGAATAAATAACGTGATAGCAGCAATAAGTCATAGGTAGCGGTCTAGGAAGCGAGAGGTCGTGAGATCGATTCCCAGATATGCAGTAAATAAAGACGTGACTTATTTCTAGGACAAGAACCAGTCCTTTAGGGAGGCAGTTAATATCTTTAAGATACTACCTCATCGCTGCGACTTCGACCGCATGAATTTCAATAAAGATAAACTCAAAGTCAACATTTATTCCAATTAGGCCATCAAAGGCACTTTTGGATGTCGATTTTTAGGGTTCCGTAGTCAACAAGGAACCCTTATAGTTTCGCCATGTCCGTCCGTCCGTCCGTCCGTCCGTCCGTCCGTCCGTCCGTCCGTCCGTCCGTCCGTCCGTCTGTCCGCAGTTTAGCTCAGAGACGCACAGTACTAGAGAGCTGTAATTTGGTGGAAATATACGGATTTGTTGTGCCAAAAAAGTGGTAAAATAAAATCTCGTAAAATATTTTTTTTTAGGGTACCTCCAGTACTTACACGTAAAGTGAGGATTTTTTTTTTCTCGCGTACCCCTTAGTGTGGGGTATCATTAAATACGTCTTTAAAAAATAATGACACTTTCCATTAACAATTTTTTGATAAAAAAATTCGTTTGTGAAATATTAAGCTTTAAAGTGCTAAATTTTGCTCGATTCGAGTGTCCCCCCCCTCTACCAGCTAAACGGTTATGTTTGGGGGTGTGAAAAAATTCACAATAGTAGTTTATATAACGAAATTTAAAAGAAAATTATCATGACTAAGTAGGCTTTACAACTTTACGAGTAATAGTCGACCAACTTATAAAATGTACTTGGACATCATATTTTCTAAACAAAATGTATCGGAGACAACTGCAAATGTAAGTTTGTCAACTTTATTTTTACAGCTTTTATAGGTATGTTTTTTGGGGATAGGTAGGTTTTTATCGTCAACTATTTTTAACTAAATTCAAAAAAAGGAGAAGGTTCTAAATTCGTCGTAATCTTTATTCTTATGTATTTTCACCGATTTCTCAAAGACTCCTGGACCGATTTTGAAAATTCTTCTTTTTAAAATTAAATTCAGCGAATCAGTTTAGTTAGTTCGCATAAGTATTTTGATGGGCAACTACGGAACCCTACACTGTGCGTGGCCCGACACGCACTTGGCCGGTTTTTTTAATTTAAAGGAAATAGGAAGGGGTGGGATAGATTCTGCACCCATTCGTAAAGGTAGGTTTGTATGGAGAAGAATGGGCAAGACACTCTGATACAAAAATAAAACAGACCACTAAAGTACTACCACAATCTGTGAAATTTGTTTAATATATTTTCAACCTTATTACAATAGCGGAAGCGAATACGAATGGCAAAAATTAACAAATAATATAATAGGGGTGTGGGTGGTGGTTTTTCAAACGGTCCTGGAGTGGCAGTCAAGCTGGTAGACTGTCGCTGGAAAGTACCAGGAAACGCCGATTTGCGTACGCCAAGGGAATGTGGACCTTGGCTATGGGCGCCCATCACCAAGCTTCTGTCTAACGTCCTCGTCGTACACCCCGGTAATACTGTGACTCAATAACGGGTTCCACATACTCACATCTTCCCCGGAGTCACTGTAGCCGATAGACAGAAGCGAAGGCGAACCACCGGCGCCTCTAAACCGGTCCCCCAGCCACCCCAAACTGCAGCTCAGCTGTGGCTATACAGCTGCGGGCCTGTCATCACAAAAAACGGCTGATGGCAGGTAGGGGAACTTAACCACCCGCGTGTTTGTGCCGTGCGTGGAGACCCGTATGGGGGGATGAAGGGGTCCTGGATGGTTGAGCTGCTCAGTGGACCGGAGTCAGTGTCCGCTGACAGCAACACGCCTCTTTGGCCTGGATTTCACCCGAAACGGGAGGCCATATGCTAGCCACATATGGTCAATCGGCTGCGACATGCCCGTAAGAGGGATGTCTGGCGAGGTTCCTGAATCTGTTCGAGGCGAGACGGCTCACCCGCGGGGCCCGGTGCGACCTCGTGTGGTTACACCCTTCCACACGGGGGCTAATCGTACCCGGGTCCTTCGGACTGATGTTCGTCCTCATCTTGTTGAGGAGGGAACCTATATTCTCAGGGTAGTTCTGGCGTCTGTGCATACAGCGTCCCCTTTTGCGGGCTCCAAGGAACCCTCCTTGGAACGCCGCTGAGAATGAAAAAGAACTCACCTATACCTATGGGAAAAAAAAAAGGTATCTAGGAACCATCAGGCTGCATCCAAGGAAGCGCCGAAATCAAACGCGCCGCAAGGCGCGGAGGCAAAGTCGCCTGCTGCATCTAATGCGCTGCTTTTGCCTCCTCAGGCTGCACAAGCGCCTGAACCATCCACATCAGCACCGACACGAGTGGAACCTACCGGATCCACAGGTGGCGGTGCCTCCACCACGATCGACCTCTCGGCCCTCGGAGACGCGATGCCCAGGATCGTCTCACAGACGCAAATCCTGTGGAGCGCGTCCCTGGAAACCAAGCCGAGGAAGATCGCTGCCCCTCAGTCCGATGCGAGAGGACCGCCTAAGACGCGTCGCGCAAAGGCGCGCGCTGAGAAACGGCGAGTTCGCCGGCAGGCCGGCGAGGGGGGTAACCTGAGGACAACCGCTGGCAGCAGTGATACGGATAGGCGCGGCCCGCAAGGGACTGCTGCTGGTTCTATCGATGCTGATCCAGCCAAGCCGGTTAAGCGCGGGCCTACAAAGCACGCTGCAGGACCGGCTGGCACGACGCAGGTAGCCCAGGACCACCATGCCGGCCAGCTGGCGAAAGGCGCCAAACGGCCTCGCGGTAAGCGGGCGGGGAAAAGGTGGCGCTCCATGGGAGCCTCTGGTGCGGCCGACGGCCAAACCAAGCCCGCTAAGCGGGCTCGCCCTGACGACACCATGTCGCCCCGGGACGGAGGCAAGCGTGTGAAGCTAGCCGCCACACCCCGACAAATCCCGCCGACAGGACGCAACCAACATCGTGGTGGGGTTAGTTACGCGGACGCGATAGGGTCCAACGACCTAGCCGTGGCCGTGACAACGGAACCCTTCCACGAGCTCACCGAGGAGCACTCGACTGCCATCCAGGCTGCCATTGATCTGGCGCTAGATGAGGCGATTTTCGCCCCGTCAACATCGACGGATGTCGACCGAGCTCCCTCCTTCCGCGGCAAGCTCTTTCTGAGTGATGGCGTACTCAAACTCTGGTGCGAGGACGACTTCACCTTAGAATGGGTTCGCCGCACCATCACGGAACTACCCTCGCCTATCGATGGGACCAAACTGGCGGTTCGCCGCCAGTCAGAGATCCCTCGTAGAATCAGAGCAGGGATGTTCCTACCCAACTTCACGGACGGGACCGTGGATAGGCTGCGCATCAGGCTTCGACGGCAAAACCCGTGGTATAGCGTCGACTCCTGGAGCCTCTACCACGCCGAGAAGCAGGACAACAAGGACGGTGTCTACATTGTCCTTGGAATCCCACAATCGGAGACCGACCGGATCATCCAGAGGGACCGACGCGTCTGTTACAAGACGGGGTCGGTATACCTGATGCTTCAGCAGGAAGTAAAGGCAAGCGGACCCAAGGGCGAGCAGGCCGAATCCCCTGCCACTCAGACCACCGAACCTAATGCCAAGAGCGAGCAAGCAACCGTCCCCGTAAAGGCGGAGCAGGCTGCTGGAGGCTTAGATCCGGCCCTATCAACACCTTCTCCCACGGTGAGCCAAAACAACCCTGCATCTCTGCAGGAGTCTGGAGATAACTCACCTCCCAGTCCCATTGCCGTTTTCGATGCCTCGGCAAAGACCACCAGGCTGGACTGGTTCAGTGGGGAAGGTGTGGACGATGAGGAGAAACTGCTCGGGAACAGTAGTGATGGCCCAAGCAGCTCCCCTCCTCGAGACCACTAAAATCGTCCAAATCAACCTCCAGCACAGCCTTACTGCTACGACCAACTTGCGTAAGGCGCTGGAGGGACCAACCAAGACCATAGCCCTAATCCAGGAGCCCTGGATTAGGAATGGCAGAATCTGTGGTCTATCCAACATCGGGGGTAAGCTCCTCCTGAACACTACCGTAAGTAAACCAAGGACTTGTATATTTACACCAGATAATGTACCCGTAGTTCTATTAACCGAGTTCTGTTCCAGGGACCTGACTGCCATCAGGCTCCTGAGCAACCCATCCCTCAACTTACCCGAGGTGGTACTTGCGTCTGCCTATCTGCCAGGCGACGCGGAGGTACCCACACCGGAGCTCACAGCACTGGTGGACCATTGCGAGAGGGAAGGACTGGATCTTGTGATATCAGCCGACTCCAACGCGCACCATATCATCTGGGGCAGCGAAAAGTCGAACGCACGAGGTGAGGAATTTCTGAACTATCTCTTCACCACTAACTTAAGAATTATGAACCGGGGCTCTGAACCGACCTTTGTTACTAGGCGAGCCCAAACTATCATTGATCTCACTCTTGCAACAGAGAACATCTCGCGGCACATCTTGAACTGGCATGTTTCGAAAGACTCATCTTGCTCTGACCACAGGTGGATCATATACACTATTAACATCATGGTAAATCCCGCGGAGCCGCGACGGAATCCCCGGAAGATGGACCGCGTTAGGTACCTTGCCGAAACGGCGGAAAATCTGAAGGGACTTCCAATTCCTAGCTATGACAACGCCGCGGCGATTGACACCCACAACTACCAACTCACCAAGACTCTAGTGGACTGCTTTGAAAAAACATGCCCACTTGTGACACCAAGAAGGGCCCCCGCAGGTAAGACCAGCTGGTGGAGCCCAGAACTGGAAAAACAACGTCGCAAGGTAAGAAAGCTGTTCAACAGAGCTAAAAACACCCGACAGGACAACGATTGGGATAAATTTAAAGAAGCCCAACATCAATACAAGAAGCGTATCCGTCTCAGGAAAAGCGAATGCTGGAAACGCTTCTGTTCGAACATAGAATCCAACAGCCATGCCACCAGAATGAAAAACATTCTGATCAGCGAACCTGAGCGCTGTATCGGTTCTTTAAAGAAACCGGATGGCACGTATACCAAGTCGGACGCAGAAACTTGCGAACTCCTTCTCCAGACTCACTTTCCAGGTTGTGTTATTAACTCCTCAGGGAGCTGGGAAGCTGAGATCAGCAATTCAGCATCCAATACCGACTGGAACCAAGCCCAGAGAATTGTCACACATGATAAGGTGAAATGGGCTATCAACAGCTTTCTCCCATACAAATCAGCAGGCCTGGACGGTCTCTTTCCAGGACTACTGAAATGGAGCGATGACCGTCTGGTGGTGCATCTCGTGAACCTGTTCAGAGCATGCATTGCTTACGGTTACACTCCCCTCAAATGGAGAGAAGTTAAAGTCGTATTTATTCCCAAGCCCGGCAAAAGTGATTACACGCAGCCGAAGTCCTTCAGGCCAATCAGCCTCACATCCTTCTTACTTAAAACCCTCGAAAGGCTCTGTGAAAGGGACATTCGAACACATGCTCTGTCGTGTAACCCACTCAACGCTAACCAACATGCCTACAGCATGGGCAAATCAACAGAGTCCGCCCTACATAGCGTCGTATCACGCATTGAGAACGGACTATCATCTAAACAATCAACCTTAGGCATCTTTATAGACGTTGAAGGCGCCTTTGACAAAACCACCTTTAACCCTCGACCCGTCGCGTGGGGTCTTTCAAAGCCCAGGGTTTAGTAAATTGCCAAATATGTAAACTTAGAATATGTTTTCGGATCCCTTACTTTAGGTACCCTCCTAAAAAGGATCACACTTCACCCTCCCGCCATCAAAATTAAGCCTGCGCGTGCGCCCTTTGAAGTACGAACGTGTATTTCTACACAAGGCTCTCAAGGACCCCACGCGACGACTGGCGTAAGTAAATTTTTACTAGTGACTCAATAGATTTTTTTTGTGATAATTTTTATTTTGTTATATTTTGGTTCGAGGACATTTGTTTTATGAGTAAAAATGGATAACTGACCAAGTTATCGTATTTTAAGACGGTTGGAAGAAGATGAGGAGATTGTTGGTGGTGAAGAGTGAAATGAAGAAAATGTTGATTATCCGGACGAAGTTAGTGAAAAAGACACGGATTCAAAACTGGAATACAAAAAAGATGAGCATTGTGAACAAATCACTTCATCAATAACGTCCATAATATCCCATTAAAGTCATACCAAAGCTATATGCACTGATTACGTCCAAAGAATTGGTTAGGGTTACTTAGACATGAAAAGTATATATATTTTATCATGATTTTTAGCTGATATATGTTTGTTTATCATCTTTAGTTCATTGACCTCAAATAATAATATAAAAGGAAGAAGTTATCCTCCGTTTTTTATTTTTAAGTTAATTTTAAGATGACTCAGAAAAAATATAAGAAAAAAATGTTACTTCTAATACTTTGATTTTTTTTTAATATAAATAAATGTCTGATTTGCAATATCTTTTGTTTTTTATTTCAAGGAAGTCCTATCCAAATGCGAAACACCAAAATAATGTCAATAATTTATGTTACAATACTAATTGATTGATATTTATTTTTGGGGTCTCTGAAGACCCCACGCGACGGATCGCGTAATAAAAAAGGCGCGACGGGTGGAGGGTTAACAGCATTAGCCGAGCCCTATCTAGGCATGGGGTCGAACCCACGACTGCCGGGTGGATAGACAATATGCTAAGACAAAGGGCTATCCAATTTACCATAAATACCACGACCCGAGGTGTGGTAGCAAGAGGCTGCCCACAGGGAGGAGTTCTCTCCCCCCTCCTATGGAACATCGTGGTCAATGAGCTGATCTGCAGACTCATCGACCATGGGTACTATACGGTAGGCTACGCGGACGATCTAGCCATTCTCATAACGGGACCTTTTGAGAATGTACTATGCAACCTGGCAAAACAGGCTCTAAAGATCGTCGAACAATGGTGCCTGGAGCACGAACTATCAGTGAACCCGTCAAAAACGGAACTTATTATGTTCACTCACAAACGCAATCTTGGCAGTTTACGATTACCTAAACTGTTTGGCACCGAGCTGTCCCTAACAAATGAGGTCAAATATCTGGGCATTATCATTGACAGTAAACTGTTATGGAACAAACACTTGGACCACAAGATTAACAAAGCTAGCATAACATTTTGGCAATGCAGAAGACTTCTGGGGAAATCCTGGGGCCTTTCGCCGAAAACAACAATATGGCTATATAAGAGCGTAATTAGGCCAATAATCACCTACGGAGCGGTAGTTTGGTGGCCCAGAACTGAACTCATAACCACCCGTAAAAAACTGCAGACATTCCAAAGGTTGGCCTGCTCAGCCACCACAGGATGCATGCGAACAACACCTACTAATGCCCTAGAGATAATGCTAGGTCTGCCGCCACTGGATCTCTTTATTCAACAGGAGGCCAGTATGGCGGCAATCAGGCTGAAACACTCCGGCATGTGGAAAAACCAAAGGGGCAATCACACCCTAATATGGGAAAGGGCGCTAAACGATGTACCTTACATTGAAGCGCCCTGTGACAGAATCCCCAAAACTCATGTGTTCGATAAACTCTATCGAATTCAACTATCAGAGACCGAGCGAGATCAATCAGGAGCTAACGAAGTCCGAATTTACACGGACGGCTCGAAAACCAAAACCGGCACAGGTGCTGGTGTATTCTCAATGGATCTCAACATCAAAATATCTCTACCGCTAGGGGAACATAGCTCCATATTCCAATGTGAATGTGTAGCAATCACCCAAGCTGCCACCGCAGTCATGGAAAGAAACATCTCTAACTACGGGATTAGAATTCTATCCGACAGTATGGCTGTACTAACGGCACTGAACGGCAATATTATGTCGTCCAGCCTAATTTATGAATGTCACTTAGCATTGCAAAAAATTTCGAACCACAATAGGGTCATCTTGCAATGGATAAAAGGACATAGTGGATCATTGGGTAATGATGCGGCAGACGAACTTGCAAGGAGAGGCTCAGATGTGGGCGTGGCCGGCCCCACACCCTTTTTGCCTATCCCATCCGGTCAACTCAGGACCTGGGTACGTCTGCAAACCCAACAAAAACATAATGCCAGATGGGCATCTACAACCGACTGCAGACAGTCTAGAGAGGCGGTACCTGCACTAACACCGCGACTGACTACCAGACTTCTCAGTCTTCAACGAACAGACTTACGAGTTGTGGTGGGCATGCTCACCGGTCATTGCCCACTCAACAAACATCTGTTTACCATCAACGCGACAGACAGCCCGTTGTGCAGGGGCTGCCTGAACGCGGATGAAACGGCAACCCACGTAATCCTGGAATGCGAGAGTGTTGCTAACCAACGGGCACAAAACCTTGGCATCCCAAGGTCGCTCCAAGAAGCCTGTGAACGTCCCAGGAGACTTCTGAGCTTCTGGAAGGAGCTGGGTTGGCTCATATAGCCAACCGTCCCACCTCACGCATAACGGACCATTTACGAGTCCAAATGCGGAAAAGGGAGCCCCTTAGTTCTTCAGAGACAAAATTTTCGATGTCTGTGGGTATATTTCTGTAACCAACTAACAAAACGGCATGTAATATTTTTTTCTGTACAGTTTAGCTTTAGCTCTACCTGGGACAAATTCTATTTTTTTAATAGTAGCTATATATATACAAAATAAAAAATTTTGAAGTCTGTTCTCCTGATTCATATAGGGCGTCCGTTTCCCATTTTCCGGAACAAAATGGTCGATGTCGCATTTTCCTTTTGATTCATCAATATAAATTATAGTTATATCGAAAGGTAATTAATTGACCTCTTACAAAAAAAATACATATTAGATATAACTACGTTAGTGTAATTTTAATTAAGTAAATAAGAAGTGTCCGGCGTATAAAACTGATTCATGTGGAGTAAGCTTTGCTTGACTGTACTTGGTCGAGGAATAATGATGAGAGTCTGGGATCCCACGTGGGGGGAAACCTGTCGTACAACGGACGTGCTAGAAGGCGGACATGAGGCTGGTTGGCTTAGAACCTGGTGAAACACAGGTAAATGTCTGATTCATCTGTGCTTGGTTTAGGTACCTTGCTGATTACAATGCCTAATTTATTAATTTTATTTTTGCTGTTTTAAGACTTTAATCTGAGTTTCGTGTGATGCTTTTGGGTTACAGATTCGTGTAGAAAAATGATAATACTGAAGTCTGTATGAATGATGAGTTAAGCATGATTTTAGGCAAAATCATGAGTCATCTGTGCCTGATTTATATGTTCAAAAACCCATATGAATCTGAAAATAAATTAGTTTTCCTCTTTTCCAGCCAGAAAGGAGCACTTTTGTTACGTTATTTTACTTTTTCATGTCAGTAGAGTGTGTGTGACATATTACGTACATAATTTTGACATTATTCTTCGGTTTTTATTCATTAATAGGTCAAACTCTACCTATCTATTTTTTTATATTGCTGTTTACAACAATGCCACTATCAATAGTAGAAAAGATGGAACAAAATATATCTATGAGAAAAAGAGACTCACTGAACGTACGAATTTTTCATCCTTCTAAGATAGAAAATAAGAAAAGTTCTAGGCAAATATGCTGCGTGGAAATTAGAAATGAAAGAATTATATTTGAAAAAATAGAGAGAAAAACAAAAGTAAACAGAGTGAATATTATAACGTATCATTAAAATAAATATCTAGTACCTATTTATAACAAAATTCTCGCTTTTCTGTAAGTATTTATTTCTGTAATTGTTAGTTTAAAAACAAGAATTTTATTGTTGAATTGAACAGATTTTTTCCTTGATAATATGATCACTGTTAATAAATTAATTGTTTTATAAAAAAATAATATTGTTGTTATAATATTATGATTATTTTCTTATTACAAAGCCCATTTTTATTAACATCTGTTAAAAATTCTGATTCATCTGGGCACAAAATTTTTAAACGTCGATATCTTAAAAACTACTTTGTAAAAAGAAGTCCCTCAAACAAATAAATGTTATTTGGAATATCTATTTTCATATGAACATGTGTTACTGAGCTGAAAGTGGAATTAAAATTTGACCATATGAATCAGTCAAAGAATCAAATTTCGAAGAACTACCCAATAACAATAACAATAGGTATATAATTTACTTAATATTTTCCACAAGTATCACACAACGCCATCTAGTCCCTAACTAAGCAGAGCTTGTGATATAGGTACTAGATAACTGATAAACCTACCTACTTAAATATTTTTAAATACATACATATTATAGAAAAATAACACTCAGACACAGAACAATAAATGATCATGCTCAATTGCTCATCACACAAACATTTGTCCTGGGTGGGAATCGAACCCACGACCCCCGGTATAGCAGTCAGGGTCACTAACCACTAGAATCGGCCAGTCGAATCTAACTATCAAATTCGGGTAAGTTGACCTGCTGGCGTCTACGGGTATAAAGATAGACTAAAATTAATACGTAAATTCCAGTAAAGCAACAACATAAGCAGCGCATAGATTTAAATAAGCCATAACTAAGTTCATATTAAGAGGGTACTGATTCCACAATGTGTATTTAGAAGCACAGGCATCTATAAAGTCCAGAGCGTCGTGTAATGTGACACGAAGTTGATTCTCTGCAATAATATTAGAAAACAAAAAATAATAAAAGTGTGTAGGTACAAAAATTCAGCTCACTATGAATCACAGGGTACAATTATACTATAGTGAAACTAGGAATTTTTCAGCAGATTGGGGTTTAAAATGCTTAAAATTACTGGGCTAAAAACGATCAATTGTTTTATTTTACATAAAGTATTGAAAGTTGAGGAATATTCCACAATACGTTTTGTGCTAATTCAGTGGCCTATCAGGGGTTTGCTATTTTTAGTACGGACCTTGGCATCATTTTTTTTTTCTTTCGCCAGAGTTGAAACTTTGGGCATAATTAGACTACTACCTAAGAAGTCCATAGAAAAAAAAATTAAGTTTCTAAACCGTAACCAACCAGAGATATGGCGGTTTGTATTTTGTTCTAATCGGGAGTTATTTTTTGTAGGAATCCATCGATTTTTTGATGTACTAGCTTTTGGTCGCGACTTTGCCCACCTCAAACACCTTTATGTTTAGTCTATAACTGTTTCTAGAGTCCCATCTATCTCTGTACCAAAATTCATCAACATCGGCTCAGCCATTTTGACAAAAAAATGGAACAGACTTATAAACTTAATTTGGAATTTGTAATATTAGTAGGTTAACGAAGAATAATGAGTGGTCTGTTTAAAAAAATGTTAAGAAGATCTTTTTAACCGACTTCAAAAAAAGAGGAGGTTCACAATTCGTCGCAATATTTATTTTTTATGTATGTTCTTAGATTTCTCAATGACGCTTTTTTTTTGAGGTAAATTCATTACATGAATTCGCACCCATACTAGACTTGTACTGACTAAAATCCACGGTGTCTTTCAATTAGCCCTTTACGTTCCGGGGTCACGGTAATTCGTGAGCCCCGCGACTAAGTGGGTACAGACATTTTTTTTTAACGTGGTAATATCATCAAATGAGTCCTCCCACCCCTTACTGTCAGTCTTCTACTGACTAAAATCCACGGTGTCCTTCAATAGCTCTTTATGTACTGGGGTCACGGTAAGGAAATAATCCCGCGACCCCGGCAGGCTTTGGCCCTCTGAGAGGAGGGCCCCGTCATTATGCTGACGCTCTTTGAGGCGCACGTGGGACACAAAGCGCCGTCGACCCGGGCATGGTCCATGGTCGGACAGCGAGTTGCCCTTTATTCGCTGCCCGCATGCCCGCGCCTACGGTGGCCGGAAATCGTCTTATGACGTCGGTCGCCATGGGCGTCCACCACCGCAGTTGGGGCGGAGGGAGGACTCTGTCCTCTCTCGCACGCGGCTCGCCTCCTCCATCGCGAGCATTACTGGTTCGCAGAAGGAGGCGACCGCTTCCCACTCCGTCTCGCTCCGCAGCATGGCCGCCTCCAATGCCGGGCGCGAGAGGTCTCTGCCTAAAGTGGGTATAGGCATAGTATATTGTTTTCAGATTGCGTAAATAATGCTTAAATATCCGTTGATTTTCTGTAAGTTTTTTTCCTACATTTCCTCATTATCTCGTCATCATTTTTTACCAAGGTGGATTATAGTCCTTACGAATCTGATAGTCTCTTCTGCTCCACTCAAGGAGGGGAAACTCACTTTCTGATTATTTTTAACCGACTTCAAAAAAGAGTAGGTTCTCAGTTCGACCTGTGTGTACGTATATGTTTGTTTGTCCGCGATTATCTCGTCTTTGGCTGAACTGATTTTGATGGGGTTTTCAGAAAAGTGTTCGTTACATTCTGAAGAAGGTTTTCGTATTTAGCAATAATTGATATCTTGTGAAGTTGCTCGCATAGATTCGTTTTTGTTGCTCATTAGGATTGTAGATTTTCAAAGACGCCGATTAATATGAAGAGTTTTGTTGAATATTATCTAAATCATGTTTTGAAGTTGGTTCCCTTTTTTACAAAAAAAAAATTCATAGTTTGAAAACAAGACGATTTTGTTTTACCCTTCTTAGTAAATACAAAAAAAAAAACTTTTTGAAAAAAACTTAAGAAAAAAAGAGAACCGACTTCAAAACCAAACAAAACACAAAAAAAACTATAAAATAACTTTTCTTTCAGAAGTCGGTGACGATATTTTTTTTTTCGTTGACATACTGGCCACCGACTTCCGAAAGAAAAGTTAATTTATAGTTTTTTTTTGTGTTTTGTTTGGTTTTGAAGTCGGTTCTCTTTTTTTTAAAGGTTTTTTTATTTTTCCCTTTTTAGTTGAAATAAATATCAAAAATCTTTATAAAATCGGCGTCTTTGAAAATCTACAATCCTATTAAGCAAAACGGATCTATTTGAGCAACTTCACGAGAAATCCGTTTGTGTTATATACTCAAACCTTTCCCAGAATGTAACAAACACTTTCCCGAAAACTGCATCAAAATCGGTTCAGCTAAACGCTAGATAATTGCGGACAAACATGCAATCGTCCCAGAAAATCTACGATCCAAGTAAGCAAAACGGATCCACGCGGGCAACGTCACGGCATATCTATTAGTGTTATATACTAAAACCTTCTCCAGAATATAATGAACACTTTCCTGAAAACTGCATCAAATCCGCTGAGCCAAACGCGAGATAATCGCGGACAAACATGCAATTGTCTCTGAAAATCGTCGATCCAAGTAAGCAAAACGGATCCAAGCGGGCAACGTGACGGGATATCTATAAGTGTTATACAATTAAATCTTCCCCAGAATGTAAAAAAACACTTTTCTGAAAACTGCATCAAAATCGGTTCAGCCAAACGCAAGATAATCGCGGACAAACATGCAATTGTCTGTGAAAGTCGTCGATCCAAGTAAGCAAAACGGATCCACGCGGGCAACGTCACGAGATACTCGTATCTATTAGTGTTATATACTAAATCCTTCTCCAGAATGTAATGAACAATTTCTTGAAAACCGCATCAAAATTCGTTCAGCCAAACGTGAGATAATCGCGGACAAACATACATACATGCAGGTCGAACTGAGAACCTACTTTTTTTTAAGTCTGTTAAAAAGTGTAAAATAACTTTTCTTACGGAAGTCGGTGGCTTTGTTTTTTATTTCATTGACAATGGCCACCGACTTGGTCGCGGGATTATTCCCTTACCGTGACCCCGGAACATAACAGGCTATTGAAGGACACCGTGGATTTTAGTCAGTAGAAGTCCGACAGTCCCTCCAACGAAATCATCAAATGAGTCCTCCAACCCCGGGCAGGGCGTGCCCGGGGTTGGAAGACTCATTTGATGATTTTACCACGATAAAAAAAAAATGGCCACCGACTTCCGAAAGAAAAGTAAGTATTTTACAATTTTTGTTTGGTTTTGAAGTCTGTTACATTTTTTCGTCAAAACGGCTGAGCCGATGTTGATGAATTTTGGTACAGAGATAGATAGGACTTTAGAGACGGTTATAGGTGACACATAAAGGCGGTTGGAGTAGGCAAAGCCGCGGGTAAAAGCTAGCACATCAATAAACCTATGGATTCCTACTAAAATAATTACTCCAGATTTGAACAAAACAAAAACCGTCATATCTCTGGTTGGTTACGGTTTAGAATTTTTAAAATATTTTTTATGAACTTCTCATATTGCGGTCTACTAATGACCAAAATTTCATTGCTGGCGAAAGAAAAAAAAAATTGATGCCAAGAAGTTGCAAACTCCTTTAGTGGACTATCAAATTCAGTGGACTATCAAATTCAGTGGACTATCAAATTCAGTGGACTATCAAATTCAGTGGTCTATCAAATTCAGTGGACTATCAAATTCAGTGGACTATCAAATTCAGTGGACTATCGCATGTGCCATTCATGCTATAATCAGTGTCATTGCTGTAACTAGCGGCGTATTAAATCTACTGGCGTATTGTGTAACTACTGGATGGCGTGGCGTACATTTCCTGCGACCACTAGGGTATAATACGTTACTCTGGTCATTAAGGCACGGTGTCGTTACTGTGAACACAAGTGTAATATTCGAAAGTGTACTCGAATGACGTTTTATACCTACACATAGTAATTGCGTATTTTACTACAAAAACAAACTGAAAATCTGTTTAAGCCGTTAAGGGTTTTGAAAAATAATGAACTCGAACTTTTTTTTTTAATCAGTTAATGTTGATACAGATGAAACGCTTCTAAATTTGGGAGTGAGGGCTTGTCACGCCTATACAATGTATAGGCGAAATATTATTTCATACCGATTGAGTGACGTTTTGTGGTTTTTTATGCGTTGCATATTTATCATTTTGACTTATTTTAAATACAGGTCATATACCTACATATTTTTCGAATGATAGTTTATCTAAAAAACACATATTTTTGGTAATCTATAATTTGGACTAATTTTTTTGAGTATTTGCCTATAGTTAATATTGTGAGCTGTGACCTATGGCATATGGAACAACTTTTATTGATTTTTCCCATACAAATAACCGACTACTCTACTGTTGTATTAAATATAGCTACAATACCTTTGTACGTTAGCAACTGTTCTGCCAAAATACATTTAAGATCATCCAAATGATTTGCACCTAATTCCATAAGTAGTGGTGGCATAAACAATATTAATGAAGACGAAATCACTTCCGCACACCAGGGCACCAGTAGCCAAAGTTCCTGGAACAGTAGAACATTTTTGTCATTAGGTTCTTTCACACAGAGCGAGCAGCCTGTCGAGGCATTTGCCGCGCGAGGAAATGGCCTCGCAAGGCTACTTGCTCTGTGTGTACGCGCCTATTGTTTCTCGACCGAGACACGAAACAATATACGTCGTGAGCAAACCAAAAACCCGACATTGGGTGTTTTTCCATTAGCCGGCGGCGCCCGGTGCCGGTGCCGTGCCGGCTAATGGAAAAACGTCCATTGGATGGCCCACCCCACCAATAGCAACAGGTAATATACATACATATATTCGATAGGTATTTTAAGCTGAAAAAAAAATACTATCCTACCTAATCAAAAAAGCTAGAAATTCACCATCAATTGACCGACAATGAACTTACCGAAACAGGAAAAGTGTTAGCAACATAAATTAATGACAAAAATTTCACAAAATTACACCCAAAGGCTACGATTATCTGAAATATAGATAAACAGGTATTATTTAATTATCTTGTTGAATGCTAAGACTAATTTAATACACTTAAGGCCAATACAATCGCAATCAAGAAGCGTTATTGCCTTGAAAGTACTTAAGGGTCATTTCACGCAGGCTGAATTTTTTACTAATTTCGGTGGATTTTTTTATTTGTAGATTTTCGGATGAAAAAATAAACTTGTTTTATTCTGGAACATATTAGTATTATAGATGTTGAAGTAGGAAATAAACAACTGTAGTTGTTTTGAAAATAAAACGGCCACCGAAATTGCCATCCCACTGAAATTTAAAACTGTACACCGAAAATGGAATTTTTGGTACCATGACAGTTATTAAACAAAAAACCACTTGTTTGTCAACACACAAGTCGTTGGCAACATTATATTATGGCGGCTGCACAGGCCCTATAGCAGATCTAAAATACGTTTGTCTGTATTTGATACTGCATCTTTTGACACGGGTCATAGACCACATTTTGCAATTTTACAAAATTAACTTTAGCAAAAAACTGAAGTGAACCAAATAAAAATCATAAGATATTCACATCACTGACAGCGTCATTTTTAACTTTCATTCCTTTTTTTTCTTAGTCTCTCAGCCTGATTTTTTTTTTCTTAACTTTCTCCTCTCGATTGTTTTTCCTTTCGCTTTCCCATCCCATATCAAGACAAAATTGAGTAAGTTTAGTATAAAGAGTTTAGCCATAATATTGTACAGGTCAAATGCAGGCCCAAATAGAAATTTCGAAATTTCAACAATATAACATTCATTAATTACTTTTTTAAAGCCAGTTAAACATACAATGCTACCCTTCAAAGTTTGTCCAATTAATTGTGTTGCCTCTCGGGGGTAAATATCTTACCAAACTCACATGAACCCACAGCCATTTAAGTATTGATGGAATATCGGTGGCAATAAAGTTACCACCGAAACCACCGTTATTGCACCACCGAAATTAGGAACATAAAGAAAAAAATGAATAAAATCAAAACTATTCGTGCTTCAGTCATTTAAAATGTATGGTCGCTAAGGGCACCCATAACATACTCGCGTACCATACCGCAAAAAAATTACATTCATTCGTACAGTAACCCACCGAGATTGCGAAAGTTCGTATTCCCTCTTAGATTTAAAAAGTATTTACGTATTGGCACGAAACCTCGGCAGGATCGGCCAGGTCACTACTGCGAGAACGCAAGAGCACGACTGGGCCTCCGTGTGCGTAAGGAGATAATTCCTTAGGAGATACTTGTTTAAGTTGTAGACCGGTTTAAAAAAAACACACCGAAATTGCACTTTTGGCGTGGACATTCCTTATCCTAATAGTCCTGATGTCTGCTTGATGACAGAAGTAAAGGAAGTAATCAATATGGTTGCTTTAAGAATAGACCAACATAATCATGTTCAATTTAAGTACCAAATTTCCATCACAACATATTTAAAGAGGTAAATGCGCTTAAAAGTCAATCACGGATATACCACCGTTATTGAGAAACGGACTCATTTAATTTTTTTTTAATTTTTATTTCACAGTTTTTTATTTCAACTAGTGCCTTCATATGAGCTAGTTTTCTTTTTACACGAAAAAAAAATAAAATGGTCTTTTAAATACATTTTACATAGTGATTTCACGCGAAGAACCTCTAAAAATGCTGTCGGTGAAACTACCCATATCGTAGGAAAAATCTTGGTCGGCTTGAATTGAGGTTATAACTTATACTGTTTCTAAAATGCATACATATTTATGTGGAGCTTCTCACCTTCACTCTTAATATTTTGACTGTCGACATCATTTTTATTGAAAGTTCTGCATAAGCAGCAATAAAATTTTTAACGTGTTCGGTTTTCTCATCATCATTCATCTGTGCGCTTTTCAAATTATCTGTCAGTGTTTTGCATATAGTTTGCACAATTTTTCTATAATTATCTGTTATATAAATCAGAGGTAAGCGACTGAAAAAACATGCGTATTCTTGATAGGCATACATAATGAATTCTTGTACTGAAAAACTTTGTAGACCGGAAAAGGCAAAAGATACAATTCCAAAAGTAATAGCAAAAATGATTGAGAAAAATGTCACGAAGCAAGAATTTTCATTATTTAAAGAATTTGTCGCCAAATATGAAGCGAATGAAATCAAATATTCTGTCTCAGTGATCAAAGATAACAAGATATTAGCTGACATCTCTATTAAAACAGAAACGGTGTAAATCATTGCGAAGACTGTCTCAACTGATGAAACTTCCTGAATGCTGAGAGAACACACTAAGTTCACGACACAAATGATGAAACAGTATAGTTTTGTAAGTAAACTAATAGTAGCTGAAGTATTGCGCTTAAAATAAAACCCAAATAACAGACTGCACCACAAAATTCCGTTGATTGTCAAATACTTATCAAAATTAGCTATTCTTCTTCGAAATGGCATTTTGCTAAAAAAGTTAACAATTGAATGCTTTCAAAATCGCCGTCAGAAATCAGAAGCTTATTGTTCACTAGTCACAAAACAAATAATGAAGGTATTGTGTACTTATTTATTCGTTCTCAAATTAACTGTATTTATTTATCCAGAAATAAACCAACACTATCTAGGGTTGTAGTAAATTACAGTTTTATACTAAATCAATGATTTTATCTATCTTTTGAAACGTAGTAAAATTATGTTAAGTGATGTAAAAAATATAACAGTAGGTATCAAATATAGTTTTTAAATCAAATTTTAATGATTTAAAAAAATATTAATTATTACCATAATTATTACTAATACAATAATCATAATTTATTTCATATTTCTTTATTTTAATATTTACTATTATTACCTACCTGGGGTGCTAATACAGGAAACCTCCACGTGCGCCCGTTGAGTGGAGGTTTCCCTCTCGGATACGCCCGGGGGGAAGACCAGTTTTTCGGGTGCACCCTGGGATGCGGGCAAAAACTCTTCCTTAGGCACTGTGTGCCCAAGGGTTCTCTTTGCCCGTATGCGAATAGTCTGTCGGGTGGACGCTCGAACGCGTGTCACTCTGAATAGCAGAGAGGGCTCAGCGGCGGAGCGGGCTTGCTGGTGGTGAGTAATGGGTAAGCTCGCCGTCCGACCAAGGACCAAGCCCGGGTCGGTGGGACGTCGTGTTACACGCGTCACTGACTGGGCCCCTTATGGTGCCAAATAGGCATTTGGCGCGCAGGCCCAGACGGTGACAGCAGGCGCTGGGGCTGCGAAATTTTCTTAATCCATCTTAAACACGGGTGGATTTTAGTCAGTAAGAGTCTGACAGTCCCTTCCGCCCCGCCCAGGGCGGGAGGACTGTGTAGGTGTGGTGGCTGGATAGGCGTCACGGCGTCCTGATCTACCGCATGACGCCTGGAAACGCCTGGAAACGCCTGGGTATCACCACTGCGAAGATCACAGTCGAGCATACGGTGCAAGACTGCTCCGCTTGGGCAGAGCACCGACGTGTCCTCACGGCGGCGATAGATGGAGACCTTGACAAACAAAGTGAGAACTTTATCTAGTTTACCTGAAATTTAGAAAATATACCTGAGGCCTTACCACGAGCTATTAACGCGATCCTGTTCAGGCTGTGGGAAAGAGATGGCGCTAGACGACTTGTATAGCTCTGTCTCCCTCCCACAGCCTGAACCGGATCGCGTTAAAAGTTCGTGGTAAGGCATCTCATCATTATTTTTGTCGTATCTTTTTTTTAACTGTTTGCCACACTCTTAACATGTTATTGCTGTATTTAATGGGTAAAAAGAATAAAGCATAATGGGTGATAAGATAAGGGAGATTTTAAAGTCGTATGTATACGAGTTCTTGTTCTCAAGAACTCGTAGATCACACATTAATACATATTTGTTCCATAGGACCGCCAATCTCTGCGCCAACCATATCGTTATTATTGTCTATGCTGTGTCATATCAATTTGTCTTCTGTGTTCCATGGCAACATAGTAAAACTCAGTCGTCATACCTCGCGAATGTCGTCGCAAATGCCGGCAGGTCAAACTGTTGCTCATACGAGGTCGGGCTTAGAAAGGCCACAGCTTTTTAAGAACATGCTGTGTTTCTTCATCACGGAATTACTTAGGTAGTATCACAGCATCATTTGTCTCCTGTTTTTCCAGAAATATGAACATATATAAAAGCGCCTACCTACGATTTTTTTTCCTTTTTAGGGTTCCGTAGTCAACAAGGAACCCTAAAATCGCCATGTCCGTCCGTCCGTCTGTCCGTCCGTCCGTCTGTCCGCAGTTTAGCTCAGAGACGCACAGTACTAGAGAGCTGTAATTTGGTGTAAATATACGGATTTGTTGTGCCGAAAAAGTGGTAAAATAAAATCTCGAAAAATATTTTTTTTAGGGTAGGTACCTCCTGTACACGTAAAGTGGGAATGTTTTTTTCGTTCTCGCGTATCCCTTAGTGTGGGGTATCATTAAATAGGTCTTTAAAAAATAATGTGAGTTTTCATTTACAATATTTTGATAAAAAAATTCATTTGTGAAATATTAAGCTTTAAAGTGCTAAATTTTACTCGACTCGAGTGTCCCCCCCCTCTACCAGCTAAAGGTTATGTTTGGGGGTGTGAAAAAAATCACAATAGTAGTATATATAACGAAGTTTAAAAGAAAATTATCATGACTAAGTAGGCTTTACAACTTTTCGAGTAATAGTCGACCAACTTATAAAATGTACTTGGATAACATATTTTCTTAAACAAAATGTATCGGAGAACATCCTCTTCAACTGCAAATGTAGGTTTGTCAACTTTATTTTTACAGCTTTAATAGGTATGTATTTACGGTATGTTTTTTGGGGATAGGTAGGTTTTTATCGTCAACTATTTTTAACTAACTTCAAAAAAGGAGGAGGTTCTAAATTCATCGTAATCTTTTTTTTTTATGTATTTTCCCCGATTTCTCAAAGACTCCTGAACCGATTTTGAAAATTCTTCTTTTTAAAATTAAATTCAGCGTATTTCTATGGGCAACTACGGAACCCTACACTGTACTTGGCTGGTTTTTTATTATTATTTATTTGCCCCACACTAAAATCAAAACAATAAGAAGATTTACTAATTATATGTCGTGGGTGCGTTATAAACATTGAATAGAATAGAAAAAAAATTGGACACACACACACAGAAATAAAATAGGCCTATTTACTTAAATACAATAAGAATTGTGTTGAGCAAGCCACTCTAAACGGATTACCAATTCAGTATTTGCTGGGCGAAAGACACCCATTTTTTTTGACACCCAGCGTTGGTTTTTAGTTGTTACCTGTGACGCATGGACGGACGAACTGATTGCAACTCACATCCATAAAAACGCGATGCCCTATTGTTGTAAAATGACTGGGAAAGTCAAAACATCTTGCAACAAGGAGGCCTCGCGCTTGCAAAACAAGACCTGAAAAAAGGCCTCGCTGATGCTTGCTCTCTTCTAAATTAGGTCTCGCTACACCACTGCGTTGTAACATAATAATAATACACTAATATTCCCGCTTCTGTATTACACTGGGCTCTCTTTAGATGCACTTACAAAATGCATCGTAAAACACACACAAAGTCCACAAATGTGTTCCCATTCAAAGAAGCCGGCAACAATGTTGGACAGACTGCCGCATTTTATAGAAATACTCAGAATTAATAATATTAACACAAAGCCGAACTGTGCCGTGTTCTTTAGAAATTGTGTTCGTTAGAAATTTAAGAAGTGAACGTTTAATTTCTCCAAATTAAACGTTCACTTCTTAGTAAAATATTAGCGTTTGAGTGCGTTTTATTCTTTAGAAACGGTTATTATGAAGTCTTAGCTAGGTTTCATATCTTGAAGTTTTAAAAATAGTAGCTAGTAGGTAAACATGCGGACTGATAGTAATGGGCAACTTGCTGTCCGACCACGAACCATGCCTGGGTCGACGGCGGCGTGTCGTGTTCCTCAACAAGCTGTCAGCACAATTGCGACTCCGTCAGGCATTTAGCCCTCTAAGCGCTCCTTGGGAGGGCTCAAGTCTGCAGGGGTCGCGGGACTGTGTCTGTGACCCTAGAACGTAAAGGTCTAATGAACGATCACCGAGGATTTTAGTCAGTACAAGTCTGATAGTACCTCCCGTGAACTCCCGTCCCGCCTTGAGTGGGACTTGATTTTACCACGATTAAAAAAAAACACAAGCGTCAAATTCGAAATTTTTCATTTCATTTCAAACGAATTTTTCTTTCCACAAAAAAAGAAACTATACAACAGGTAGCTCAAACAAAATAAAAGTACCAAAGCATGGCAGTTAGTCACAATAAGCAACATTATACTAACATGACATCTGTATTCACAACTCCCAGAACAACTACATTTTTGTCTTCCGCGACACTTATTTGCCAAATATTAACACAATTTGCAAATTGACGTCAATACTATCCTTCGGAAGCGTATGTTCATCTGTGCACATATATTTAAATATTATGTATAACCAGGTTTTCTTAGTGAATCGATGGTAGACAATTCATCCATATTGATTCTCAAATTCAGCTGCACCAACAATTTGCTGACGCAGTTAAAACTGTAAACAGTAGACGAGCATGGTGCCACAAGATGGAAGATGGATCACTGTCTCTGAGGAGACACCGTATATACCCTCGATACCGTTTATAGCCCATGGAACTACCAGTTGTACTATCAAATAATGTAGTAGTACAACGAGATTTTGTTTTAGGCCTACTGTCCAAATGTCCTGACGTGTCCTCACGGCTGCGATAGGCGGAAACCTCTCGCGCCCGGCATTGGTTTCGGCCATGCTGCGGGGCGAGACGGAGTGGGAAGCGGTCGCCTCCTTCTGCGAAGCAGTAATGCTCGCTAAGGAGGAGGCGCGCCGCGAGCGAGAGAGGACAGAGTCCTCCCTCCAAAGGGCAACTCGCTGCCCGACCAAGGACCATGCCCGGGTCGACGGCGCGTTGTGTCCCACGCGCGCCTCAAAGAGCGTCAGCATAGTGACGGGGCCCCCCTCTCAGAGGGCCAAAGCCTGCCGGGGTCGCGGGATTATTCCCTTACCGTAACCCCGGAACGTAACAGGCTATGAAGGACACCGTGGATTTTAGTCAGTAGAAGTCTGACAGTCCCTCCCGCCCTGCCCGGGGTTGGAGGACTCATTTGATGATTTTACCACGCAAAAAAAAAAAAAAAAATGTCCCAAATGTCCTACTGTGACAAATGAAGATAGGCGTATTTTGTATATTTGTTATGTCCACGCTGCTTCATGCAATAATCAGTCACGCTACAAAAGGTCTCAGTTTTCTTTCAACTAGTATCGAGGAAGGACGTCTTTTGTTGTAAAAATGACGAACGCAACACGAGCGGCTGACTGCCCGCTTCGTGGACACAGATTTCATTGTTTCTACGCAAGATGAGAGCATTCGTCTTGCAATCGTCAATTGACGAAAGTGTGCGTATGACGTGCGGTTACGTGGACAATGGGCCTTACCCATGTTACTAAATAAAGCGAGAGCTTAGATAGGATTAATTTGATAAAGTATTAGAGGATGAGGAGCTCGTAACTAAATAATTACAGTCGCACAGGCCGATTCTCAGTTAAGCCGCGCTTGCCGAGGTTGGTCTGTGCATGGGTGACCATCTGACATAGCGAGTTTCCTCCGTGCCTCGGAAAGCACGTAAAGCCGTTGGTCCCGGCTGTCATTTGTAGATCTCTGACAGTCGTTACTGTTAGTCAGAAGCTCTCAAAGTCTGACAACCAGCCTTACCATGAGGTATCGTATTACCCAATTACTGGGTTGTGGAGGTCCGATAGGCCGTCGCTCCATGTGTAATACTGATATTCAGCTGCATCTGGTTTGACTGGAAGCCGACCTCTATATAGTTGGGAAAAGGCAGGCAGATGATCATGATAGAGTAAAAGAGGAGTAATAAGGGCGAAAATAAAACCTTCGTAGTAATAGATCACTAATTGGATGGTTATCGGACCACGGTTTGTTTTTGACCCGTGGTATTACTGGGAGCACCACGTGTAAAAAGGCAGGTGTCCTACTAGATGAAAAGAGGGCCATGAAGTGTACCCTTATCACGAGTTTTCACTATTTTATTTTACAGCGTCTTTCCAGTAGTATTTTCAGCGTTTCTTGTATGGAAAAATGGAACAGCGCCTCTGGTGTGCGAAGAAGGAACTAACTTTTTCCTTGTTTGTGAATTTGAAAACGTCAAAGATCCAGTTTACTTTACGTCTCAAATTCTGAAAACTCGTGCTAAGGGTACAGTACCCTTAGCACGAGATTTCAATCCTAGATACACTTTTTTTTTATAGCCTCTTCTGTCCCACTCCAGGTCAAAGGCCTCCCTCCACTCTTTCCACTTCTCGCGAGTCCGCGCTTCCTTTTTCTAGCTCGGAAGGAACCTATCCAGTTCGTCCCGCCATCTCCTTCGTGGCCTGCCGCGTCCACGTCTCACTGTATCAGGGCTCCAGTTTTGAGCTATTATGGCCCACAGTTTGTCCGGCATACGACAGCCTTCTGAGCCACGTCAGCTATACTGCAAAAAACATCCGTTATGTTTATTAACTAAACTAAGCATTTAAAGAAATTGCTGTCTCAAAAAAATAACGAGCACCGCCAAGCTGTCCCTCTGGGGATCCCTTCTATTCGCATAATGTTCTTTGTCCTAATATACTTCGGCATAACGATTTTGGCACAATTTGTTTAGGCATAATAATACTTCGGTATAATTTTTTTAGGCATACATCTTACATTCGCATAATCATCTTAAAGACTAATTTGTTTCGGCATAAATTTGATTCGCATAACGTTAGTAGGCCTAATGACTATTAGCATAACGTTAGTAGGCCTAATGACTATTAGCATAACGTTAATAGGCCTAATGACTATTAGCATAACGTTAGTACGCCTAATGACTATTAGCATAATAATATTTAGGCATACAATTAATACTTTCTAAATTAATACGTTTCTGTAACAATTAAATAATATGTTAATTAAAAATTGAATATGATGTGCAACAAAAGTTAGTGACAGAACCGAATTGCTGCAAAACCGACTCCACGTAGTCTTGTTTGTCCTACCCCTAGAGTGTAATTTAAAATCGCGTAGGCGCGTAGGGGCGAGGCGGCCCGCGGGCTGAGGAGCAGGCGGCTGCGAGCAAACCGCCGCGGCTGAGGCTGGCCGGCGAAGCCGGCCAACAAGCAGCACCACCACAACAGGCAGCACCACCGCAGCTTCGGCTTGTTGGCCGGCTTCGCCGGCCAGCCTCAGCCGCGGTGGTGAGCGAAAGCCGTCTGCGACGATTAGTACGCGTGGGGCCGCCGGAGGCCCGCAGCGCCGGAGCCGTGACAGAAAACTTTGCCTGCTGCATGTTGCATGCTCGCTTGAATGCTGCATGCTGCATGCTTGCTTGTTTGCTGCATGCTTGCTTGTTTGCTGCATGCTTGCATGCTTGCTTGTTTGCATGCTTGCTTGCTTGCATGCTGTATGCCTTTATAAGTAATGTTTTAATATCATTATGCGTAAATAAATTTATGCTTTAGGATATTATGCTTAAAAAAGTTATGCTTTAGAACTTTATGCTTAGTAAATTTATGCTTTAAGATATTATGCTTAAAAAAGTTATGCTTTAGAACTTTATGCTTAATAAATTTATGCTTTAGAATATTATGCTTAATCATTATTATGCTTAGAGAAATTATGCTTAAAAAATTATGCGTAAGCTATTATCCGTAATTATATTATGCGAAAATATAATTATGCCAAACAAAATTATGCTAAGTTATATTAGGTCTTAAAATTTTATGCAAATGGATAGGGAACCGTCTCTCTGCCCACACCACAAGACGTCTAGCATGAAACAACCAATAATAATAAACAACGTCTAATTTGGCCACGGTTGGCAGCCATTTTGTTTATCCATATGTCACTCTGAACTAGCGACCTGGTTCGGTCACAGACATCAATCTGGCTAAAAAAAACGAAAATAATAAAAACATGAGGAGTGTGTCCGTTTCGTCACGTAAGCTTCTCACGCCACGGTAGAGATTTTTTATATTATGTGTTACTTTACTATACTAATATCTACAAGATTTTGGTTCTAGGTTTAGCAAAATATTTTTTCATACAAAATTATTTGAACGAAAAAATTATCACTTTTTTTATTTTGTTATTTGATTAAGTTTCCATTAAGGATCATTTCATTGTATGGGAAGGAAAATATCTGGACAGTAGAAGTTGGTCAAAAGTACAGTAAAGTTTCTTCTAACAGCATAAAGTTTATCAGTTTAGTAGCAGTATTTCATAAGATTTGACCCACTTCTGTTGCCCAGACATTTTCCTTCCCAAACAATGAAATGATCCCTAATAGACACTAAATCAAAAAACATCATAAAAAATATCAGTGATTTTGTCATTCATACATTTTGTATGAAAAAATATTTTGCAAAATTTGACTACCTAACTTCCGCCGACCGAATTTTTTCTTCCGATACAATGAAATGATCCTTACATGAAACTGAGACGAACAACATTAAAAAAAAAATTGCCCAATTTCACCTATTTCTGTGGAAAACTCATACTTGACAAAAAAATAAAAAAAAACTTCAAAATTGTCAACATCAAAAAAGAGCTAAAGTTTCCTAAGAAGTTTTTCCTGTATCTCATATGGATTCGGATTTCTCAATTTTGGGCAATTAAAAAAAAACACCCTGTATATATTTTTATTATTTATGATATTACTTGCTGTTATCAACGGTTGCAGCACGTGCACAATGTCCTATTCGTTATTCCTGAACGTTACCTACGTTTGACACTGACATCAGTGCGGGAATCGAAACGCACGGTCTGACCCGGAACCAGAGATTAATAATCTATATGTCCAGAATGTCCAAATTCTTATTAAGGCACTGAGAATTGAAGCTAAAAAACACGGAAGAAAAAGTACCCCCGTCGCTCGTTCGATTCCTTCGTAAATCAAGCAAAAATCTCCAAGAAATGCATTTGAATGTGTGCGTGGCGCTCACTTACACATTTATAAAAAAAAGTGGCTTCACTAAAACGTTAACTTTTGTTTCGAACACGGCATCTGGACTTTCTATAATCTAAAGTACTGATAAACATGCTTTAAACTAGCATGCTAAAGCACGAGAGCATGCTACTTAGCAAATGCTACTTAGTAGCATGTGTATCGAAACCATTTGCTAATAATGAGCATGCTAATTTTGAGCATGCTCAAAATTCAAGGATGATCTTATTTAGCTCCGTGCGGATAGCTGTTTGATTGTCCATAACTTTGTTAGAACTGAGAGCGAGAGAGCGTGCTTATTCAGTAGCATGCATATTGCTATCAAACGCTAGCAAATGTAAACTATTCATAGGCATGCTCACAAGCATGCACTTTTAGCATGCTAGTTTAAAGCATGTGTATCAGTGCCTTGAGCCCGGATCATTATTTAATATTACTGAAGCAACACCTCTCCGATTTCAATTTCCCAACAAATTGTTAGTCGATAAGTTTATCTAGCCTAGGTGGTCTGAACACGTGTCAATTACTTAGGCACTAATTTTCTAAGGGTTCAGCGAGGTCCAGTCAGATCGGAATGTCACAATTTAGTCTGTCTACCGTTTCGGGCCGAGGTCGGTCTGGTAGTTTCACAATATAAATGAGTTAATTTTCGTAAAACACTCGTGTACATACTTTGCTTGCTGTCCTTAATTGAATTTGGGTCTGGTCTATACTTGAATCTTGGCCTTGGGTTTGCAAATGATTACCAACAGAGGTTTTGAAATATTACAAGCAATATAGTAAAATTCTGTTGATTTTAGGCAAAAGCTCAAAATCTTTCGCGGGACTGTTTTAACAGGTAACCGTGACGTAGAACGTAAAGGGCTATTGTAGGATCACTGTGGTTTATAATCATTACAAATCCTCCCATCCCGTCATGGGCGGAAGGTATCATTTGGAGATTCTATTACAATAGAAAAAGCTCAAAATCTTGCGAGAAACATATAATGTAGTCTCAAAACTTCCGATATTGGAGGTTTATTATACCAATGCTGTCCGCAAATGTGTAAACGAAACCCGCAAACAATATCTATAGTTACAGTGCAACAAAAGATCTAAACCAAATGCCTACTCATTCGCAAATAACTGCATATCCTCTCACACATGAATGAGAACATCTTCATTACCATCTGTAATTGTAAAACATTCACCCATTCACTCAGGTACCAATTTAAATAGATTCATGTCTGCTCAAACAACTGATCATGAATGACAATCACCCATAGTGTTACACAGTCACGTGGACACCACATGGCAAAGGTCGACACCCTTTCGTACACCCTTCTTATTACTCTCATAACCATCTTTAGCTTTATTGAAATAAAGTCGAAAATTGTTTCATTGGACAGCCGGAGTTTTGCCAATGTAGGGCTGAAAACCAAATTCAATTTACCGTCTTTAAGAACCTTAAATTGGAAGTTTTAAGAAGTATTCTTGCTTGTGTCATATGCAATGTTGTGTTGGTTAGTGTGAGAGACAGGACAACGTTAAAACAATGGGAATATTATAATAAACCAGCGTTAAGTTTGTATTAATTACTATGGTAAGTTCAGTCATGTTCAGGGTTGCCGCATTCCTAACCTGAGTGTGGGTCTCGGTTGAACACGACCTTATGTTAGGGCGGGACTTATGCTAATATGATGTACTGTTGTTTTAATTATTAGGGCGTTTTTGCATCTACCAGATGGTTATCAAAGGGCTCGGCTTTCTCCTGGCGGTTGTCTTTGAAGACTTCAGGGAAAGTTATGTCAAGGGCTTGGCAAAATGTTATTGCTGTTTCGATCGGGTTCTTGACTCGTGAGATCATGAGAGCAGTATCTATTTACAGATCAATTTGATAGGTTTTTAGAGCCGGTACTCGAAAATTACAAAGTATCAGTCCAATCGGCCTCACCAACTTTGTAGCCATATGTACAAACAGCGTTACTTTCAACCTACGTCATCCTAACTGCTGAGCCGAGAGATCTCCTTTCCTTTTAATATGACTTCGACTTACTTTCTAAAAAAAAAAGCTGTAATGAAGTCAATCATCTCTTCAGGTGGCCCAGATTATTTTTCATCAGGATTAGTTTAGTAAATCAAATGAGTCTTCCCACTCTGCGTAGAGCAGAAGGGACTGTCAGGCTTGACTGACTTAAACCAGAACAGTCCTTCAGTTGCCCTTTGCGTTCCAAGGCCAGAAGTCCAGAAGAGGCCGGGACCTCCTGTCTAAAGCGCTCAGGTCATACAAATCAAACGATAGGTGATGTTAAAATAAAACACCATGTAATATTAAATTACTAAATCTTTCTACATTTTTAAACTTAGTTCTTGGACTTCGCATCAGGCGGGGGCAGATGCAGCTTCCCTGCCAGCTCCTGGGGCACATCCAGGTAGGTCCTCTCCAGTCCTACAGTGAGGATCAAGGCTCGCAGACGGTCTACCTCCACGTGGTCTCCTTCACTAGACCAGACGGTCATTGAGGAGTTGAGTGAGGAGGTTTCTCGCAGGAGGTCCAAGAGAACAGGCTGACTGTTCGCTGCAAGACCAGCACGGACCTGCGAAATGAAATAAGTTTTTGATATTGGTGTCATATCAATTATTTGGGAATAGTTCGGTTTTTCAAGAATATTGGTTTACATTTGAACAGATGCATTTAGTAATGGCGTCAATAAAACAATAAACTTTTTGTATGTATTGGTCTTCGTTTGCATTGGAATTTAATTGTTTTAATTTTCAACAGAACAAAAGGATTTCGGCATTATAGGTATCCCGGATTTTCCAGGATTGAAATTATCACACGGGATTCCATAATCACAACATTACAATTAAGCATAGTCTCTCTCATCACATTAACTATACCTTAAGATACAATGATATCCTTCTTCCTTACTAATTTTAAAGGACGAAGTTTAGTCCTAGTTCTTTTTTTTAATTTTTTGATCTTGATTTAACTGAGAGGCAAAGAGGAGGCCTTAAATGGAACAATCTCACTCAGAAAGAACTGGAATTCCTGCGCACCAACGGAACACTAACAAACTTTTTGGCGCCGGACTTACACAGGATGGTTGCTGGGAGCCACCGGCCCGGCAGCAGCAGCCTTCACAGGATTACCACCACCATTGAAATCATCCAGCCGTCACTACTGGTTACATGTAGCCTGCTGTGTTGTTGCTCGTTAGGAGGTGGTACCTATCCAGCCCAAAGAATCTGAACATTCCTAGGTCCGATGCTGCATTCTTTTTTTTTACTGAGATAAACCCACCACACTATTCCCAACCACTGCAACTCCTGAAAGCCAGAATCAACAGTGGCAACCACCACAAAAGCGCCGAGACAATGAAGCTCGGCGTGTCCCGGAGAATGAATTTACCTGTCTTGGATCGAAATGAATCAGAAACGAATAGTGGAGGAGTAGGAAAAAAATATGTTCCCACTTCCCTCCATGCAAGCAGGAGACAGAACAGAACAAGGCCATCAGGCACAAAGGGACATTACAACTGGGAGAAGCCCAGTTGCCTAGCACCACGGGTAAAAATGACTACTAATATTAACGGGTCCTAAATTGTGAGCTGCTGTACTCGTATTTGATTCCAATAATAGGCAAAAACCCTAGAAGGCACGGAAGTTGTTCGAGTTTTCACAAGGTCCATATTGTAGTGATGCTGCATACTTACTGGGAATGTAACAGTCTGGTTAATATGATTCTCATTTATCATCCTCAGCATGGTGCCGATCTGTTCGCTGGTATACTCTCCCTCCGTGATGTTCCCTCCGTAGTTGGTGGTCCACCCCACGGAAAGGACCGCGCAGTTGTGCTTAGAGCCCAATTTCAGGAACTTGGCGGGATCTACCGGCGTTGTGGTGGCGTCTACTGGTCCCGGCAGGATGTCGGCGTTCAGCCATACTGGTAGGGCCTGTAGGAGAGGAGCAATTAATTGAACTGTCTTATCTAACAAGCAGCGCTGAGTTCTCGTAGTGGATTATGGGCCACTCCCTCTCTGTGAGAAGAGGCCTGTGACCTGGCAGTGGGAATATTAGGCATAGGCTAATCATGATGATGTGTCTAATTTGGGGCACACTGAAATCTTACAAATACAATATTTTTACAAGTTATTATGCAGTGTGAGTGTGAGTTTTTCTCAGTGCAAAAGTTTCTTAAATAGTTAATCTGTTGTTATCGGATCGTTGAAGATATAGGTATTCAACTCAGAACTTTCCATGTCAAGTAACAATTTAGATAATTTTATTACTTAACAGTTTTCGTACAAATTCTTTTGTTATGGGTAGCAGTTTTGTTTTTTTTTTCTGATTCCAAGGTACCATAAACAATGTAGAGTAGACATAAAAGCTCTGTAGAATATCTACAGATACATTACAAAGTCACTTCTCTTTTTCTTAATCATGAATATTAATATTCAAAGGAGACGGAAAAGTTATCAAATCCCAGATCTCGAGCCAAGTTCACGATCAATGTACTCGAGACAGTTTCGAGGTAACGGTCGGACAAACAGACACACAGTCGGACGCAGAGACGATTACGCACGATAATGATACGCGGAAGACGCTGCACATGTGCGTATGCGCATATTGCTAGCGTTCCTTAGAGGAAGCGGGGCGATGGCGACAGAATTTTTAATCAAAATAATTATAATTATAGTATGTTTAAAAAGGGACAGAATGTTTACATTGGAAAAGATTATTATTATATGTACTTAATGACGAATATTGTAAGGACATTTGTAAAAAAAAATATTAGGTAATTAAGAATTGAACAAGTAAAAAACTAGTTAAAAAATTAGACATTCGTATTTAAAATTCATTGTTATGTTTCGACATAAATGTATGCTTATGGTAAAATATTAAACTCTATGTTTTAAGTTAAATAGTACATATTTGCAATGTTGGAATCTTAGATAGAGTCGACATAACACAAAAAAAAAAAACACCAAATCATCAATATCACAGATATCAGTAAGTACCTAGTTGACCCCATAGTAAGTAGGTACAATCATTTATTTCGATTTATATGTATTCATGATATCAGATTCTCAAACATCTTCATTCCATCATCTCTTCATTCACAAAACACAGCTTCACTTCCTTTATCGCTTATCTTTCTCTACAGCACCTCCACCATTGACCGTGAATCACTCCTTTGTGATGAAGACATTTCTCTAATTACGTCCAATTGCAGTTAATTGCTAACTATAGTTAGCAACCGCAGTTTAAACCAATGACATAATGTCTTAAATTGGGAAGGAATTGCTTCTGGGTAACGTCAAGGAAGACCCTTCTCAGAAATTGACCTTAACCGCATTTTTGAAGAAGAAAAAATTATGTGTCTGTGGCCTAAATTACTGGTGGTTTTTCATTTTTTTTTGTCGTGTTAAAATCATCAAATGCCAGACGGCTGGCCCATGATAAAAAAGGGCGGGAACTTATGTGATGATTTTACCATCTAAATCATAAAATAAAAAACTATTTATTTTATTTTACATGGGCCTCAATACAACGTCGCGTCGAGAAGAAAAAAAGTGGCACGGTTCGGGTTGGTCGTTTCCATGGAGAAGAACTGACAAGAACTCCATGGTTACTCTTTTAAAATATTTGCTTTTTCAATGTTTTTGCGTTACAGTTTGGTATACCTAAGTAAGAGAGAACATCGTTGGCACGATAAGAAGAAGGATGTTCCTACCAAAAGCTAAACAAATGAAGATGTAGTAAGGTTTTGCTCAGTATTTAGCACAAATTTTCACTCTTTTACTTTACAGTATTTACAGCGTTTGAAAAAATGAAGCAGCGCCTCTGGTGTGCGAAGAAGGAACTAATTTTTTTCTTGAAAATTGTCAAAGTTTCAGTTTACTTTACGTTTCAAATACTTACTGAAAATTCGTGCTAAGGGTACAGATTTTCTTTTTAAAAGTAATTTTACTTCAAGAATTGAAGGTCTGAGAAAAACCTTACTTCATCGTGAATTCAGTTTCTTCATATTACACTTGCCAACAAATAATGCAGACGTTCTTGAAAATTTGTGAATATTATAAATCTACTTTTTAAAATTTTTACTATATGTACTTTTACTGTAATGTGGCGTTCCAGTAAAATGACGAGCATACTGAAATTCAGCCTCCAGCACCAGCGATATCAGAGCAGTGGTGGCCCAGTGGTAACAACCCCGACTTACGAGTTGCAAGTTGTGGGTTCGAACGTAACCAGGCGCATTAATTTACATATCTTATCACGTTTCCTCCCAAAACGGTAAAAGAAAACATCGTGAGGAAACATGTGCTAGAACCAAAAATTAGAAGACAAGACTGTGTCATACCAACACGCACTGGGCTGGTGTAGTACATTATGGCTCACACCTCTTACAGAGTGAAGGACTGTGTCCCAGCCAGGGACCGAAACCGGTATGATCCATACGGGTATTTTTTCGGTAACAACCTTTTTTCTTTTACAGGTAATTTTAAAGATTACCTTTATTATTAAAGTGAATACATAACCAGTATTAATACCGGTTACCGAAATAAAAATTACCCCTATTTTGCACACTTCACACGTGCCGTCGGCAATAGTCACAGGGCGCGCATCGCCTGTGTGTGTGACAAAGAGTCGTCATCTTTAGGTAACCGGTATTAAAACGGTAACCTGAATAGAGGTTACATTTTTCTTCGGTCTGGTTACCCAGATAGCGGTTACCTTATTCTTCAATACCTGTACCGTAATTTATAAAGGTTTTCGGTCCCTGGTTCCAGCTATGGGAACATTTATAGGCTAATGGTGATCATGAGCACTGAGATGATCTTTTTGTGAGCTATTTATGCTACTTTTCATCTTGACTCTTTTTCATTCCTTAAAACCTCTCCTATCCATAACGCGTGTGGCCTTGTCGATTCGGACCACACGGAAGCTTGACCCATTATTATAAAATACCTTGTCCACGCCACGAGAAACCAATTTTACATTGTGAGACTTTTTCTAGGGCAATCTATCTTGTCTAACAAACAGGCATTCAGATCGCTCTGGGCATCTTTTTGTGAAATTGTTTTGATTTATAACACGAATTGACCCAATCCTTTAGGTACCTACTTATACTTTTTGGTTTGGCCACAGAATATTGGCCCAGCTTTGGTAGATAATGAAGCCGTCATTTTAAAGCTAACTTAAGAGTGTGTGCGCTGAAAGACATCAATGAACTTTTAAGTTCTTATTTTTCGTAACAACTGAATCGATTACTTATGTATATTAAATTATTTTGTTATATGACAAAGACATTAAACTATATACGAGCAGTAGACGGGACATCACGAAGAAATTTGTGATCCAAAATTTTTTACCAATAGGTAAAAAGTCCCTCAGTCTAGTATTAGATAGTGCTACTGACGCACGGCATCAACAATTTTGTATGACAATATTCCCAATGCCCGCTCTATAGGTTCATTTAAATCTCTTTGATAAATGACAAATTTAATAGCGAGTGTGGGGCAAAGTTGAAAAAAAAGCCCACCACCGCAGTTCAATTCAAACAAAACTGTGAATAGGAAGTCGGTAAACTATTTAAAATAAAACAAAAGGATTCCCACACCCATGACACAAGCATATATTATATGACACCTATTTCACACATCTGCTAAATCAATCGCCGCGCCGCCATTTTTTCAGGGGTTCTCAATCATGGGTCGTTGTTGTCACAAATGTTGCTTGCTACCCGCGACATATGCGCTTCAGTTCATCTGGGTTGGTCTTGTGGGGCTATGAAAGGGGCGGGAGAGGTCGTAAAGTTCATCGATGAGTAGTCAGAAAGGTCAGTGTAGGTTGGCACAGTGACTGAGCGATCGATTGCTGTGCAACGTGTTGCGGTTTTCTGGGTTGGCAAGTAGTTTTTCTGGGTCTTTGTGTTTGTGTATGTGTGTTTCAGTTTGTATGTGAGTGAACTCATAGTGTAAGGTACCGTTTTTATAAAAAATAAATCTAAAAAGGAACAAAAAACAAGACTGTATTATTGTTTTTACAGCTAGGCTGTTTGTTGGTTGAACTTGAAATGCACCAAGCTCAATAATAAAATATTATCTGGTTCGAAACTGAGTCAATACAAAATTATGTATTAAAAATTCTGAAACCTTATAATATACCTAGAGCATCTTATTGCTCCGCTACCGCTTATGTTCTCGCCGTTCTCACAGCCTCACCCCCACACAGACCGACCACACAAGATGTTGTTTTAAATTCCCGATTATTCACACGCTATGTCATTATTCTAATTAAGATGTCTGCTCCCTTCATACCACACAATATACACCTTTAACGCTTTATCAATAGAGTCTACATTACCATGACTAGAAAAATAGGAAGCCCTTTTTCTAAGTTTTTGAAATTTAACCGTATTGTTGTACAGTAAGGTATATTTTTGAGTGTAGAACTGTCTTGGTGTAGGGTTCCTATGAGACATGACTGATGCTATAACTAATTATAACAAATGATGACTAAATTGATTACTTCATTCACTTAAACTGCGTAAGTAACAAAACGGACAAGGCATTTTGACCGATTCTCAACCTTATTTCTCAGATGATGAGGTGGAAAGTGGTCAACTGCTGTTGTCAACGGGAGTAGATCTGTTGTCTCCTTGTTGTCTGTTACGACACTAATAGAAAATGGAAGGATGGCATATTCTTTACTAAGAATCACATGACCTGCGGTTAATCTGCCAGTTGTCATCATCTGCATAGCCTTTTCCCAACTATATTGGGGTCAGCTTCCAGTTAAACCATATTCAACTGGATATCAGTATTTTACATGGAGCAACTGCCTGTCGGACCTCCACAACCCAGTAACTGGGTAATACGATACTCCATGGTAAGACTGATTGTCAGACTTTAGAGCTTCTGACTAACAGTAACGACTGTCAAAGATCTACAAATGACAGCCGGGACCAAAGGCTTTACGGGCTTTCCGAGGCACGGAGGAAACTTGCTATGATAGATGGTCACCCATCCACAGACCAACCTCGGCAAGCACGGCTTAATCGGTCTGTGCAAGCTCCTCAATCTAACCAATCAATCTAAGTTAATAATGAACCCTTTGATCTCACTCAATCAATCAATGTAAGTTAATAATGAAACCTTTTATTACATCTAAAACTATAACTTATTCGGTGTTACGATATTAATTAAGTATTGAATTCCTTTATCAATTTTTCAGTGCTCTACAGATTTACTATTTCTCATTTTCATACAGTAACAATGCTAAATTAATTAAAACTTGTTAATATTTGACAACCATTTGCGACGTCGCCAACTTTCAGAATATGCACTCAGACTTGCGTTGCATTGTGTACGATGCAAAATATATATTTTTACGAATTTTAACTGTATGTAGGGCTTAGCTATCGGTAATAGATATTATGTATCTCAATATTTTGCTGCCCTGACAGGGTCTACAACGGATCTTAGTAACATCTTTGTACCTTGTGGAATGCAAATAAATGAACATGTAATACTATATAGCTGTTGCCAGCGGCTTCACCCGCTAAAACTCGAAAATTATCCCACGGGAACATAAAATCGGGATAAAAACTATCCTATGTGTTAATCCAGGTTATAAAATATCTGTTTACCAAATTTTAGCCAAATCCGTTCAGTGGTTTTTACGTGAAAGAGTAACAAACATCCATACATCCATACTTACAAACTTTCGCCTTTATAATAGTAGTAGGATATTATTCGTACCTGGTATTTGCTGATCAGCTCTTGGCTCTGCTCAAACGCTTCAATGCTCTTGAAGTCCAGCTTCGCCCCTTTCTTACTGGCTGGGTTAGATTCCTTCGCATTATGCTGGGATATGGTCTCTAGGAACTCAGCCAAACTAAGGTCGGAGGTGGTGGCGGGAGGATGAGCCATGATGGGGATGGGTGGGCCATCCTTGCCCACGATTGTGCCCATTACGATGTCAGCTTCTAGCATGCAGATGGAACCTGGAAAATTGGGTTAGATTAGAATTTATAGTAGTCAGAATTAAGTGAGGTTTATTTAGTTTTAATTTAGCAAATAGAAAAGAGTTTTAAAGGTTTCTAATGAACGTGAGTATTGTGTATAATTATCGAGTGAAGGTGTTTTTTTTCCAAATCAGCGGGTTCGATTCCTAGCCAAATCTTTGCTAATAAGGATGCAAGCGGCTTCAAGTCCGTGGATATCTTTAATTGTCTGAAGGGATGATACGAGTACTACTGGGATAAAAGGTCTAAAATCAAATCCTATGTGATAGGTATTCTAGCTAGACCATCTAGGCTATAATCTACATCTGAGTAAAAAAACATCCACCTATCCATCCATCCAAACTTATTTATAAAATTAATCAAGATAAAAATCTTAAAATATTTTTAATTACTCGGGATAACAACCTATTTCCTCTGAAACTTAGAAAATAATTAAGTATATCAATAGTACCGTATAACTATTAGACTTTATGTAAGTACACTGTTATTAAAAAGTTATTTACATTGAAACTAAACACCTTTATTACATAACAGTAACACTTATGTACATAATTATTATTTACGTTACAATTTCTGGCAACTGCTGCTTTTGTAAGCAACACTATTTGCATGTTATTGTTTCAAACGATTCGCGCGCTATGCACACAGATTAGATAACAAATGGAGTAATCACTTGTTTAAACAAAAAGACAGCTATATAAACAACACGCACAGTAGCCCTTTCACAGTTATTATAGGTTTTTATTTAATTATGCTTTTTAGTTGGTGTGTAACTATTTGAATAGACAATTATAAAGTAATGAATCCATGGTGTTTTATTTTTTTAGCGTGGTAAAATCATCAAATGAGTCCTCCCACCCCGGGCAGGGCGGGACTGTCTGACTTCTACTGACTAAAATCCACGGTGTCCTTCAATAGCCCTTTCTGTTCCGGAGTCATGGTCAGGAGATAATCCCGCGACCAAATAATCCCGCGACCAAATAACCCCGCGACCATGAATCTATGGTGTTTGGACAAATAGTCTTGTAATGTAACTGGATTTTAGTTCACTTGCCAAAAGTTTGCATTTGGTGCATTTGATTCTGATGACAAATTTTACGACAGGCATGACCAACTTCTGGAGCAAGGTCTTCTACTAAATCAATTCTTCAATACATAAACATTGTGCGTACTATACAAAGCCACATTGGAAAAATAAAAATTATTTTATTATTTTCATTAAAAAATTATATACTTAATTAATTTTCCTAATCTCTGACTACTGTGAAAGTCAAAATAGCAATAGACAAATCCATCTATAACCCATGATGATCTTAATTTTGAGTTCATTATGGTTGATGGTCAATTGCTGCTGTTAAAAGTTAAATAATTATAGGTAAATATTAACACTTTAAACAAAACACATTTGTGTAAATATTAGGTACGCACAATAGTCCTTACACATTTAATTTGTACTATGATTTAAGCAGTGCCGTAGTATCCATAATGCACTTTATGCCAGTGCCTAGGGGCCTACAATGACCTGGGGCCCAGCACTCCCGACAAAAAATGAAAAAAAGGGATTGTGTGGTTTTATGAAACCACGGTAATAGTGAAACGTTTTTTTCACATTATAAGGTAAAAGCCCCCATTATTGGCACTTTATGAGTGACAGTGAATGTCTGAATTTTTTCTTGTATTGAAATTAATCTAACTATTTTTTTTTGGAAGGCGTATACCTTTGCGATGTGATGATAAAATGCAAATATGTAATGACTTTAATTCTTTTTCATAATGTAGACAGTAATTTCCAAATTGCGTTGTTGTGGTATGTAAAAGAGAGGGCCCGAAACGAGATGTGCCTAGGGGCCCCGAGATGGTGAACCCGGCCCTGGATTTAGCGCTAAGTTTTCAACAGTCAAACAACTTTTATCTGAGGAACAAAAATTTTGAACAAAGGTTTGACATCTTATCCATAGAAAATATGTCAAACCGCTATTTTTATTCCCCAGATAAAAGTTAACTGACTATTAAAAATAATGTCATTGTTAACATCGCGGTTATTAGTCAAGACAGCTGTTGGGTTTGCAGAGGTTCTACTTAAGTCGACATAAATAACACTAACGACATCTATGATGCTAATGAAGAACTAACAAAAACATGCATCGTCATAATTTATCATAAGTGTTTCAATATTTCTGGGTTTTTGCGTTGTTTCTTTCAGGAGTCAAAATAGTGTAATTATCTTACAGAATCTGTGAAACGTGAAAGAAATTTGTAGCGTGAAAGTATGCGTTCAAAGAATGATTATTTTGTCTTTTATATAGACGTCCTGAATGATACAAATAGCAACTGTTGAGAACAATGTTGAATAATGCATTAATCCTAACTCGTCGATCAACGCGACGTCGTTAAAGTTTATTTTAGTGCCAATTTCTAAGACCTCAAGTCTTATTTGGAAGAACCAAGTTAAACTAGATTGAAAATGTTAACAATAAATTCAGCACAAGAATCTATTAAAAATATAATCTTAAATAATTTCTGACGGATCGTGGGATTATTTTAAAAGGGCACCGCGGCCCTGAAACGCAAACAACATGTGAAAGAACAGCGTAGGTTTTAGTCAGGGTGGGAGGACTTATATTTTGATGATTTACACACAAACATAATATTACTTATAGTGATCTTGTAAACTCTGTCTGCTATTGATCACTTCACTAATTTTATTTACTCTGTGGTTTTGCGTACGCGTGAAGCCCGAATCTGTCATACCGTTAATTGTTATAAATTGTTCGTTCCATGAACTGGCGATGTTGAGAATAAGAGCTATTCCTGATGGTGATTGGTGCAAGTTATAAGATTGAGAGGGTATCTTTAGGTGTTCGAAAAAGTTGATGACACATTTCGATATATAAATAAGCTGTTTCCTACGGCTTAGATCCGAAAATTAAGCCAGGAAACATAACATCTACCCGGCTGCATCGATATTTCATGATTTATTTAAGGCATAACATAATAAATATGCCTTAAATAAAATATTTAAGCTATCTCTGTTTCAAACAGCTAAATCCGTTCATTCGTAATTGCGTGAAAGAGCTTAGAAACAAATATACATCCACCCATCTTCGCCGTTGTACCCTTAAAATTATTAATAAAGCTCGATTATTTTCATAATTTTTTCTAGTACATCATTGAAGGGTCACACTCCATTTTGATAAGTTCTAGTCGTATTGTATATTTCTTCCATTTCTTTACACGTTCCGAGGTCATGTGTCGTGACAGTCTTTTCCAACCTATTTAATAGATTTTTTTTTGACCACCTAGTCGTTTTTTTACCACCTTGTCTATTGTTTTTCTACATTCCTCACACAATCCGTCAATATTTTCTATATCATTCCTTTTTCTCTCAACAGCAACACAGCTCGGTAAATTGCATGGTACTGGCCACAATAATGGGAAATACCGTTACTCATCACGATAATGGACTTTAAAATGTTCGTATAAACGTCCATACTACATCGCGATAATCAAACGCGAACCTGAAAAACTAAAATAAAACTTTCCTTGTTACACCGTCAAATTCTATAACTTGCACCACTCCCCAAGCTTCCAGTGTTGCCACACTCAATCAATTCACATTACTACTCTTAGTGCTAACAACCGTCATCCCTCTCTTTCCACTACCATACTTAAGAATGGGACAGAAGATAGTTGCTATACTTGATTGATAGGTGGCACAGCTGCTAGTATTCCTAGCACTGGAATGCAGTTTTAATAGTGATATTATGAGCTAAAGTGTAAGATATTTGCTACTGATTTCAATTTGTAAGCAGGAGTTGAACCAAGCTGTTCGATGACTAGTGACATCATTAATTTTGATGTTAATTAATCTTACTTATTGATATAAGTTTCAATTGAAGTCAATAGAATATTGATTGAAATGTGATCTTTTTTATACGAATGCCCAAAAAAAATATTTGTTTAACTAGAGTGTGTTATTAAAAATTGTGTTATGTGTTTAACATCCAAACTAAAGTTTTTTTTATGGGATAGTTAACCCTCCATGTTTAAATAGGCTATTTTACAAAAAAATAAAAAAAAATTGTACGAAAGATAGATTCTATCAAAAAAATTTTGATTCTAATTTTTTCTTTGTTACTCAAAACAAAAATAGAACGCTTCTGAAAAGCACAAAACGTCACTCGTCCTGTTTAATTTGACAGGCGTTATGACATACGTAGTATCTCTTAGTAGTCTGTGGTTATGACATCACAAGCCACCATTGCTGAATTTCGAAGCGTTTTATCTTTGTATTCATTGATAAAAAAAATCGTTTAATTGTTATCCAATAGTCGGATTGACGGATTTAACAGATTTTAAATTTATAACAGTAAATTCAGAAATCAAAAATTGTAAAAATGAAGGTTTAGTGTAAAATTGTATGTAAAAAAGTGTCTTGCCAAACTCACTTGCTAAAGTTGCTTGTAGGTATGTCTTGTTATTGACGGCATGAGCCCAGGATATTGTTGTTAGGTTCCTCATTGGTTCTTCCTGTGACCTTACCGCGATGGCTGCAAAAAAATAATATTTATTACCATTACTACCAAAATAGTAGATATTTGTAGTAGAATTTTCAAACATTTTCATGGCAACACTATCACCCAAACGTCATGATTCATGAATTAGATATTATCGAAAGCGGATTCAAGGTCGAATAGTAAGTATTGTTTATCAATCCGTTTGAAGATAACGCGAAGGTATTTATGGCCTAAACTATGTAAATTAGCTCACAGTTAAATTCTTCAGTTTTAAAAGCAAACACTTCTTGTTCTATATTTATTCACAACACGTAAACAAAACAGAACATAATCTCCCAACAGATTGACAACTACTGTTTTGCTATCCAAGTGGCGCTAGTAGTCGTAAGCCTATAGTAATGATTTTTCATTCATTATTTTAGTTCTTAATTTCGCCACCCGCAAATGTAACTTAGTTTTTTTTTTTTTCTTTAGACCGACTGCGAGGTTTTGTTGTGAATCGAAATCCTGGCTTTTTAGAAATTGTTATTGCTTAGTCAGTCTTATTTTTAGCAATTTAGAATTTTGCCGTTAGGTGATTGTGTAGGTGAATACTTAACAGTGAATCAGTTCACTGTTAAGTATTCACCTCACAATGACCTTTAAAATTACACAGTGGTTAAACAAATTGCATATATCCATACATAATTAGACTTGAGCCTTCCATTATTATATTCATCTCTCTCATCTCAAATTGTCTCGAACGCGATCAAAATAAATGTTTGGCCATAATATATTTATATTTGCTTTACATTACTTACCTTAACTTAAACATACTATCCTACTTACCATAAACATTTTATAATATTATGTCTTACAATAAACATTTTACCTAAGTGTAGATATTTAGGCAGGAAATGCTCATTCCTTGCTCAATGTCTGTGTATTCTTACCCCCGTATTTATAAACAAGTAAAAGGTTTTACTTGAGTAAATGTCATTTAATTACGAAACGATTTTTAATAAGTAGTTTAATAAGTGCTTGAAGTTTGAACTGTAAGAATATAGAATATACCTTTGCTTTCTTTTACCGTACCCACTTTGTTAAAATTCAGGTCCATTACTTAAAAAAAATTGCACAATTAAATGCTTAAGCTAATAACTGAAGTCCTAATGGAGAACTTCATGTTATTAGTTAATTACAAAGCTAAAGAAAAAAATTAATAACTATTACTTTGTCTCAAGTAATTGGTACTTAAAACTTCCTATGATTTAGTTTGATTGTTTTCAAATGCTGAAAATGGTATGTATACTTATCTCAGAAATCATAAATGGATAATCGCATGGTGAGATTATATTGCAAATTAACAGTAAAATGAATGATCTGACATTCCCTTGAAGTGGGTAATGGCGGGACTTTATGACGCGAAATAAACGTTTGATGTTTTTATTGGAAAGTCGATTTTATTGCGACTGCATTCCTTCTCTGTCTTCGGGCGTTTAATACGTCTTTTATCTATTCACGTTAACACAAATCAGGATGGAGAGGACAGAATTCCTTGTCCATGAATATCAAATACCTATTTTTGTCTTCGCCTAGACTTTTGTTGTAGTGGCTAGGAGCGCTGCTTCTGTTTAGGGTTTGATTCTTTGTTCTAGCAAGGTACTTTTAAGTTCTAACCTCAAGATTACTTCATTTGATAGCAGCTTATCCGTACGACATGGGAGTTACACGAATTTAAAGTGTATTTAGGTAGACATATGGGTTATTATCATTCGAAATTACAGGAATTGAGGCATTTGTACACATAGACATACAATACTGTACCTAGGTATAAATTTGTATAGCTATAGCTAAGTCTACGATACATAGCGCCATCGTCTCAGATGACGCACCGTCTATTCCAGCTTTATTCAGTCTATCATTAACCCAATTTACCTTTCCTATTTGCATATAAACGTATACATATTTTGCCTTATAACTATCTACCTTCAATTTATATAACATAAAGTAGCTTTTGCCTAAGACTTCTCCCGCTGAGATGTAGAAGAAGGTCTATACCAAAGAAACAGGATGGGTTTTTTGAGGTCAGTAAGAGTAGTCATGCAACTATTAGATTATGAGGAAACAGCAAGGGCTGGATAATTGAAAAATAGATATTTGTAAAATCTATTGCTGTCGCACAGTGCCCACAACAGAGTTACAGAGCGCGAAGGAGACAACTGCAGCTTGGACCGAAAATACCTTAAAAATGGGACAAAATCAACGATTCGTAGTCCCCTGATTACTCCTCCAAAACTTAACCGATTTCACTACTTTTTCCTTTAAAAAATAAAGAAAAGCATTGGCCGTGTTCCTATGTTTTCCTTTTTTTATATAATCTCGTCAAATTTGTTTACTGATTATTTGAACACAGCGGAAAATGTCGGGCCCATAAATTATACTAATCAAATCTTCCCAACGGGAACCTAAAGATGGCCATTTTTTTAGGATTTTGAATGTTCATATCTCTTTTCACAATTTATTTATGGGAAAACTCGCAAGGAAAACATAGAGACATGCCAATAGTGGTGATAGATTTTTTGTAAAAAAATTATTGCTCTACTGGCATTATCCAGGGAGAAAACAGGGGACTACGTTTGTATGGAAAAACGGCCGTGCTGTTATCCCATAAAGGCTGATTTTATGATAGATAACTTTTATCCAGTTTGACTTATTTTCTATAAATAAGCTGTCAAACCGACATTTTAATTGTAAAAAAGATGAAAACAAACAACAAAAACGATAGGTTATAATATAATACAACCGCAAAGTGGGATACGAGACTATGATTTAGGTGTGAAAACAGGCTGCAAGCAGATAGACGGACAAACTGAACTAAAAGCCCCTTCGTACACTAGGCGACGCAAGTCTCCGATACCTTACGATTTTGGTATTCATTGACGCGTGCTTGTGTTCAAACCTCTATGGGTTTGTATTGCGATAGCCGCTTGGATACCGAAGTCGTAAGGTGTCGGAAACTTGAGTCGCCTTGTGTACGACGGGCCTTAGATTTTTAATGAAGGTACCTATAGATATTCTACCAATGCGCATATCGTGCGCGTTTCGCAACCAGTCTCGTGGTTAGTCAGCTCTGCATCTGGTGCAAACGTTCGCAAATACTTTGATCCACAGCGAACGGAAACTCTTCTCTTTAATGACTCATTTCATCAGAAACCAACACAAATTAGGTTATCTTAACATAAATATTGGTTTAAACGTTTCAGAGATGTCTGGACTTTAGTATGTCCGGTGACTAAGTTTTTTTATTTAACTATAAATTGTTTAAAATCTTTTTACAACTTCTTCTTCTTCAACCAGCCAAAAAAATGTTTCGTCTTGCCATACTTAATTTGTTTACGTTTTAAACAATTGCCGACTTAGAAGAAAGTATATTTATGTCGATTGAAAATACATCTCAAGATGCGCCTTCGACGCGTAGCTTTACTTTCGCAATTTGTTTTATACTTAGGGGATCTGAATAATACGCGAAAAAAGTAGCGGTCGTCATTTTAAGCGCCTGATGAAAAAAATAATTACAAAATACATGTACAAAGTGTATGTTGTTGCTATTAAATAATAGTAGGCGTTAGTTACTTTCCTTTTTCTATCTTTGTCATCCTCGTTTTTTTATCTGTAGGTATTTAAATAAAAAAAAAATTTAAAAACAACCTCTACCCATCAAATAATTTTTAACAGAAATTTCCTGATTATTAAAATTAAAAAAAAAAGAACATACCCACGACAGCCAAAATAAACAGTCGAATCATTTTCGTGGTCAAATTCTTTTTTTTCTCACTCAAAGAGTTTATTTGTACTTGACAACGTTCGCGCCCGTCCTGTGGCTAACTGGCGTACCCTGGCACCTGTTTATTATAAAATTGGTCAATCAAACTAACGACTTGATTGCTTCTAAAGTGCTTTTGAGCTGGTACGAGTACCAAGGACATAGGTGACGTTCCGAGGTGGTAAGGAAGCGTTTATATTGATAACAGACGCACCTAACATGTGTGGCGTGCATGCTTGTCTGCATTTCCTGTAGGACTATAAAGTTTGGAGCACACGACGGTGAGGTAGACCTCAGTGTCATTACGATGCTTGTAACGTAATGTCAAAGAGTATGCTGAGCTCATAACACGTCATATCCAACGACGATATAATACTAGACTCGTAATAACAGGGGACCCATGTCTGTCAACACATTAGGCAAAAAAGTCTAATATCCGTCTCATTTCGACCAATCCTGTGAGCCGTAAACATACGTTGAGACAGAACAGACCTTGAGTTAGCCAATCACAACGCAGCACCTCGTCCCCCTCGCTTACGTAGTACCTCAGCGAGTTGACAGAATAGCTTTTGTTCCTTAGATCGTGTATGCGGAGTCTAGTATTATATCGTCGTTGGCCGTAAACATACGTTGAGACAGAACAGACCTTGAGTTAGCCAATCACAACGCAGCACCCCGTCCCCCTCGCTTACGTAGTACCTCAGCGAGTTGACAGAATAAGCTTTTGTTCCTTAGATCGTGTATGCGGAGTCTAGTATTATATCGTCGTTGCACATAATTAGAACAGCTGTTTATAGAAGGGCCACCTTTTCCAGTATCTAGACGTACTGCTAATAACCATCCATACTTAGATGCTATTGCGTTATTTCGCACTGAACGCTTTCAATCTAATTTAAAAATGCGCACACCAAAACAGTGGAACTCACTATCTGTGTCTGTGTTCCCGAACACATAACTACAATCCTAATCTCTTCAAAGTTAAGAATGAACAGGGTCATTCTGGGAAAGTTAAAGTGAACAGGGTTATTCTGGGAAAGTTAGGGTGCTCCCACATCTAACGACGCGGATTCGAATTTTTCCCTCGCCCTTTCTCTTTCTGTCGCTTAGAACTGCCATTTGCTAGACCGAGACAGAAAGCATATAGTCCAGTCATTAAAGCCTAAACCCGAAAATAATTAGTAACACGCTGAAATTTTAAGGGGTTCTTAAGGAAGGTAAAATAACATACCGGGTGATTTTGCAGCGTTCTGGGGTGTACGGAAAGGGTTGAAAAGGGGTGAAAAGTGTTTTTTCACTAATAACATTGCCAAAAAAATTAGTAACACGCTGCAAATTTGGAATAAGGTTGTTCTTACGGTTTTGTAACGTGTATTAAATTTGCAGCGTTTTGCAACATACGGAACATTGTTTTTTTTCAAAACAGTGCAATTAGTTAAAAACAGGGGTAAGAAAATTAGTAACACGCTGCAAATTTGGAATTAGGTTGTTCTTACCGGTTTGTAACGTGTATCAAATTTGCAGCGTTTTGCAACATACGGAACATTGTCTATTATTAAAAAAAATGAAATTATTTAATCACACTGGTGAAAAAAAAATTGTAACTCGCTGTAAATAAGTTGTTTTTACCGTTTCGTAAGGTATATCAAATTTGCAGCGTTTTACAACAAATTGAACACTGTTTATTATTAAAAAAACAGTGCGATATACGTTAAGAAACGGTAAAAACAACTTAATTACGAATTTACAGCGAGTTACAAATTTTTTTCACCCGTGTGATTAAATAATTTCATTTTTTTTTAATAATAGACAATGTTCCGTATGTTGCAAAACGCTGCAAATTTGATACACGTTACAAACCGGTAAGAACAACCTAATTCCAAATTTGCAGCGTGTTACTAATTTTCTTACCCCTGTTTTTAACTAATTGCACTGTTTTAAAAAAAAAACAATGTTCCGTACCTATGTTGCAAAACGCTGCAAATTTAATACACGTTACAAAACCGTAAGAACAACCTTATTCCAAATTTGCAGCGTGTTACTAATTTTTTTGGCAAAGTTATTAGCAAAAAACACCTTTTCACCCCTTTTCAACCCTTTCCGTACACCCCAGAACGCTGCAAAATCACCCGGTATGTTATTTTACCTTCCTTAAGAACCCTCTAAAATTTCAGCAAGTTACTAATTATTTTCGGGTTTTGGCTTTAATGACTGGACTAATAATGCGATCGCATGCGACGGAATCTTCAAGGCGGCCGCGTGCTATCGCATTGTCTCGCTCAAGCAAATGGCATTTCTAAGCGACAGAAAGAGAAAGGGCGACGGAAAAATCCGAATCCGCGTCGTTAGATGTGGGAGCACCCTTAGAGTGAACAAGGATCTTTATAGGTCACTCCATCGTAAGCTTTGTATCAGTCACCTTTGACCCTGGACTAGAGTTATGAGCAAATTCATCTCGAATAAAAAAAACATCTATCTCCCCTTATTCCATTTTACTTGGAGTCTGCACAACATTCATTTTCCTTTTTCCTTTGTGACTGTCCGATGAAATCCTTCGAAATGTCTCGTGCAAGGTGTCCATAATTGTGTTTTGACACTTAACTTTTAATTAATATAATCATTAAATGTTATAAAAAATACTGGTTTTAATTCCGCGACAAAAATCCAGGCCTGCTGCAGGATGCAATTCCACTCTATGCAATAATGCATCTTCAGGAGATGTTGACTTCAACATCTCCTGAGGATGCCCCGTGGAGGGGCGAAACACGTGTCGAGTATATGTTTGATTGCATGGCATGTTTTTCCGTTTGTTGCACGTGTGAATATGCATGAGGACGGGAGGGTGGGTCCTTTGCTGCATGTGCATATGCATGAATGCATAGGGTGGGATTGCATCCAGCAACAAGCCTGGATTTTTGTCGCGGAATTAAAACTAGATATTTTTCATAACATTTAATATCATGGATTTCCGCAAAGTAACGCCTGATTCAATAATTTATCTTAATACTCGTATAATCAATTTATCTTCGTGGTAGAACCGCTATTGTTTTACTGTACGATCTTTAGCAAACTAGCCTAATTTATGCAGTGATGTAATGTTATTCTTGGAAGAAATCCTCTGTATCCCCTGTATAATAGAAGACATCCTTACATGAATATGTACCTACCTACATATCTACCTCCTCCGTTATGTACAATAACGACCAGAAAAACAAACCCCTACAGGATTTTTTTACTGATTTTTCTCTAATTGTTATGTTAAGTTTACGTTTCCAAAAACGTGCTTTTTAGTTTTGCTTTTAAGGGTTTAGATTTCAATTTATTCGATCCAGGTCCCAAGTGGACCATTGATTTTTGTGTTTTGTACAACTCGTCCCGCCATCTGTATAGAGGTCTGCCAGTTGAGGCCGACCTAAGGCGTATAAGGCCTTCATTACTTCATTAGAAAGTCAACGTCCGTATCGGAACTCAGGACACAAAAATGCCCCCTCCAAAAGGCGGGAACTTGACAAAGTCCATCACGCTTGCTGGCTTCTGGTTACCATCCTGGTTTTAATAAGCTCTTCTGTGTCTCATCCGTGGATGGCAGGAAGACAGTTCTTTTCTGCAGGGTCAGCAACGCCCTGCCTATGGATACCTCTGGCGTAAGCGTAGCTAGGTTATGGTGACTGATTTTCATCAGGCATACGCTTGTTTACCAATATTGTGTTAAAAAAAATATGGGGAGAAGTCAGGCAGTTGTATTAATACAAACTTGCAGTATCAATAACTTTATTCCGCCTGGCCCTTTCTATCATCGGACTACAAGACTTAAGGTAACGCGCTATCGATATATGGTGGACATCCCTCCAGTACGTGCAAAGCGTTTCGCCAATACTTTTATTGTACGCACAGCTAAGGAGTGGAATTCCCTGCAAATCTGTATTTCCCGACAGCTATAACTTTGGGATCTTCAAGTCAAGAGTGAACAGGTTACTTCTAGGCAAGCGTGCTTCACCGTCGACCACATCTTCGCTTACCATCAGTCGAGATAGTGGTCAAACGTGAACCTATAATATTAAATTAATAATTATCAGATGCAAATATTTGAACAGCTTTAGAAAATAATTATATGAAAATGGTACAATGTGCCTATAAAATTTGAAGGTTGCCCTTGATTTCCCCCGGGATCCCATCATCAAATCCTGACCTGATGATCATGGGACCATTTGGAAAGTATACCCTTTCAAACAAAAGAAAAATTTTCCAAATCGGTCCAGGCGTCTTAGAAAAATCGGGGAACAGAGAGAACCTCCTCCTTTTTTTTAAAGTCGGTTAAAAAAACAGTAGTTTATATTAATTTCCTCTCCATACAAGTCTACATTGCGTTGGTCTAACTAAACATCTTGTGTGAATTCATCCTATTCGTAATCAGTATCTTATTTCGGAGGCGGTTATCTCAATTTATCGGCTAGGTTCATCCAGTTTATATCTATACGATATGTCGGTAAGCGTGTAAGTTAACACAAAATACTGGTAAAAAAATGCAAAAAAAAAAAACAAGATTTCGTATAATTATGGCCTTTTTCCAATTAAGATGTTAGAGCGTGTTTCAAGTCAAGCCTGGATTGTTACATTGAGTTTTTTTTTTTTGCCAATAACGATAATATGGGAGCAGTGGTATCGGCCCCGACTTACAAGTTTTAGGTCATGGGTTCGAATCCAACCAGGCGCATACTTTTACTAATTTGTTTCATCACCACTGCTCTCAAAACGGTGAAGGAAAATATCGTGAGGGAACCGAATGTCCAAGAACTAAAAAATTTGAAGACATTTGACATCTATTAACCCGCACTGGGCCTTCTCACAGAGAGAAGGCCTATGTCCTAGCAGTAGGAACATGCTGATGATGATGATGGAACAAGTAAGGACATAAAGTCCAGCTTCTAATCTTCGGTGGCTTCTTCTAACTAAGAGAGTGAAGTCTTTAGCGCCTCTTATTGTCCAGGATCGGCAAATAACCGTAATACATACTATAACAAATCTAGACCAAACCTGCGATCAAACTATTCAGGCTACAAAATTGCTTTTGCATCTCCACCAATCCACTTTGGACCTTACTCCCTTCAGATAAATCTCATCAGAGCCGCATTTAAGTCCATGTGGCTCCTGATTGGCTGTGCAGACGGCAATGTCAAGCGACCCCAGGATGAGGTGATATGAGGATGCAGGATGTGGTATTGTTGCAGTCTAAGATCTAGGCATAATGGTACAGTCACGTGTCTGCGCTAGATCTTTCCAGAAGACCTTCAAAGAGTCATATTTTTTAGGTAAGTCTATAATTAGTAGGGATGCATCGATACGCGTTTTCGCCGATACTATACCGATACTCTTATAAAAATATCGGCGATACCTATACCGATACGCTTATTGTGAATTAAAAAATTAAGATAAAATAAATAAACCACGACACTAGAAATTGGCCATTAAAACCCGCACTGGGCCCGCGTGGTGGATTATCCACTCCCTCTCACAGAGAGGATGCCTGTGTCCCAGCAGTGGGAACATTATAGGCCGATGATGATTACTAGAAATTAGTTCGTGCCTCGTTTGCAACGAAATAGAGAAAACACGCTCTTTTATACTACATTTTTAAAATGAAAAGTATCGTCGAATCGGTCATAAAAATATCGTCGTTACCGATATCGGATAACCCGAAGTATCGCCGATATTATTATCGGCATCGGTATCGGTATCGAATGCATCGCTAATGATTAGGATGTTGTGTACACGCTAACACTTTACATGAGTGTTTTGCCGCCTTTTGTTTCAGGGTTCCGTATGAGTACCCAGTCTTTTGGGGTCAAAGGACTGCCTTATCAGGTAACCGTGACCCTGGAACGTAAAGGGCTATTGAAGGACATCGTAGATTCTAGTCCGTACAAGCAAAAAGAAAATGGTCTTGTCTTCTAATCTAGTTTAGAAGAAACATGGGACCTAAGATGAAGCTACCTTACACAGGAGAAACTGGGACTCCTGCGCATCGACGGAACAACTGTTGTGCGGAGTTCGACAGTGTTTTGGGGTTTCCTTAACGCTTTTTGGACTATTTTGTAGCGTTTCCGAACTTTGAATATTCTTCTTAGTAGGTACATCTATGGCCATAATGTTAGTAAGATAACAATGAATTGTGAAGGTAAGCTCAAAAAAGCTTTATAAAGTTGAAGTAGATCCCTCGTTTGCGCCATGAAACCTTTGTATTCAACCCTCAGACACCCCAATTAGAATATTATGTTATAATCGTAATACACATATTGAATTTTTGATTTAACATGTAAATGCATTATTATTAACTAAATTAGTTATTTTGCTGTAAGGTTTATTTTTCTTTTTTTTTTTGTATTGAATGACGGAATTTGTATTAAAACAAATAAAATTGCACTTTTAAGGCTTGTTGCCTTGATTTACAGTCTATCTTAGTTTGTTTTGACTGTACAGGGGTAATGTGACTAAATTTCCGTAGTTTTAATTATTTTGATAAAAAAATTACATATATTTAAAAATGTTAAAATCGTCAGTATCGATTTGAAAAACTAAAAGTTCACTTGCGTTAATTATGTTACATGTTGTATATCGTTTGCGCCATGAAACCTTTGTATTCAATGTTTTCGTTTCTCAAATACATTTTAAAACATGTTGTATAAAAAAAGTTTTGTTACGTACCTTGATGAGGAGTGCGAGTTGAATGATTGAAACGACATTGAAACAGTCTCACTTAATTAAATCTTGTAAAGCATTCTACAAGTTTTGTATCAAACTAATCCCTTTTTCTATTTGTTTCTTGGTGAAAATGAGGGCTTTTACACAAGATTTTATTGTATGAAGTATGTACATAAACTTCAGACTTTAGAAGGTATTTTTAAGTTTTTAGAGAAATTCTCTGAGTTTGTATCGTATGCGTTTTCTCAGAATAAACAGATAAAAAACACTAGTCAAAAAATGTCAAATGAGAAGTTTTATAAAAAAAAAAGTTCACATTCGCGAACTCACTTTTGCCATGCTTTAGCACTCCTGGGACATACATGAAGCTTGCCTCCCAACTGTGGGAACGTATTATTGATATGACAAAACTTTTAAAACTGAAATCGTGAGTGTGATTTGTGATGTCGCAATTCATCAAGTGAAAGGGTTAAATGAAACAAAAACTTAATTAACACAACTATTTTTTTTATATTTTCTAGAATTACGTATTACTCCTTTGTACAAATATTATCCAATCTAACATTTACATTAGCTTAAATATCTAGGTACTTCTCGATGTAAGGTAGGTATAGTCAACATTTTTTACAATCACAGACCACATATGACCACAAAATTATACTAGAGAAAAATGCTAAACTTAATACCACACATTAGATTTTAGACCACAATATTATAGAAATAGGGGCAATGCGGTGGGTTTTTATTAAATTTTCGACCACACTAATTGCACATCATTTGCTTTGTAAAAACAGATACGTCGAAACGAATTTGAGTTACTCAAATCATGAGCAATTTATCAGGCGCCATTTTTTAGTGTGGTCAAACTTAACATTGTTTTATTTCTTTATATTAGACTAGTATTATATTTACAAAATAACTTTTATTTAATACTTAACTATTGTCATTTTATAAAAAACATTTTAAGAAAATAATGTGTTAGTATTTTTTATAAAAATAGTTTCGTTTTACTTAATTTCACTGCACTTTTTTACAGTAAATTATGTATTAAAGTAAGATATAAAGCTACTTATGGAATTAACATTGAAGATATTAAATTCTATGCCAGTTATCAAAATTGTCATAAAAATAATATCTTTGGTTATCACAATATTCAATGAGCTTTCATAATACAACTACAAGAATATTTTTGTTGTTACTGGAATGATAGTCGATATGGAAAATTCGTTCTAATACTAAAATCTATTAAATCTTATATTTTCCAGAAAAATATGGATATTACAAAATCTCTTTGGTCTGAAACTAAATAACACATATTAAATATAAATACTTTAAATGGTTCAGTTATTATCATAAACAGTATAATACTTAATTATTTTACAAAAATAGTAAAAAATTGAGTTTACTTTTCTCCTTTCAAAATGTTTTCGTTTGTGATAATAACTGTTTCCCTCATTAAAACTAACATGGCAACGTTTAGAAACATCAATACAATGTTACACCCTTTACATACTTTCAATATCACAGGACATTCTGATACGCATACTTCTTACAAAATTAATAATTTTTAATATTTCATATAATTACTAACCGCGGGCGACTCACCTCTGATTTTTTGAGTTCTTCTTTCAAAAATAGAACAATACCTATTTCTTAGTTTATGAATCGTCTTTTTTTTCAACATATTTTATTTGCTGGACGGAGTCTTATTAATTTGCAAAAAAAAATATTATTATTCTGGATTTTACCCAATGGTTTTTTTGCCTCATATTCGGACATAACAGTTGGCATAGCATATGGCTTTAGTGACAGTAAAGAATTTTATCACGGCCCACACATACGAGTTTTTTTACTCAAAAACTGTACGAAAAATATCATTTTCTATTTGTTTAAGTGACCATCAAACATCTTATTTCGACGAGAATGTCAAATAAACCTGTTAACAAATCACTTGGTTCCTCTCACCATCTCTTTTCAACGAAAAGTTGAATTTTCCTCCCTTTCGTAGATCTACGTTCCATATTTGAGTATATTATGTACACAAACTAATTTAAAAATTCATATAGAGCTATATATATTGAGCTTTAATTCTGCTTCGTCTATGGGCTTCTCATATACACACTCTCTTTTTATATACTGTGGTTTTCTCGCCCAGCAGGTTGCTATGGTAACGAGCGCTGCGAAGACAAGAGCGGCGCAGGCGCAGACGGTCCCGCCCCAATCAAAGATGGCGCGCACGAGCCGGAGTTCTGTGACCACTTCTTCTTCCATCCTGACTCTTTGCTCTACCCAGAAAATTGGGAACAGCATTCGGGGTACGTCTTGGTTGAGTATAGGTCTGTTATTATTCAGGACAATGGGTTTCCATTTTCGAACCATTTATTACTCTCTAAAATATAAAAATGGTCATGGTTGAGTAAAACTGGCGCCATTCTGACTAATAATTAGCGTGAGCTGGTAAGGCTGTTTCCCCAGTATAGTAGGCAAACTGTTAGCAGCCGACTGAATTTACGCCGTATTGGTTCGGCCTCAAGTCTGCTAATTTTATTTAACTCACATGCTATTGATATTCAATTGAGACTCAATCACGACTCCATAACGATTAGAACAAATTTGGTATTCTGCAAAAACTTGTAATGAGCTCAATAGAGTCGTAATGGAATCATAGTGAAATTGTAATTGCCTCTCAGTTGAACAGTTATAGGTATTGAAATTAGAGAGTAGAATACCGATAAAGTCCACAATCGATTTACAATTGTAGAACGATTGAAGAGCAGACTAGCAAATATTCTGATAGCAGTTCAATGGAATGTCACTGGAAAACCATTGGTCTTAAATTAGTAGCAGAATACCAAATGTAGTTAAAACTGCTACTCCAATTGATATTCAATTGAGTCATTACAAAATTAGCAGACTTGGGGCCCAGTTTGCTTGCGACGCACGAAAATTGATATTATGAGTCAGTTCACCACTTTGCGGCTCTCTCAGTCGGCTGCTAACAGTACGACGCGATTCCAACGAATTCCAACTACAAGTGAAAATCAACCTTGCCACTAAGAAATAAAGATGCAATTCGATTGATTTGACGTTGTCATGGCCACCGTGTTTTGTTTTTCATCTACCCATAGATAACAACGTGTTTTATGTCTTATGTCATAGTGGTATGGTTGATTTTCACTTGTAGTTGGAATTCATCGCGCCATGTTTAAAGTCCCTTAGTTTGTTAGTAGAAAAACATTTGTGTCTTATTTTTTAAACTTACTTGACGTTTTCACTTGGTTCTAGGTAAATATTGAGCTGGAACCTGGCCGCCACATCCAGTGGGACACCCAGTTTCTGGAAATAAAAAATATCATGGTCAGGATTGGATACAATTTTTTTAGCTTTTATTAAGCCCGGTATCCACTAAAGCGGAGAGGAGATGTGTTTGAATAACCAATCCAAATATGTTCACTGAAGCTAAGCGGAGAGATGTGGACTTCTGATTGGTTATTCAAACACATCTCTTTTCCTCTCCGCTTTGGTGAATACCGGCTGGTATTGTTGGCTATCAAGAGATTGAGCAGAATATTTGCACACACTTTTGGTGAAAAGTAAAGCAATGGCACCTTAAAATGTATGTCGGAGAACTCGGCGAGAGGAGTAGAGATGGGTAACTCAGGAGAGATAGATACAAATGATATGTATCGTTCCGTCTCACTCAATCACTCAATGCATCACTTTGAATCCGAATGTATCAGTGTATCTGTGTATCTTTTTACAACTTGTTCAATCTTCGTCTTCTTGTATCTGTGTGATGCGTCGCACGCTAGTGGCCGGTGACGCGGTCCTCTTCGGAAAGTCACGAAACGTCTCTTTCGCACCTCCCTATTTAGAATGTTATGTCGCGTTTTCGCAAGGCCGAGAGAATGAGTTGACTGACCATTATAAACTGATTCATGATTCTCGCAAAACGATGAATTGATTAATCTGTTACTTGTGACTAGAGTTTAAAGTAGTAAAGCAGTACTTGAACATTTCAAGTATTATACTGATTTGGTTTTGTCGTGCACTTCAAGTGCCTAAAGCAATCTAAAGTTTATTAAACTACAGCTTGACATAAAAATGTAGAAAACCGGAAGTCACCACTGTCTTCGCGTTACCAGAACTTTGAATGATTTTATTTTATTTTTTTCCACTTATTACGTAAGTTTTATGGCACAATAATAAATCTAACAAACCTGCGGTCTTTGTTTACATCAAATATCAAAGATTTTAAAACGCTGTCAGAAATAAAAATTTTAGTTCCGTTTAAATCCATTCTGGCCAAGCTGTATGCAAACTAATTTCGGTCATAAATCTATCGATTTAGGATATAGATAGAAAAAAGGGTTTAGCGATTTACAAAATTAAACAAAATATCAGTATCATTTAGGTACTTTAAGCTCGAGACCTGGATCGAGATCGGGATCGGCAATATTTAACTGAGCAAGTGAGCAACAGGCAGTGTGCAATGTCGCATCATGCGCGGATTCGAAAGGATATATGAAGATAAAGAGTGATACATATATCTCAGTGATCAAAAGATACGTTGAGCAAGTGAGCAAAAGTGCAATGTCGCTTCGTGTCATGCGCGGATACGAAAAGATACAAAGATATAAAAGAGTGATACATATCTCAGTGATCAAAAGATACATATGAATCTTTTCTTTTCAATGATACATTTTTCCCATGTCTAGAGAGGAGTTGTAATCTGGGCGTATGGACAGTACCCCCACGAATTTTCACTCTTTTACTTTCCAGTATTTACAGCGTTTCTTGTATGAAAAAATGGAACAGCGAGCCTGGTGTGCGAAGAAGAAACTAATTTTTTCCTCGAAAATTGTCAATTTGAAATTGTTATAGTTCCAGTTTACTTTACGTCTCAAATACTGAAAATTCGTGCTAAAGGTACTGGACTCTAAGTTGACAGGGATAGAAAACAAGGCATTTTTTGCCGCCACACTAAAAAGTTGTAACCGCTTCAAAATTAGTGAGCATACCTACTTATTGACAACAACCAAACGTCGAAAAAATTTGTACGCAGTTTTGGAGAAACAGGCCTAATTCAAAAGCAAATTCTTTATTTTTTAAATTATTATTAAAAAAATAAGATTAACAGGGATTTTTCCAGCACTTCATAGAGTTGAAAAGCTCACTATAGTGTAAAGGGAGTTTATTTGGTGATATAGGTGAGTCAGCTCAACTCAGTCAACAGTCAACTCAGGGAGTCTTAAAAACTCTCTCAAAACTTTACCATGGATGCTGTAATACGAAATGATGTGTCACTACGTCTTATCCACTTTAGTGATGAACTAGTTGCATCACCTCGCATTAATGCATGCATAGGTTTTGAGAGACTTTTATGACTCTATCACTAAGTTGCCTGTCTCACCAAACATAACTGGCAATAAGCGTCAACCCGTGCCAAATCCTTCGAAGAAAACAAATACGAAAATTTGATTTGAAAGTTCTATACTCACAGGCTCAATAGCAAAATAGAAAGAATGAGCATCAGGGTCTGGTTCCATGCCGGAGACCAGCTCCCGCAGCTGGGCGTCTCCGTGGAGGAAGTGTGGGAGGGAGAGGAACGCCGGGGAGCCGTATCGGCACGCCGACACGTTCATCACTCCCGACCACGCACACTCGCCATTGCAGAAGCACGTGTTAGAGGGAGAGACGGTTGCTGAAAAAGAGAGAGAAATGATCAGTGGGGGTTGGACTACAGTGGATCTCATCCTAACTCATGATTTTGACCGTTCCCAGTTAGCACAGCTAAGGAGTGGAATTACTAGCCAGTCTTTCTTTTCTAGCCTGTAGCCAAACGGTAAGCGACAATCGTTTACGTTCAGCAGTCGCTAATACATTTTCATCTTTATACCCCATCGCATAAAGTTGAAAATCTAGTAAAGACTGCTGAGCGATAGCGAATAAAACAAATGAAAATGATCTGTAATCTTTGATAGATTTTCAACTTTATGCAATGGGTTATAAAGTTGAAAATGTATTAGCGACTGCTGAACGTTAGCGATTGTCGCTTGCCGTTTGGCTAAAGGGCCTGATAGATCCAACCTTGGGGTCTCTAAGTTAAGAGTGAATCGTTTCAGCTAGTCCTTCACCGTTGACTACATAATCTCTTACCATCAGGCGAGATAGGAATGATCAGATCAAGTACGCTCAGCCCATTGATATAATAATAATAATACTCCACAACTATCGCACAATGCCATCTAGTCCCAAGCTAGGCAGAGCTTGTGTTATGGGAACTAGACAACTGATAAACATACTTATACATATATTTCTAAATACATACATATTATAGATAAATGAATTACACCCAGACACAGAACAAATGATCGTGCTCATCACACAAACATGTGTCCTAGGTGGGAATCGAACCCACGACCTTTGGCATAGCAGTCAGGGTCACTAACCACTAGACCAACAGGCCTGTCAGTTAAGAGTGAATCGTTTCAGCTAGTCCTTCACCGTTGACTACATCATCTCTTACCATCAGGCGAGATAGGAATGATCAGATCAAGTACGCGAGCCCATCGCTAAATAAAAAAAAAATTGTTGGCACTGTCTGTATCATAATGTAATAGACCTACGAGCCTGGTCAAGCAGCAATTTTATCAACGCGTTTTGTATTTCTACAAACATTTCCATAAAGTAACACATTAACACGGTTGGCGCAGTGGCTGAGTGATCGACTGTTGCGTAGTGGGTCGTCGGTTCGATCCCCGCACAGAACAAATATATACTAAGTAGTTGTTTCGGGTCTGGGTGTTTGTGTATGAGTTTCTATATTATTGTAAACGCACGATACAGGAAGAAATTCCTAGTGTATGGTACTTTCCGTAGTTGAAATTAATCCAAATTATTGACCCCCTTTCTCAAAAAGGGAGTTTTAATTTTAAAAAATGAAGGTACACTCACAGTTATCAAAGCTGGACTGCGTCAGCGCATACTTGTTGTAGACCAGACCGTCCAGCTCGCCGCTGTCCACGTACTCCATGTTGACTGTCCGGCACAGATCCGGCACGAACATCGCCAGCGTGGACTCCTCCGTCAGGTTGCGGGCTATGAACTCACCAGCACTGCCTGAAAGCTGGGAATTAGCAGTTGGTTACTGATCTTACATCGTCTTGACTTAACTCAATGTCTTATGTTCCCTAGATAAGTCAGAGGTCGTCCACAGATGTTCTCTTACGCAATCGGTCGCTGGGTTCGAACCTATTAGGTCATAGGTTATTTACAGCTTGGCTAGAACGGATTGAAACGGAACTAATCTTTTTGTTTCTGACAACGTTTTAAAATCTTTGATATTTGATGTAAACAAAGACCGCAGGTTTTTTAGATTTGTTATTGTGCCATAAAGCTTACGTAATAAGTGAAAAAAAAAAAACATTCAAAGTGCTGGTGGCGCGAAGACAGTGGCGACTTCCGGTTTTCTACAGTTTTATGTCAAGCTGTAGATGAGTGGGAGGAATATAAAATATTGTCTTCATCTAAACGTTAAGAACGATGATTTCTCGTAAGGGAAGTGTCCATATAAACAGAACGTCAAAGCAATAATCGCATTTCGAGTTTTCATGCCAGTTGCTAACATGAGTGCATTACGTGAGGGTCTTTTGATTATTTATATTCTTCTACGGCAAGAAGTAGTTAAACGGCGAAATAATAAATGGTATTGGGTTAAAAAATGGATCTAAGCGAGAAGATATTATTTGGGAACATTAAACATTTTACTACGATTATGTTATGGCAATTATTTCTTGCGATATTGTTTTAGACATTCTCGAACGGAAACGTACGAGAAACTCTCAATCTCCTCTCGAGAAATGGCGCTAAACTCGTACTTTCCTACACTTGGCCTCAGATACTTTTATGTTCTAAGATAGCGCAGCGAATGGAATGGCACTTGAGGTATTTTCATTTTTCAAGTGATTCTGCACTGATATAAGTAAGATAATCTTACTCAGCAAAGCAAAGTCTTCTTTCCATAAAGCAACTCATATTGTTGTTTAGCATCTACTCACTTTAGCGCACTCCCCTTCATAGAAGGGGAGGTGGTCCTCATAGTTCCACCTGAGGATCTGCCCCGGCAGGGTGCCGCTCAGCTGCCCCGTGGACACCTCCATGTAGCCGTCCGTGTCTAAGGAGTTGTTCCTCTGGAACATTAAACAGTTTTGGTTGGTCAAATTCGGGTAGGTTTTAATCACAGTAGCTTTCGCCAAATGTCACTCAGGACTCAGGAGCAAAACAGATTTCAACTGGTGAAAGAATTTTTGAAATCGGTTCTGTAGTTTCCGAACTTATTCAATACAAACAAAAAATCAAATCTTTCCTCTTGAATCGCAAAAACAAACTTATTAAGTATAACCATGCCCAACAAAACCGTTTGACTGATTAGCAACCATTTCTTTTAATGTGGATTTAAAAACATGGTAACCATCATCTTTTGCGGATCTTTGAATCCGTATTCTACAAAACAAAACGTGTTCTCCCGACTGAGAGCTTAAGAAATAGACGATTTTACGTACCACAAGAAAGATAAACATCTATTGAAAACTTGTCTAATAAAACTGTCAACGTCAAAACGACATTTCACGTGAGTTGCTATGCAGTTACACTTTTTTCAGACAAGCGTTCAACCACACAAAGACCTTTTTGTGGCAAGGCGATTTAATTTCATGAAGAACTTACTGAAGTTCCAATTACTCACCTCATAAAACCACGCAAACTTGTCAACAGGTGGTGCTCCTCCCGTAGTGCTGGAAGGTAGACTCTTGGCCAGGTCCAGCAGTGGGTCATCATAACCGTCGAACAGCAGTTCCTTGGCCAGCTTGGAGACAGCTATCTTCTGGTTGAACATCGCCAGGCCCATGGAGAGACCCTTCTGCTGCAAGAAGCCCCAGAATCGGGAGCGGTAGACTGCTGACTGGAAATTAAGATACCAGGTTATAGAATGGTTAAAAGTTTTTTTTTGTTTGTTTTTGACCTTTCTAGACCATGGGCAAAGATGAGGCCAAAGTATAGCGAGTTTAAGAGACGAGACGAGGCCAAATGCAAACTTTTGAGGCGTTACATCAAACTTTTAGAGTGAGTGGCTTGTGATGTCAGAAGCAAGTGAAAACTGCACTTAGGTACCTACTTGTGACATATTGGAAATTTTAAAAGTGTATTATATTCGTCAATTTTGGTTTACGTCATCATCATCTCAGCCATAGGACGTCCACTGCTGAACTAGGCCTCCCCTTTCGATCTTCACATAGATACCGGTTGGAAGCGACCTGCATCCAGCGTCTTCCGACTTCTAGCGACCTTTATAAGGTCGTCTGTCCACCTGGTTTACGTAACATAAGTAAAATGCGTGTCAAATATTTTTTAATAATCTATCTGACTGACTTATAAGATTTTGTTCAGTCAAATGCCCTATTTAAAGGAGGTTATCTGTGACCCAACTTTGGCTGAGCAATTGGACTGCTGCGCTGGTTCGATTCCCGCACGGAGCAAATATTTGTATGATCTACGAGTACAAGTAGTCGTTGGGCGTTTGTGTATGTTTGTAAATGCACCCACGACACAGGAGAAAGTATAGGCGCGGGCCACATAGAAGAGACGTAAGACAAGGACGCATCGCGGACGTGCGAAAATGTATGAGAGTCGCGCCCGCGCCCCGTCTCCTCTGTGTGTTTTACGTCGCGACGCTTCTCTACATTTTGTATGAAAGAGACGCCGAAGAGGTATGTTTCCGCCCCGTCTGCGTCTAACGTCTTTTTAAAAAAAAAACTTACAGCAGCAATAGCATTCAGGGTCGTGATGTTATCCTGGAGGGTGCCATTAGAGCTCTCCTCATCAAAGAACCAGCTCCTCTGGGTCCTGTATGCCACAGTACCGTTGTTGTCATGCCACGTTATGTTCACGTGCTTTCTCTTCTCGATGAAACGATATGGACCTGGAAAAAATTGGTATTATTTGTTATGTTTAAAGATGTGCATAAATTATGTCGCAGGTTTTTGATCAAACAACGGATGATGTTAAAATAACAACGCGATTTTATTATTTTCCTAAACAAATCTAGTGTCATAATCAAATACCTAAACTGGTTCAGAGAAATGACAAAAATTACAGAAATATCGACGGAGCACCGCTTAGCAGTGCTCCTACTGCTCTACTCTCGCAAATGTGTTGAAAAACATTGTATGACACACGTGCAGAAATTGGTATTTACAAACTCGTGACTATGGGAAGGAATTACATTCGTCTACTTATTTGTGAAAACAAACTTACCGCACTAGTGTCATATAAATAACTATGCTACTTTTGTCATCAGTTTCCTAAATTATGACAAAAGTAGAAAATGCTAAATCTTTAACAAACCTAGTATAGGCAAAACAAAGTCGCTTCCCGCCTCCGTACGCTTTTTGGACATAGTTCATTTAGATTTACAAGCTGATAGTTCTGCCTATTAAGTCAGTACGAGTCGGACAGACCCCCCGCTCTGCCTTAGAAGGACTCATTTGGTGATATTACCGGGCTAAAAAGCGAAGGACTCAATCTTAATTCACTTACCTAACTGTACTAAAGCTGGTTTCTCTTCAGGAAACCGCTCAGAGTTGGTCCAGTTGAAGAAGTAGATGTCGAAGAACAGGGGCACGGTGGGGGCCACCCAGTTACGGAAGGACCTGGAGGTTGGAGTCAGCGCCAGTTGCTGGAGCAAACAGAAAAAGTTTCATATAAAAAGATCTGGTTGTTATTTTCACACGTTTGAAAGGCAACTCGCACTTGACCATAACAACCAATGATGTCCTCGTACATGGTGATACAGAGTCGCAAAAAATTCGTCAAGAGTGAACAGGTTACTTCTAGGCAAGCGTGCTTCGCCATCGACCACTTCGCTTTCAATCAGGCGAGGTTGAACGCGAATCTATATTTTAAAAAGTTTGGACAAAGCACACACATAATTATATTTTATAAATATTAAACGCATGTGTAGCGAATTTCAAAGATTTCCTTTGGAAAGGAAAATTCGAACCGCGTGCAAGATTCGAAACCGCGACCTCTGGAGTACATCCGACGCACACGTCTTGACCAAAAACATTAACATTCCAAAATTATTAAAAAAAAAAAAGTTTTATAAGAAATATTTCCCGTTTCTCTAGAGCCCAGTGAGAGGAGCTCGCAATTCCAATTCGAGGAGAGCCCAAAAATCGGACGAAACATGCTATCTCTGTCTGCCTGTTCGCAGAGCAGCGCGCGCAGCTGTGTGCGTGCGTGTAGTGTGGTTGTAACGAATCATTCATAATGACTGAAAACCATTTCATTGTACTAATTTTGTTCAACATTTGCTTTATTTTTGTTAACTAATTTGCGGAATCGTTAGTGAACGCACAAACCAACAATGCGTTTTTTGGAAATAACTTTACAATGTCTACATTAGAAGATTTTAGGACATTATCTAAAATCTAATAAAATAAACGTCGAGTAGGTATAACGTAGGTCGTAGGTATTTATCTGTTGTAATCTAACTACTAGTAGGAATGAAAAAATATATATTTGGATAGTCCATAATTATTGAGGAAGGCTTTAGGCTATTAACATCACGCTATCACCAATAAGAGCAGAGCAGCAATGAGAAATTTTTCAAAATCGGGATCATAATTGTATTCCTTTTCGAAAGCTTCCGTTGCTTGCGCTGCAGTTACGTAAACATTATGTAGGTACTTACTCACTACGGAATTATTCCTGATATAGATGAAAAGTTCTAAAATAAAGTCCGCGTGAGCATAATGTTAGTTGATTTTCAGTCGTTGTTGACATTTGTATAAGAACCGCTATTTGATTATCACTGTTAGTGAACCAGCTAGTCTGGTAAGTAAGCTGCTTGCCTTTCGTGCAATGGGTTTCAGGATCAAATCTTGGTAATTTGTATCTCACTTTTTGTGATTATTTATTTGTTTTTATTATTTAGCCTGTGAGAGTTTTCAATAATTCAAAATAATTTTATGTCTGGTATATCTGGGTGTAATTTATCTATAATATTGATGTATTTAGAAATATATAAGTACCTATGTTTTAACAGCTGTCTAGTACCCATAACACAAGCTCTGCTTAGCTTCTCGCGGTGGTGGACGCCCACGGCGACGGACGTCGCAAGACGATTCCCGGTCACCGTAGGCGCGAGCATGCGGGCGGCGAGTAAGGGCAACTCGCTGTCCGACCATGGACCATGTCCGGGTCGACGGCGCGTTGTGTTCCACGCGCGCCTCAAAGAGCGTCAGCATGATGACGGGGCCCCCCTCTAGAGGGCCAAAGCCTGCCGGGGTCGCGGGACTTATCTCATTACTGTGACCCCGGAACATAAAGGGCTATTGAAGGACACCGTGGATTTAAGTCAGTACAAGTCTGACAGTCCCTTCCGTCCTGTCCGGGGTGGGAGGACTCATTTGATGATTTTACCACGCAAAAAAAAATAAACGCTCTGCTTAGCTTGAGACTAGATGGCGTTGTGTGATAATTGTGGAATGTTAAATATTATTATTATTAATGCGATTTTTGTTTTTGCTTAAGCAAACATGTAAATGAATACTTACCTAAAATACAGAGACCCTTATTATATCGTGGGATAAAATCGTCAAATAAGTCAAATTCGTACTGACTAAAATCCACGGTGTACTTCAATAGCCTTTTACCTTCCGGGGTCACGGTGATGAGATAAGTCCCGCGACCACATAGCGAATAGAGTACAGCGTAGCGTACCTATCCTACTTACTTGTTTATTACGAAGTAAATTCCAATGACCAAAAATGTATGGAAACTTGTGGCTTTTTTAACTGACTTAAAAAAAAAACATAAAAGTAGGTTCTCAGTTCGACCTTTACGTACTATATTATGTATGTTTGTTTGTACTTACGAGTATGTATGTTTGTTTGTTCGCGATTATCTCACTTTCGGCTGAATCGATTTTGATGTAAGTACCTACCTACTTCGTTTTTAGAAAAGTATTCTTTACATTCCGTGGAAGGTTTTGGTATAAAACCTATAAAACAATAATGCATAGAATGCGACTTTGCCCGCACAGATCCGTTTTAAAAATTTATTCAGAAATTCACAAATACGAATAAGTACCTAATAACTTTTCTTTCGGAAGTCGGTGGCTAAGTGGCTATAGTCAATGAAATATAAAACTGTAACATAATAATAAAAATATTAGAAAAACATTATTGCAAATAATAATAAAAAATATTTATAATTATTTGAAACTCTCACAGGAAACAAAAAAATTAACCACAAAAAGTGAAAAAGAGATTATCAAGATTTGATCTCGAAACCCACTGCACGAGAGGCAAGCAGTTTACTAACCAGACTAGCTGGTTCGCTGTCATTTACTTTCAAATAGCGGTTCTTATACAAATGTCAACAATGACTGAAAATCAACATAATAATACACTTCTCATCAAAAAAATCGAAACACTTTCGTTTTTATTGTTTTTGTCCTAATTTTTTACAAAAGAGAATTAATTCCATGAAAAAAAAACATTACTGTGTAGCTGGCAGTTTGGTCATTACAGTAAGAAGAAAAAAATTAAAATTCGAATTAATTTCATTTGTTTATCCTATAAATGAAATTAATCACTGTTTTGAGACAAATGTGTATTTAGGGTTGGAGTACGTTTCTCGTTTAAAAACTAAAAATTAGCGCTTGTCTTTAAACTTTCTGTTTCTTATTTCATTTACTGTGACTTTGGGACGTCTGAAAAAACTTTTTTTTCTAAAACATATGGATACTTCGCCCGCAGAAGCCGCCCAAGTGGTGGCATTGCTGGATTCTGGACTTAGTCAGCGTGTTGTGGCTGCAAGATTGCATCTAAGCTTATCATCTGTTCATAGAGTCTACAAACGCTATCGGGAGACTGGTTCGTTCACGCGCCGTTCAGGATCTGGCAGGAATCGGGTCACTTCTGAGCGAGATGATCGATTTATTGTAACAACTTCTTTACGAAATCGACGCCTTAACGCTTTTCAACTGCAGCAGCAGCTTCGCGTTGTACGAAGAGTAGCTGTAAGTGACTCTAAAATAAGAAGAAGGTTGAAGGAACGCGGATTGGCACCGCATAAGCCAGCGAATGGGCCGAAATTAACTGCAGACCATCGAAGAGCGCGCCTTAACTTTGCACGCGAGCACCTAACTTGGTCATACCTTCAGTGGAGCAAAGTACTGTTTTCTGATGAGTGTAAAATTATGCTGTATGGTAACGACGGAAGGAACAAGGTCTACAGAAGAGATGGAGAACGCTTTGCACAATGCTGCATTGAAGAAAAGGTCAGCTATGGTGGCGGTTCGTGGACGGTTTGGGGAGGAATCAGCGCCGACGGTAAGACAGAACTTGCCTTTGTGTCTGGGCCACGGCTGCCTGCACTAAATTCTCATCGGTACATCGAACAGTGTCTTGAACCTCATGTGATGCCCTATGCACATTTTATTGGCAACGACTTCATATTCATGCACGACAATGCTAGAGCTCACACCGCGGGCGTCGTACGAGATTATCTTACCGAAGTCGGTATCTCCATTATGGTATGGCCAGCAAGAAGCCCGGACATGAATCCCATTGAACATCTATGGGATGAATTAAAGAGACGAATTCGAGCAAGAGATCCAGCCCCAGAAACACTTAGCCAGCTGCAAAATGCAATCCAAGAGGAATGGGATAATATACCACAACATGTGATCGTGACTCTCATCCGATCGATGAAGAACCGTATGGAAGCAGTAATAAGAGCTCGCGGAGGGAATACAAGTTATTAAATAAACGTTTCTTACATTTTTTAGGGTTCCGTAGTCAACAAGGAACCCTTATAGTTTCGCCATGTCCGTCCGTCCGTCCGTCCGTCTGTCCGCAGTTTAGCTCAGAGACGCACAGTACTAGAGAGCTGTAATTTGCTGTAAATATACGGATTTGTTGTGCCGAAAAAGTGGTAAAATAAAATCTCGTAAAATATTTTTTTTAGGGTACCTCCAGTACTTACACGTAAAGTGAGGATTTTTTTTTCTCGCGTACCCCTTAGTGTGGGGTATCATTAAATAGGCCTTTAAAAAATAATGATAGTTTCCATTAACAATTTTTTGATAAAAAAAAATCGTTTGTGAAATATTAAGCTTTAAAGTGCTAAATTTTGCTCGATTCGAGTGTCCCCCCCCTCTACCAGCTAAACGGTTATGTTTGGGGGTATGAAAAAATTCACAATAGTAGTATATATAACGAAGTTTAAAAGAAAATTGTCATGACTAAGTAGGCTTTACAACTTTACGAGTAATAGTCGACCAACTTATAAAATGTACTTGGATATTATATTTTCTTAAACAAAATGTATCGGAGACAACTGCAAATGTAAGTTTGTCAACTTTATTTTTACAGCTTTTAAAGGTTTGTTTTTTGGGGATAGGTAGGTTTTTATCGTCAACTAAATTCGTCGTACCTAATCTTTTTTCTTATGTATTTTCCCCGATTTCTCAAAGACTCCTGGACCGATTTTGAAAATTCTTCTTTTTAAAATTAAATTCAGCGAATCAGTTTAGTTAGTTCGCATAAGTATTTTGATGGGCAACTACGGAACCCTACACTGTGCGTGGCCCGACACGCACTTGGCCGGTTTTTTTCATTTACGCGTGTTGTTTTACCCATTTCCTTCATATTCCATACAGGGTAAAAATTACTCATTATACAAAATACGAAACCTATGAAGACTTAATTTGAATTTAGAACATTAACATTAGTATTTAAAAACCTCATACTACTCACTATTAAATGACATTTTACATTTATTCCTAAATATACACATTTTTCTGATAATCCTTATCAAATCATAAACTGCGAGGTGTTTCGATTTTTTTGATGAGAAGTGTATTATAACATTGCTAATCCCCCAAGGGGGATAGCGTAATTATACATATCCTATTAATTGAAGCGCAGTTTAAAGTTTATTGATTATAATATAATATCCAGTGGTTTAGCTTCCAACTCAAAACACACATAAAAACAACAAAATTCAAAATTGCTTATCTCCCATGGACAATAGTGTTATAATACATAGCCTATTAACAGAAGTATATTATTAGGAACATTAGAGGAAAATTTGATCGACAACTTTACTATAGTTTCGGAGATACCTAGATCAAAACAAAAAAAATACGAAAGTAAATCGAACCCATATTATCATTCTCGAAAAAAATACAAAAAGAAAAAAATATTCAATGTACATTGACAACCCAAAACCAGCGCGCGCCACGAGCCAGGCCGCAGGCGGCGTGTATACGTGAACCTTACGGAAGTGTGAGTTTCTACGATCACACAACCACAGGCAGTACGTACACGCACACAAACGCAGTTACGCTCGCTGCGACAGCGCTACAGTCGTTCAAGATTTGCGATAAAGGACATGGACAAAAATTGCATTCCATCACAATTCCATGTACACGTACCTAATAAATGCCATTAAAAAATAAAAATATGAAAATAAATTATAGCGTAAGTTTTAGCCTCCCTGAACTTGTCAGTTTTTAACCAACTTCAAAAGAAAAGTAGGTTCTCAGTTCAACCTGTATGTATGTTTGTCCGCAATTATCTCGCGTTTGGCTAAACCGATTTTGATGCGGTTTTCAGGAAAGTGTTCACTACATTTTGGAGAAAGTTTAAATATATAACACTAATGGATATCCCGTGACGTTGCCCGCGTAGATCCGTTTTTGCTCACTTGGATTGTAGATTTTTACCGGCCATTGCATGTTCGTCCGAGATTATCTCGCGTTTGGCTGAACCGATTTTGATGCTATTTTCAGGAAAGTGTTCATTACATTCTTAGAAAGGTTTTAGTATATAACACACATGTATATCCCGTGACGTCGCCCGCGTGGATCCGTTTTTGCTTACTTGGATAGTAGATTTTCAGTGTCCATTGCACGTTTGTCAGCAATTATCTCGTGTTTGGCTGAACCGATTTTGATGCTGTTTTCAGGAAAGTGTTCATTACATTCTTAGAAAGGTTTTAGTATATAACACACATGTATATCCCGTGACGTCGCCCGCGTGGATCCGTTTTTGCTTACTTGGATAGTAGATTTGCAGTGTCCATTGCACGTTTGTCAGCAATTATCTCGTGTTTGGCTGAACCGATTTTGATGCTGTTTTCAGGAAAGTGTTCATTACATTCTTAGAAAGGTTTTAGTATATAACACACATGTATATCCCGTGACGTCGCCCGCGTGGATCCGTTTTTACTTACTTGCATAGTAGATTTTCAGTGTCCATTGCACGTTTGTCAGCAATTATCTCGTGTTTGGCTGAACCGATTTTGATGTTGTTTTCAGGAAAGTGTTCATTACATTTTGAAAAAAGTTTTAATATATAACACTAATGGATATCCCGTTATGTTGCCCGCCTGGATCCGTTTTTGCTTACTTGGATTGTAGATTTTCAGCGAACATTGCATGTTTATCTGCGATTATCTCGCGTTTGTCGGAAACGATTTTGATGCGGTTTTCAGGAAAGTGTTCACTACATTCTTGAAAAGGTTTTAATATATATGTATAACACTAATGGATATCCATGACGTTGCCCGCGTGGCTTACTTCGATTGTAGATTTTCAGTGACCATTGCATGTTTGTCCGCGATTATCTCGCGTTTGGCTGAACGGATTTTGATGCGGTTTTCAGAAAAGTATTTTGTAATTATTATTATATAACATTAATGGATATCTCGTGAAGTGCCCCGTTTTTTTTTTGCTTACTAGGATCGTAGATTTTCAAAGACGCCGATAAGTGTGAATTGAATATCTAAACTAAAAAGGGTAAAATAAAAAACTTAAAAAAAAAGGAACCGACTTCAAAACGAAACTATAAAATAACTTTACTTTCGGAAGTCGGTGGCTTGGTTTTTTATTTCATCGATAATGGCCGCGGACTTCCTTGTGCGTTATATTAGGAACATTTCATTCATAATGTATTCATTTGTAGAAACTATATTCATTGGTATTTGTTATGTTTTATAAAATACGTATCATAATAATTGCGTTTTATCCAATTCACCCAAAAAAGCTTTAAAACGGAACGAGTTTACTGGTTTGATAGTGTGGTTTTGTTAACGTCAAATGTCAATTTAATTTTAATATCAGTGCAGACGCTCTTTGATTGCAGATTCAACGTCTATTGTGTTTGTATTTTGCGGCTATATTCTGATATTTTTGACCCCCTACGGACTGATACCTTCTACTAAACGATTACCTTGCTAATGAAACTGGACTCTGATTTGCTTTGCGTTTTGGATTTGTTTTGTGGATTATTATGAGGTGCATCAACTGCGGAATAGCCATACAAAGGCTGCAGAGGCATCTCATATCCTCGCTTTCTGCACACCATCAAACAAAGCTTTCGCGTTGGTTAACCAATGCTCAAACCCAGGTATGAAGTTGGAATAATAAAATACTTAATCTGTTTTTATTATGTTTTTTCATGGTATTCGATTTTAATTAGTGCATTTTTTTTTCAGTTTCCTGTAGATATAATATTCATTTGTCAACCATGCTTCTTATTATTGAATACTAAAACTCGTGAACATGAGAGACTGAGTGAGAAAAATAAGACAACATAATGTCAGTATGGAGTGTCCATTGCTCGCTGCCCTAATATCACAAAATACCATTAATGTGGTAAGCATTTTGATTTTAATTCATTTAAATATGTAGTTAAGTACATATTTATCTATAAAAATGATTTTTCATAGTATGTTTGTGTGATTATCATATTAATCGTTATGTTTTACATGTACTTCTTTAAAGTAGGCATAATACTTCTCATTGTACAAAAACATAAAACTTGAAAACAAGCTTTTATATGTGTTTATTCTAACTGGGGTTTATTTTCAGCCCTCAAGAAACAACTATGTTTGTTGTGTGTTGGATGCGAGCAAATAGACAAGCAGTGCATGACCCATCACGAAAAATGCTGAAATTAGCTTCGGACAAGGTACAGGAATTGGTTTTAGACTGGTTTTATTCTCTGTAATAAATAAATAATTAATTATACCTACTATTTTGTTTAATTTGTGTTTTCCTTGTTAATTGTCCATTATACCGTTTTCGGTCAATAATTCTTAAAATAATGTTTTTAAGGCAACCCCTAAAAATATAATTTAAAGAAAAACATGAAATTCTATTAGAGGTACTTGGTTATTATTGTCAGATTTTAATAAATAATTCATTAAAGCGCCTTTTAGTATAGCAAATCCTATTCTATGCACTTATTGCCAGCAATCTGACTAAAGGTTTAGTGAAACTGTTTTGGTTTAGTCTGTTGTAATGACAAGTTCTTTAAGTGTTTTATTTACTGCAATTTAATGTACTAATATTCACGAATATAAAACACCAAAAATCATTGGTGTACATTGAATTTAATAACTATGCAAACGTCCATACAGAAATTGGCCATGTCCTTTGTTTGTGTTCCGTAATACCAAAAATTATGAATGAAAAGTTGATGTTTCTCCATTTTTGTTTTTTTAATCTACAACTAGACAATATAAGCTATGTTCCTATTAAAATAATATTAGGAACATTCATGTTTTTAATACAGAATAATTAAGCTGAAAAAATGCTTTTAGCGATGTTAAAATGTACGAAATGCAATTCGCTCGCATTTCGTAAATAGTTATAATTTTTTTTTTTAAAGTTTAATAGGAACCTAGATAAATACCGTCTGTATCCGAATAACATAACTTTAAGTCGGTAAAATGTTCGTATCGCGAATGATTTTGGTATTACGTTTGTATGGAGAAATTTGCCTTCACCGAACCCTTAAGGTTAAGATGGCGAGAAAATTTGTCGCACGGCAAACTTTATAAAAATTAAGACTCTGTGAATTTACGGTTTTATTTTATTATTTGCATAATAAAATAAAACCTAATTAATATATTATTTTAACATCTAATTAAATGTAGGAAGTCTTGCCTAGTCTAGACGTAGGATAACTGGTATTTTTTAATTATTTTGAATACTATTTACACCTGCATAAACCTATCAACATATAAAACATAATTTTATTTATTTATTAAAACTAAAACAATTAGTTATCTTTGTCTAGACAAACAGAGAATTTTTAATCTTGTTAAGGTTTTGCTAGCATTCATATGCATTATTATCATACAAGGAAAGAGGTAGCATTATGAAAGTTTCAGAATTGACATGTGTTTTATTTTTTAGTCTATGAATTTTGATAAAGATCTAATTTAACTTCGAAAGTGGAAGCTCATGTCTTCCGAATGTAGCCTTTTCCCATCTTTATTGGGGTCAACTTCCATTCGAACCAGATGCAGCTAAATATCAGTATTTTACATGGAGCGACGGCCTATCGGACCTTCACAACCCAGTAACTGTGTAATACGATACCCCATGGTAAGACTGGTTGTCAGACTTTATGGCTTCTGACTAACAGTAACGACTGTCAAACATCTAGAAATGGCACGGAACAACGGCTTTTAAGTGCTTTCCGGCCCAACATATTGCTCGGCCGTCACTACTCACTGGCACCCATAGCCACCGACTGTTGCCAAAAGAGGAAAAAAAATGTTCTTTCCGAGGCACGGAGGAAACTCTATGACAGATGGTCACCCATCCACAGACCAACCTTTCGACCCACGAGCTCCTCGACTTCAGAAGGTATTGACAACTACCTATACCACGGCGTTATGTATTATAAATGTTATAATCACCATAACTTCGTTAGCGACTGGCCTGTTGGTCTAGTGGTTAGTGACCCTGACTGCTATGCCGGAGGTCGTGGGTTCGATTCCCACCCAGGACAAATGTTTGCGTGATGAGCACGATCAGTTCTGTGTCTGGGTGTAATTTATCTATAATATGTATGTATTTAGAAATATATAATATGTATGTTTAGGTATCAGTTGTCTAGTACCCATAACACAAGCTCTGCTTAGCTTGGGACTAGATGGCGTTGTTTGATAGTTGTGGAATATTATTATTATCTATTATTAATCATAAGAAAAAAACCCGTGTCAAATGTTTTTGATGATCTATGACAACCATGAAATTAATCTTAAATAGTTCACTTAATTCAGACGACCTCATAAATTATCAATCAACGTTTTCGCATCCAATCATACACAATCATTTGACATCAGGTCATCACAATAACTTCGCCAATTAAAAAGCTTATCCACGATTGACAAATTGTCATTCAAGGCGATCCGACAGATGTTACTTATTGATCATATTGATTGATTCGGTTTTCTGTGTCTTTGTTAAAGATCTGACATTTGATATTTATTGTTCAATTGACAGGTCAAACGCTGCTGTCATAGACGTCATTTTGATAATTACCCATGGCGCGACGCGATTGCAATTCAAACGATTCCAACTACAAGTGAAAGTCCACCTTACTACGACACGTGACATAGTCCGGTCAATTTAGACATTCGAGGTTACATAAAGTCCCAGCAAGCTGAATTTCTGTGAAGTTGTTCAAAACATAATTGGACGTAGTTAAGCAGAAAGGACCTAATCCACATCAAGTCACTTTTGAGTAATGGACGTTTGAAGTTTCAGCTGTAATTGCTCTAAGAGGAACATTATTTTTTTTTCAAAATGTCTTTTTTTTATTCTAGTAGTCTAATAATGTAGTTGTTAACGTAATATAAACACTATTTTATTCAGTAGGTTTTGAGATATTAAGCAAAGTGTGGGTTGAGTCCTTACCAAGAAAAGCAATTTTTAAAGAAGTCGTAATTTTTTTTAATTCCTCAGAAAAGACTCAAGCCACAAAATAATTTATTAAAAATAAAATTAAATAATTATCAAGAAATAATGTATTCAATCAGCTTCATTATGTTCTCTTTGACATAGAAAAAAATAAAATAAACCTAAAAACGGTACAGACATGGGCATAGAGAACTTCATTATTTTTCCTCCAAATCAAAATCCAATGTTGGTCCATATCCATCTACATCTTCGTTTATTTCCTTTCCTGTGAGGTTATTATAAAACGCGCGGCAATATTCGGGTATCAAATTATACATAGATTTGAGATCTGCTAGCTTTGCTTTGGCAATAAATAGCCTTTCCTTGAGGCCACAGGACTACGAAATCTTCTACTGAAAATTTGTTCAAAACTCCTTTGATATTTTTCGATACATCTAAGGTCAAACCTTAGATGTATCGAAAAAGATCAAAGTAGTTTATATATATATATCTTCACTATCTGATATCATGGTAATTAAGTCGGGATCATCTTTTTTCAAAATAATTTGTTTTATAATCAGCCAGTTAATTTTATTTTTATTTATACATATTTTACGATTTATAACTTTCTTCTCAATTTTCTTACTGCTTAAAAAATCTTGACTTTTCATTCTAGTTACGAGTATGACTGTGAAGAGGGTTTTTCTTTTTAGCAATTTTCATGTTTTTTTATATTCTTCTGCAGTATAAACACTTTCATGATTCTTAGCTCACATTCTATTTTACTGAAAGTCTGTGACATTACGGAGAAAAGATTGTCCAAACTTTAAATATTTAAACGTACGTGGTTTTTAGGCTCGAATTTCTATTAAATAATAGTATATTTTAGGTACATATTTGAATAGCGAAGATTAAAATATATACGCTTAAAATATCAATGTTCAAAACATCTAAAATTTAAATATCAATTATAACAAAATATCGAAAAATTTTACACCTACGCTTAAAACGTCAAAGATTGAAATGTCGATATAATAAAATGTCGAATGATTCAAAATATCGAATGACATTATGCCTATATCAACGTTTAAAACATCGAAGTTCATAATATCTACGTTAGAAATACCTACTAGTTGAAATATCGGACAGAAACCGGATAAAAAGTTGGAGTCGCTTTTGCTTCTTTAGTCAAATTGCTGACTACCGCCTACCACGGTAAGTCAACGGAGTCCTCCGGAGGAGAGCTCCTATTTCTGATTGCAAGGTTTAAAGTACCCTAACGCGAAGAGGATTGCGGGGTCTTTCAGACCTCGCCATTCTCTTCGAACCTAACCTGCCCGAGTCGGGGTGCCCCAAGGCCCGAGCTTGCTTCGCTCGCTCTTACGTCTTTAGTCAAATTGCTGATCACCACCTACCAAGGTTAGCTGGACGGACTTCGGATTCAAGAGCGAGCGAAGTGAGATCGGAACTTGGGGCACCCCGACTTGGACAGGTTTTGTTCGGGGAGGATATGTTACTTTAGACCTTGTAAACATAAATAGGAGGACCTATGACCTAAATACGTGGACCTACCTTGATAGGTGGTAATCAGCAATTTGATTGAGGATGTAAGAGCGAGCTCGGGACTTGAGGCATCCTGACTCGGAGAGGTTAGGTGCGAAGAGTGTTAGGTTCAAAAAGATCATTTGATAATCTGTACTTCGATATTGAGGACATTCGATAATCTGTATTTCGATATTCGAGTCATTCACTAAATCTTTTTCTTATAAACGACTTAACCTGCTTGAGTCACTTTAGGTTATTAAGAATTGTATGGATGTTTCATAAAAAACCGTTTTTCTGAAATAGCCTAAGTGGTTCTGAGTCGTTTATAATAAACAAAAACAGAAGTTTGTTAGCAGTAAACCTAAAACACAGAAACAACCCAAATTGTCTAGGTCGTTTCAGTGATTTTCAATGATAAAATTGTAAGGCAAAATTTAATTCTCAGAAAGGACCCAAACTGTTTGAGTTTTATCTGATAAATTATCTTTAAGAAAGGGTACATAGAAATTGCATTACTCAGAAACAATTCAAGAAGGTTGGGTTCGTTTAGCAAATTTTTTTTTCGTGCTCTTCATACATGTGGGATGAGTCGGGGTAGTAAAAAAAATAGTTTCCATGTACATTTCGAAAATAGGGTCTTCACTGTATGATAGATTCGACCCTCAGGAGTACGATGGCATACTTAACTCAATTTCGACCAAACTGTGGGTTAGGTCCTTTCTGCTTAACTACGTCCAATTATAAACAATGTCTAAAAGTTCCCCATCATTCCCCTGTAAGGAAAAAAAAATATTCAAGGTCAAAGGTAAAAAAAAATGAGTTTTTCGCGATTTTCAGCAAAACGGTAAGTTTTATCATACAAGTACCTCAGACAAAAATTGTAGATCATAAAATTATCTATAAAAATGTGTTAATACTTTTTTTCTTACGAGCCACCGTTTCAGAGATATAACGATTCAAAAAGTTATAAAAGTTGTTATCGTCAAATGCATCTAATGAGGTAGTGTACTTAGCGCGTTTTTTTTAACGTCGTTTCCCCAGTACGCCTACTCCACGGGTCAGTTGTGATCCTGTTTATTGTAAAACTATTGCAAAATAACGGAAATTTTCAAAGATTGGGAAAGATAAAAGCGTGCCTGTCCCTGTGTTCAATTTACTTGCATCCAAAATGAAGATGAAGAAGAAGCAGGAGAAGAAGATCAAGAAGAAGAACAAGAATTTGAAACTTACGAATGAGACGAATAAACTTCAACACTTTTTTTTCATTTACATCGCTTTTATCTTTCCCAATCTTTGAAAATTTCCGTTATTTTGCAATAGTTTTGCAATAAACAGGATCACAACTGACCCGTGGAGTAGGCCTACTGGGGAAACCACGTTAAAAAAAAACGCGCTAAGTACACTACCTCATTAGATGCATATGACGATAACAACTTTTATAACTTTTTGAATCGTTATATCTCTGAAACGGTGGCTCGTAAGAAAAAACGTATTAACACATTTTTATAGATAATTTTATGATCTACAATTTTTGTCTGAGGTACTTGTATGATAAAACTTACCGTTTTGCTGAAAATCGCGAAAAACTCATTTTTTTTACCTTTGACCTTGAATATTTTTTTTTCCTTACAGGGGAATGATGGGGAACTTCTAGACATTGTTTATAATTATGTTTTGAACAACTTCACAAAAAATCAGCTTGCTGGGACTTTATGTAATTTCACTCACATATTTTGTCTAAATTGACCGGACTATCTACCGGGTAAAAAAACAAAACACGATCGCCACGACGACTTCAAGTCAATTGAATAACATCATTATTTCTTAGTAGAAAGGTTGATTTTCACTTGTAGTTGGAATCGGTTGTATCGTGTCGCATCGCGCCATGGGCAAAGCCCCTTAATTGACACTCAACCTGTAACGTTCCCACGCCTGGGCCATAAATAAAATCTACCACGATGGCCCAGTGTGGAAATATTGGAACACAAATTACGTCTTCAGAGAGGATCCAATCTAAGTAAAGGACTTTTACTATTATTATATTATTTTTCAAAATTTTATCTGATGCTCTAAACACATTTCCCTAGAATAGAATGCCATAATTTAAGTAAATCAATGGTAGTTCTACCAAGAACCACGAAGGAAAGACTTCGTGGGTTTTGAAGGTTGTATCCATCTGAATGTAGATAAATATTTAATGCTGAGCTGTTGTCATAATAAAAGGCGTTATCACTAAAATTGCGGAGTTCCTAAGTTGCACATCATAAAAAGATTAGTATTAATCATTCAACACTACCTAAGGTCACGCGACTGACATTGAAACGAAAAACAATAATAATTAGGAACGTGAACTAAATATCTGTTAATGAGATTAAAAACACAAGTTCTTCACTGAAGCCGTACTGTAAGTAATCTGCACATTCTGGGCCGATTGTGTCAATGTCGGGGCGAATTGTTAGTGAACTTTGTGACTGTCATTATTTTAATGAAATTGTGAAAATTAAACTGTCTTGTCTTTTTTTTTGTAGTGGTACTATTATCAAAATAAAGAACTCTTTATTTTGACAATAATTGTCCCGCTCTTAGACCGCGCTGTAGACTTTACTACTGGCGCGATGCAACGCGACGCGATTCGTGCGATATCGAGTCGATTGCCGATTTAAGACACACGTATTTCCTTATTTATGGAGTTATGCGATGCAATTCGACCACAGAAATATTAAAAACAGGAGAAGTGGTAAGGGGGCGTGTCGTTGACACCAGGTCCTGAGCGTTTTGGCCAGCTATTGACTTGAACTACTTTATTTTTGTTTCCTTTATTACTCCGACTGTATTGTTTTTCATTAAATACATTGCTCTTTTACAACGATCTCACATTATCACTGAGTGACTGGACCAGCAATGTAAAGCAGACATAACGATACCTCATCAAGCCGGAATGTCGCGTGGTGCGTCCGTTGTATTTGAGCGGGAGTAGTACCGCCCCCCGCGTGTCGCGACAACACACAATGATAATTGTTAGTGTGAGTAAGTTACACGGAAAAAGAGTACGCTGTGGTTTTAAGAATAAGGTTTATATTTAAATGACTGAGTTATCGATGGCGCGTGTGTGCACTTGTTCGTAGTATTGTTTTGATAGAACTACATATGCAATATTATCGTTATGGTGGGGCTGTTGCGGCTTCACTGGTTTTCTATACATTTTAAACTCCACGCCATATCTCCTTCTTTAAGATATCTGTGAGTTCGACCGTACACTTCAATAATCCACGTTACTACTACGACATAAAGGCGCTGCAAACCAAAGACAAAAGATGTCGCACGAGACGAGTAGTTGCGCAATCGAATTTTGAACACAGAATCATGTACCTATATTGTCATTAGGACGTATATGCAATTCGATATATCGAGGAGATCTGTGAGCGACATCGTCAATCCGTGCGACTCCATTAGCAAACACGGCTAGTGTTTCGTCGTAAGTACATTTTCTTCGACCGGACGCTTGTGTGATATCTGAAGGCTAATTCACGTAATTTTATGACGCGCCGATTAAGTAGTAGTGCAGTTGTAATTAAGTTCAAGTTCGAGTGATAAACGGTATTCTTGTAATCTTTGAACTGCGCGTAAGCTGCGCGTGAACTGCACGTCAAACTGACAGGAGGGAAAAAATATTGCCCACTAAATAATCGAATGGAATCGATTAAATTGCAATGAATATGACATTAATAAGATATTAAAATAACACCCTAGTACAGATTTTAGTGATGATTCACAATCAAGATTCACGATCATGTTGCGATCCGAAACACACACCAAAAACGCGCAGCAGTAGAATACCGGTTATGCACTCGCGTGACGCGAACTTGACGTGAGCGTGTCTGACAGGCGGTAGAGAATACGAAAAGCGTTGTTTTGATCGAAACTTAACTACAACTGCACTGCAACAGCACTTGTTTAGTTACGTGAATGGGGATGGCAACTCAAAGCTAATCGTAGATGGCGCTGTGATAGTTGGTCCCCACGTCAGATTACTGTCTACCTCGTACAAAAAACAGACAAGATCATTTGTTATAAAAATTGAGTATAAATACAAAACAAATATGGAAAATTATTCGTCCATGCAAGTACATATACTAAAAGAAAAATTAAGACACCGCGGTGCATCTACAAGAGGAAAAAAGTGATTTAATTGAGTGGTAATACATTTGATTTTACCGTAATAAATCCACAATTACTTGTAGTTGAGGTTTCAATTTTTGAGTTTAGGTATGTTTTACCTGTCCTCTCCTATAACAAGAATATAATGCTGCTTCTGACTTTCTGTTTTGATAAAATAACATAATGTTTTAGGTCAGTAATTTTACCCCTTTTTAGGGTTCCGTAGTCAACAAGGAACCCTTATAGTTTCGCCATGTCCGTCCGTCCGTCCGTCCGTCCGTCCGTCCGTCCGTCCGTCCGTCCGTCCGTCCGTCCGTCTGTCCGCAGTTTAGCTCAGAGACGCACAGTACTAGAGAGCTGTAATTTGGTGTAAATATACGGATTTGTTGTGCCAAAAAAGTGGTAAAATAAAATCTCGTAAAATATTTTTTTTTAGGGTACCTCCAGTACTTACACGTAAAGTGAGGATTTTTTTTTTCACGCGTACCCCTTAGTGTGGGGTATCATTAAATAGGTCTTTAAAAAATAATGATGGTTTCCATTAACAATTTTTTGATAAAAAAATTCGTTTGTGAAATATTAAGCTTTAAAGTGCTAAATTTTGCTCGATTCGAGTGTCCCCCCCCTCTACCAGCTAAACGGTTATGTTTGGGGGTGTGAAAAAATTCACAATAGTAGTATATATAACGAAGTTTAAAAGAAAATTATCATGACTAAGTAGGCTTTACAACTTTACGAGTAAAAGTCGACCAACTTATAAAATGTACTTGATATCATATTTTCTGAAACAAAATGTATCGGAGTCAACTGCAAATGTAAGTTTGTCAACTTTATTTTTACAGCTTTTATAGGTATGTTTTTTGGGGATAGGTAGGTTTTTATCGTCAACTATTTTTAACTAAATTCAAAAAAAGGAGGAGGTTCTAAATTCGTTGTAATCTTTTTTCTTATGTATTTTCCCCGATTTCTCAAAGACTCCTGGACCGATTTTGAAAATTCTTCTTTTTAAAATTAAATTCAGCGAATCAGTTTCGTTAGTTCGCATAAGTATTTTGATGGGCAACTACGGAACCCTACACTGTGCGTGGCCCGACACGCACTTGGCCGGTTTTTTCTATTTAGATTCGAGAAATAACACAATATATTTAATTTCTTAACACCACAACTATTACAAAACTCGTTCCAGGTGATAATTCTTCCGCCAGACGAACCATTTCATGATTTATAGAGCGATGCAATACTGGTACTTAACCTCCAAAAGAAAAGTAGATATTATTTTGAAAAGTGTATTCGATTGTTTAGTAATGGTATAATCATAGAATTTCATTAATAAATTCAACTAACGGCCTGTCTCGGCTTCGCAAGGCTGGATATTTGTTTATTAAATAGCTTTTCCTTAGTGATATCTAATACAATTTTTGTTCTCACAGCAGTCACAGCAGCTACCCATTATTTCTTGATAGTGTGAATTGTCGGAAATTTGTATGTTCCATCATTTTTACAGCTAATTACACAACATCGAGTCATTTTACATCAATAAATCGTTTTTTTTTTTTCTGAAAATTCCTTTGATTTGACAGTTCTTTGGGGACCAAACTGTCACTTGTCACTTTGACACTTGCCTTCCCCATTGAGCTACTGACCGATATCGTCAATCGATGCAATTCGATATCGCATCGCGCCATGAGTAAAGTCTCTAAAGGCCTATTCAGACCTAAGCGATATTCGCCGCCGCTGTGGGTAGAGATACATACCGCGCGGGATTCGCTCAGGTATTTAGTATCAAAACCGCGGCTAGAGCGACCTGAGCGATATTCGCTGCCGCTGTGGGTAGAGGTAAAAACTACCGCGCGGGATTCGCTCAGGTATTTAGTATCAAGTACCGCGGCTATATCGACCTAACGACTACCGCGTGTTATTCTACCCACAAGGATAGCGAAATCCGTTTTGGTGTGAACAGTAATATTACCGCATACCCACTGGGTTTTCTCTGCCGCAGACGGTAGCGAATACCGCTTAGGTCTGAATAAGCCTTAAATTTTTGATTCTCAATAATATCTCAAATACTTTGTCGAGTACATGTCATTTGGTGGCGTTCTGCAGTTTACCCCATGGTCAAGAAGGCGTGAATTTATGTATGTATGCCATTTGGTATTACGAGTAACTTCATATTATTATGTTAAATTCTGTGGAAACGGGAAGTACATAATATGTGTTCACATAACGACTAAGTTTCAAAGAGTTACATAACGCTCGTTATCGGTCCCGGTGCCGTATCAATAGAAAAGTTTGCATTGTTCGTCTGTCTCTATCTACGTTTGAAGTCCAACGTGATACGGCTTAACTGGTTGCCTAGCAACCGGTATGTGGGACTGAACAGAGTCCCTCGAACAAGATTTCCATATTTAACAATGTGCCATACATCCTACTACGTGCTACTACTATTATAAAGGCGAAAGTTTGTAAGTATGGATGTATGGATGTTTGTTACTCTTTCACGCAAAAACCACCGAACGGATTTGGCTAGAATTTGGTACACAGATAGTTTATAACCTGGATTAACATATAGGATAGTTTTTATCCCGATTTTATGTTCCCTTGGGATAATTTTCGAGTTGTAGCGGGTGAAGCCGCTGGCAACAGCTAGTTGTTAAAATAATATGGAAATCGTGTTCGAGGGACTCTGTTTATTTGAAAATGTAAAAAAACGTCTCTTAGTGCACGACCGACTAAGATAATTTATTCGTCGTTGAAACCGGCATGTCCTAGAACCAAAAATTCGAAGACATGTGACATTCACCAATCCGCACTGGGCCCTCGAGGTGGATGGCCCACTGCCTCTCACAGAGAGGAGGCCTGTATCCCAGCAGTGGGAACAGTATAATGATGATGAGTCACTATAGTTTCTTTGAGTTAGACGTGATTGGCAGCCATAAAGTGTTCTGATGCAATATCTGGTAGTACTATAGACGCGGGACGAGGGATTAGCGACGACTTATATGACACGTGATTTGTTAAACCCTTTCCACTTGATGAAACACGTGTGGATGTATTCATGGGAAATAATTACTTGTGAGTATTAGAATACATACTTAATATATTTGGGGCCGTCCATTAATCACGTGTTCTTTTTTGGCTTTTTTCTACCCCCTTATCCCCTTGGTGACACATGGTGAGGTTTAAGACTACACTACTACCCCCACTCCCTTCCTATATCACGTGTATTATCTAGTAGGTACCTAAAAAAAATTGTAACTAAGTATTTTTAAATATTCGTAAAATACAGATTTGGTGAGTATTACCAATTATAATAGGAAGAAATCTACCCAGTGGCTTGTGAACAAGAAAAGTGTATGCGTAACGCCGCTTTTAGGTTAAAAATCCCGAAAAAAAAATACACGAGATATATTACTACTACCCCCCTGTGATATTTCGTGATTTTATGAAGTTTTATGAAGTTCGAAATGGGGGGAGGGGGCTATCCCCCTCCCCCCATTTCGAACTTCACGTGATTAATGGACGGTCCCTTTGAATATAAAAAACTAGCGCCCCGCCCCGTGCTTCGCTAAGTGTTACAAAAATTGTGAAAATTGAAAAACCGCTCGACTGACTTAGTCCAAACTTCACATAAATAATCTACTAAATAGTCCGAACAAAGCCTAAACCTTTGGTTTGGGTAGGTGAGCCCGTTATTATATTGAGTTATAAAGTTACAACGAAAAGTGGGATTGATTTTAAAATATAATTATAGATGAGAGCGATGGTTGCCCAGTAGTATCGGCCTCGAATTACAAAGTCAAAGTCAAATCATTTATTCCAATTAGGCCATCAAAGAGGCACTTTTGAACGTCGATATTTAAATTTAAAGGGAATAGGAAGGGAAGGGATTGATTCTACACCCATTCGCTAAGGTAGGTTGTATGGAGAAGAATGGGCAAGAAACTCCATACTTACTCTTTTTAAAAAAAATGTTTTACAATATTTTTTTAACAGCTTTTCAAATAATTAATGTCAAAGCAATGTACCTTGAAAATCTAGACTAAAAATTAAAAAAATAATAAGAAATAAAAAAAGCAAAAAGGTACATGGCGTTCACATTTTAACAAAATATTGAAATTACACAATTTACGAATATAATTTAAGTGTGTGAGCATTAAAATTTCAACCAGCCTGACCTTGTTTAAGCCCTACATTGTACTATGGAGCAGGACCAGCATGTTTCCAAACATTTTTATCTTGAATATAATCTTCTAATTTATAATATGCTTGTTTACTAAGGGTGTTTTTTATGTACCTTTTAAATTTTTTTTCATTTAGATTTAAGATTTCACTCGGTATTTTATTGTAACATTTAACACAGAACCCCATAAAAGATTTTTGTACTTTCGACAATCTAAAATATGGTTGATCAATTTTATCTTTATTTCTCGTATTAAAATTATGTCTGTCGCTTATTTTATTAAAAAGATGAAGATTTTTCCTAACATGCATTATATTTTCATAAATAAATTGACAAGGCACTGTCATTATATTAATTTTTTTGAATAATTCCCTAAGAGATTCGCGACGACGTAGATTGTAAATTGCTCTGACAGCTCTTTTTGCAAAATAAAAATAGATTCAATGTCAGCTGCCCGGCCCCACAATAGGATGCCATATGACATAATGCTGTGAAAGTAGCTGAAGTAAACCAAACGCGCAGTTTCGACGTCGGTTAACTGCCTTATCTTTCTAACAGCATAAGCGGCTGAGCTTAGTCGCCCTGCTAGAGATGCTATATGGGGGCCCCATTGTAATTTATCGTCTAACGTGATTCCTAGAAAAACTGTCTGATTAATAAATTCCAATTTTTTTCCGTTCAATAAAATTTCACATTCGCTTCTTCTAACATTTGGTAAAGTGAATCTAATACATTTTGTTTTCTTTTCATTAAGAACTAAATTATTAACAGTGAACCAATTTTGAACCTTAAGAATACAGTCATTAACGGTGTCTAAATTTTGTGCACGTCTGTCAATTTTAAAAATTAAAGATGTATCATCAGCAAATAACACCATCTGTGGTTGATTTTTTAATAAATGAGGTAAATCATTAATATAGACTAAGAAGAGGAATGGACCCAAAATAGAACCTTGAGGCACTCCCATAGTCATTTCAACCCCCAATGAGTTTGTACCGTTTATCTGAACTTTAACCTGTCTATCTTTTAAGTATGAATTTAGTAAATCAAGGGCTTTATTTTTAATACCATAATGTTCTAACTTCAGCAAAAGCGTTTCGTGGTTGACGCAATCGAATGCTTTTGAGAGGTCGCAAAAGATTCCTATGGCATCCTGTGCTTCCTCCCAGGAGTTAAAAATGTTCTTCAATAGGGTAACACCGGCGTCAGTTGTACAACGACCTTTGGTGAAACCGAACTGTTGACCATGAAAGATGGAGTTTCTATTGAAGTGACATAGCAGTTGTGCAAGCATTAACTTTTCAAACACTTTACTGAAGACTGGCAAAATTGATACAGGCCTATAATTGTTCGGTTCTTTACAATCACCCGATTTGAAAAGTGGAGCTACCTTACTGTGCTTCATAAGATCTGGAAACACTCCTTGGTCTATACTGCTATTAAATATAAAAGCTAAATAAGGTGCCACGGTTTCTATTATAGATTTACAGGCCTTTACAGACATTCCCCAGAGATCTTCTGTTGACTTAATTTTAAGATCCTTGAATGCTTTAATCACAGCTTGGGGGTTCGTGTGCCGAAACCTAAACTCCTTCGGGCAGGCCTTTACATTATTTCTAAGTAAGGCAGCAGAGAGTGCGGGTGACGAATTTAAAGACGCAGTCGTCTTAAGAGGTATATTCGAAAAAAACTTTTCAAATTCCTGAGCTACTTCTACGTCTGTGCTTACAGGGCCATGTGCAGTTTCTAAATTAAATTCGTTATTGCGCTGTTTATTCCTACCTGTCTCATTATTTATAATTTTCCAAGTTGTTTTAATTTTATCATCGGCTGATTTAATTTTATTACTAATATGAATAGCTTTAGCTGTTTTGCATACATTTTTGAAAGTTTTAGAATATTTAGCAACATACTGATGAAAGGTATCATTCACAATGTGTTTCTTTAGACCATAAAGTTCAAAAAGCCTTTCTCTGCTTTTACGAATTCCAGGTGTCGCCCAATCACTAAATAAGAATTTTGTGACGATAGTTTTAGTTTTAACTGGAAACGTGTCAGTAAATTGTGTATTTAAAATTGCAAAAAACTCGGCGTAAAACTCATTTGGGTCATTTATATTATTAAAGATATTTTGATCACATAATTTACTCGCTAGTGAATCATTAAATTTTTCTAAAGTTTTACATGTAATTGGCCTATACCTTATTTGGGTTTTTTGCGTAGGTGTGTAGGCGCAAAACGTTATTGTTTGGCCACTGTGATCAGATGGCAATTTATTTATAATTTCCTTATGCAAATAATCACAATTAGAAAAAACATTGTCTATACAAGTGGCAGAAGAAGCTGTCACTCTGGTAGGTTCCATAAAAATATGTGACAAGTTAAATGATTTAAAAAGACTCAACAATTTGATACTGTTGGAGTTATTTTCTAATATATTAATATTGAAATCACCACAGATGATGATAGATTTATTACTACTACATACTTTATTTAACACATCTTCCATTATAGAATCGAATATAGGAAGAGTCTGGTAATTTGGGGGTCTGTATACACACACTATAACATGCTTATCAAGCTCAACACAGGACAATTCAATTATGTGTTCAACTGACAGTTCAACAATGTCATTTCGAGTTTTAGATTTAATTGATTTCTTAATTAATATTAAAGATCCGCCATGTAACATACGTTTGCGGCTGAAATGACTTACTACACAATAATTATCATAACAAATTGACAAAACTTGATGATCTTTTAACCAGTGTTCAGTAAGGCAAACAATATCAAACTTGGTTGACTCTAAAAACATTTCTATTTCGAGTAGTTTGGAAGAGCACCCTTGAATATTCTGGTTAAACAATTTTAAAGTGTGTTGCTCTCCATTTGATATTTTATACTTAACTAATTTGCTAGAAGAAACCTGTTCATTGTTCACTAATAAAGAGTTACTAACTGTAGAGGTTTCTTCTGTTGTCTTACAATCTAGTTTAAAATACTATCCGGAGTGACCTCCAAAACTGAACCATTAAGTGTACCAGCAGGAAGGGAAAACCCAACCTGACTAGTAATGGTCTCCAAGACTGGTGGTATTTCAGGCAGACCCTCCTTCGTACAGCATGCAGGTATAGAACGCTGTATCACTATGTTGTTAGGGCAACTTAACAACACAGATTCGTCACTTAAACTACTACTTAACCTACAATGAAATAAATCAGCAACAACATGGTTAATATTGTATGCTATCAACATAGCAATCAACTGTCTACATTTCAAGGACATGGATAAAGTTCCCTGACTCAATACAAAACTACTAACAAATCTGTTAGAATCAAAATACAATAACTTATCACTATGACGACATGTCAACATTTGAATAGTCCTGTTCAACTTATATATATGGTTGTTTTCACTATCACTAAAACTGTCTGAATAAGGAAAAGCACACAACATCAGCTTTCCCATGTTTAATTTTAATAAGGTGTCCACACCATCCACTATGTCCTTTCTAGACAAACCTGTGCTATTACCTAATAGGAGAACCATTGAAGAATAATCCTTTAAGTTTGAATTAGCAATTCTGTTTATTAATTGTTTAAAGCTTATGTTGTGATAACAATGGTTGGTAAAACTATGGCTTAGGTGATTATGTAGTATTTTTCCAAAGCCTGAACCTAATTCATCACAAAAAAAAATAGTTTTACCTTTTTTATTCAAATTACAGGACTCTTCTGATGGAAGAGTCAACAAGTCAAGCTGAGGCTGAGGAGGTGGTTGTTGGTTGGTACAGCTGCAGGGGAAGTTATTTGTAAGCGACTCATACCGCTCAGCATTACACTTCACCAAGTCCAGCAACTCCCCGGCCTCAAACAGGCGGTCACTTAACTGTTCCTGTGATCTTTCATATTTTTCAAAAATATCTTTCAGCAAGCACTCCTTGTATAATAGATCATCCTGGAGCAGCTGAGTATCAATATCATATTTTTCCCTACATTGATCTAACTCACTAGTACAAATGTTAAGACTTTTAGACAGGATTACACGTTCCTTTCTTAGGGAAATATTTATTTTTAAAAGGTTTTGTTTTTTGATTGACCTTCGTGACCGTTTTATTAATTTCTTAATTTTAATATATTTTTTAAGTTTATTATGACTTGTCATAATAGGACATAATGGCATGGTGTCATCACCAGTTAAATCAATTGTTACAGCCGGCTCACACACTAATTTTGATGAGGTACAAACCAATTCATGAAATAGGCTAGTGGTGTTAGAAACCTGATCACTAATTTTAGCAGATTCCGAGAGTGCAAGGGCCTTATGGGCATCACATAGCTCCTGTTCCAGTTCTGATATACGGTGCATGGCCAGTTCATAAGTATCACTACACTGTTGGAATGTCAATGCTTGATGTTTAAGTTGACTGTGCTGATCGGCTAAGTCCATGTGTTCAATGTGTAGTTCAGCCAGCTGGTTCTTGAGGAAGGTGTTCTTTTCGACAACCTTCTGCACCTCCACTTCACTGTCATCCATCTCCTGGAGAAGTTTCTTGCATTCTGCTTTAGAACGGTCAAGTTCCTTTAATGTAGCTCTCAGCTTCGCTTCCAACTCCTTGATGGTTGCACTGCGGGTCATCATTTTGATTTGGGATGTCACCTGAAATGTGTGAAGTTAAGCAGATTAATGTTTTTTGAAAATAGAGATTTTGGGATATTTTAGAAATGGGAGGTAGACTGGGGGAAAAAAAAAAATGGAAAAGAAAAGAAATTAAATTGAAAGTTATAGTTTTAAGAGTTAAAATTAATTAGAAAACTAAAGTAATAAGCAAATTTAAAGAGATTTAAAGGAAGTTATACTGCTTAAATTCTGTTATTTGACATTTGACAATAATATAAGACTTTGTCACATGTAAAGAGTTTTTTTTTAAGGATTAAAGTACATTATCCAGCTGATATATATTATATTTTGTGTAGTTTATTATTTGTAGTGTTTATTGTCTGGGCGAATGTTTACGTCTTCGATTCTGCTTCCACCAATTGTCAAGCAAAAGGAGTCATAAACCAGTGCCGGTGTGTGATGGACGTTGCTCAGAAACCGGAGCAGTATTGTGTCATGTTCAGTGTAATGTAAATAATCTACAATTACAAAAACATATAAAAATACTCCCCGGGTTCGATGATTATTTGAAATCCGTCACCGTTGAGATGTTCCGTTGACAGCTGGTTTCAGTCACTGATTTCACGAAGATTTTGCGATAAAAAACACTGTCCAACTAATGTTTCATGTATATTTTAACTAGATTAAACCAAATAACACTAATTTAACTTGATTTTAACACTTTTTACTATTTTTTAAAAATTAATTCTACAGATCGTTTACTTTTGACAACCGGCTACCAGTGTGGTTTACGAGTTGTGGGTCGTGGTTTCGAACTTAGCCAGGTGTATTACGCTGTGTAATTTATTTCTTCACTACTGCTCTCAAAACGAGGAGGAGGAGCTCGTGGCTAAATAATTGCAGCCACACAGGCCGATTTTCCGGGTTAAGCCGCGCTTGCTGAGGTTGGTCTGTGGATGGATGACCATCTGTCATAGCGAGTTTCCTCCGTGCCTCGAAAAGCACGTAAAGCCGTTGGTCCCGGCTGTCATTAGTAGATCTTTGACAGTCGTTACTGTTAGTCAGAAGCTCTAAAGTCTGACAACCAATCATACCATGGGGTATCGTATTACCTAGTTATTGGGTTGTGGAGGTCCGATAGGCAGTCGCTCCACGTAAAATACTTATATTCAGCTGCATCTGGTTCGACTGGAAGCCGACCCCAATATAGTTGAGAAAAGGCTAGGCAGATGATGACCAAAACGGTAAAGAAAACCGGAATTTCATCGAATACTTACAGAAGCTAGCGCTGAATCAAAGATGCTGGTCCAGGCCAGCGCTGCCGACAGCGCTGCGAGCGCCAGCAGCGCGCCGCTCCCCGCACCCACCCACAACCAGCGAGGCGTGCGCCCGCGCATCTTAACTGGCAAGGGAGACACGCTGGAACAAGAGAAAATAATTATATCGTTACTAGCTGTTACCAGCAGCTTCACCCGCTACAACTCGAAGGTTATCCCACGGGAACATAAAATCGGGATAAAAACTATCCCACGTGTTAAGAGGATCGTCTACCGAGCGCTCATCCATACTAAAAGAGAAAACGTTTTACTACCCCTAAATGTTATCCTATCTCAATGATTTTTTAGGATGGTTCTGACACAGTGAAAAACTAGGTTTATAGGTTACCTTTTTTAAAAAAAAAAATATAATAGTATGAAAACAACCTAGTTTTTTACTGTGTCAGAAGCATTCTAAAAAATCATTGAGATAGGATAACATTTAGGGGTAGGAAAACGTTTACTCTTATACTATGGACGAACGCTCGGTAGACGATTCTCTAAATCCAGGTTATAAACTATCTGTATATAGCCAAATCCGTTCAGTGGTTTTTGCGTGAAAGAGTAACAAACATACCTACATGATACACATAAACATACATACATCCTCACAAACTTTCGCATTTATAATTTTAAGTAGGATTTAGTTTCAATCGTCATTATTTTAGAAAGACAAAGGTTAGTTTGGGTAAAATCAGAATCTGTTCACGATATCCTCAGATCAAAGAAATAGGCAGATAGAGCGCTCAGAACACGCGAGTGATTCCACCAAAGTTAATACAAAATCAAAATCTAATTATTACAAAGTCTCGACAGTACCAAGCTACACGTCGTACCAAGCTGCGCGTCGTTGTTGTTGTTTGCCAAAATTTGCCGTCACGTGTCTTTAACCATTGTAAAAGTTGTTCTCAAAAACAAAGAAAACATTATGGAATGTAATTCGATTTGATTTTGTATTAACTTTGGTGGACCCACTCGCGTGTTCTGAGCGTTCTATCTGCCTATTTCTTTGATCTGACGATATCTATGATTGTCGTCGAGCATACAAAAACTATCACAGATTTTTTTAGCAAAAATTAGGAACAATGTTTGATGTACCAAGCCCTGTAAATAATGAGCTAAACTCTTCTTCTGGACAAAAAAAAAAGAACAAGATTACGAAATTCCAGAAATTTGCGAGATAATTGTTTTGTATTTATTTTCGGAGTGATAATTTATGAAATGGCTCTTCTCTCTCTGGGTGCAACGTAGACTTGACTGACTAAAAAACCACCCTGTTCCTTCTATCCCTTTGCGTTCCTTGAATACGGTTTCCTCCAAAGACATTCCCGCGAGTAATCGCGGAACTTGACCCCTATCGACCAGATATAAAAGTCATTATTGAATTACAAAGTAACAAATGTGTTGTTTGTTTAATACGATTGCAGCTTCAATAATATTTATTATAACAATATAAAAATGTAGTTGCCCTAATTACGATAAATTATCATAATATGACAAGGTTTAACGTATGATTCTCGGCTTAAGGCAAGGTAACAGGTGGCGACCTCTCGCACCCGGCACTGGTCGAGTGGGAAGCGGTCGCCTCCTTCTGCGAAGGAGTCATACTAGCAAAGGAGGAGGCGGGATGCGTGAGGGAGAGGGCAGCGTCCGCCTCACGACTCAGCCGCCGCGGGAGACGCCCACGGAAACGGAACGCGGACCCCTAAGAGGGCCAAAGCCTGCCGGGGTCGCGGGACTGTCTCACCTGGTAACCGTGGCCCTGGTACGTAAAGGGCTATTGAAGGATTACCGTGGATTTTAGTCAGTTAAGTCCCTCTCGACCCACCATGGCGGGACTCATTTGATGATTTTACGACGATAAAAAAAGACAAGGTTACAGTGTGTGTAATATTAACCTACATGTCCTGAATTTCAAAGATATTATATGAAAAGAAAGATTCGAACAGCGAGCAGGATTTGAAGAACCAGCGATTTTCAGATTCAATACATCCGAGGCTCTCACAGAACCACCGAAGTTCTTTCCTGAAGCTTTGAATTCTTCAACCCGTTTCTACTGTCTTCCGTTAAATTATGTTATTAATTAGGTTTTCAACAATAAATAATTTTACTTTAAATTTTATTTTATTTAAATTAAAAAGCTGTATTTATTGAAATGACTTTCATATTTTATGATGGAATCTCATAACAGGTGGAACAATTACTGTCTCTACGGCCTAATCAATTCACATACTACGAGTAGATATATTACTACAAACGTACTTACTTTTCTACATACAAAACAATATCTAACCGCCACATACTTCGAAAACAAAGCACTATACTTGCATTCACTGATAACTGAACAAATAGACAATAAAATAATAAATAACAAAAAAAAAATAGTTGCTATCACACCACTTTTGAACAACACTTGAATATGTCTGCTTTCACAACCTAATCTCGAAAACTGCTGAACCGTTTTTGAACGACCGCTTAACTATTTTTTTATATACTACGAGGATTATTCTATAATTATGTATTTCTAAACAAAATAGGGTTGTGAACGCGTCGAAGACTTGAAATACACTGATATAATATAAGTATCATGTACAAATCCTTACTGATAAGCCGATACTCTATAATCACTAAAATTATCAAAAAAATAATCATTAAGGTCCCTCGCCCACAGCGACTTTTCGTAGCGATGCAGTCGCGCGTTTAGCAGGCGCGATACAGCATCTCTTCTAACGCGTGTTAGTCGTATTTGCAACGCGCTACCGCATCGCGATTGTATCGATACAAACGCGCGTCCGCGTCGGACGACATCGAAAAGAGAACAGAGGGGGGAGGGTGGGAAACGAATATCAGTGCTACACAGACAGGTCCAGATCGTGAAAGAATCGCGTTTGCATCGCGGCTGAATCTGGTCCCGTGGGCGAGGGCACACAGCTATCTACAGCTTCGCGTCTGTATCGATACTACACGCGACAGCATCGCGACTGCATCGCTACAAAAAGTCGCTAGTGGGCGAGGGCCCTAAGAAACTAATTTGTTTGTTGTGCACGTAATTAAGGTTAATTTGTCATTTAATTAGTTATATTTCGTCTCTAGTGGTGGACTACTGTGTTTTATTGTAAGATTAGACAAATATCCTATTGATTGGATGTCTCGTTAGTAAATTGGATGCTGATAAGCAATAGTGTGTCAACCCACAAAAAGTGAAATTTGGAGATATTGATGTAGCCTCATAGTGAGTAACGTGTTTAACATTACGGAAAAGTGTTTCAAGTCACTTAAATCACAAAAGTACCAGAAAATGTGTTTTTATCATAAAACAAATGAGAAATCACATATACTACATTTTTCAATACGCCATCAAGTTCCTCAACCCTTTCATAACTTAAAACAGTGCCACCTATCATCACAATAAAAATGTTACGGCACTTGACACTTTATTGCGAAACGTCATTCAGTGATTCGTTGCAGTTGCAGAAAACAAACTCCGGAAAAAAACTAAATATTCCCTTTTTAAAACAACTAGAAGTGACTTGTTTTTAATTATAAATTGTTGTTGTAGTTAATTGAACGCTATCCACGTTGGGGTAATGAAGATAAGTCAGTACTTATTGTGTTATTAAGATTTTATTATACGAAATTGTTAAGAGGTTTGGTTGCCGGTAAAAATCGCAAAAACAAAACAGTTAAGTGCTCAATAATGGTTGCTTACATATATTTTAAAGGTACAGCTTCATTTTATATTGAAATAATGTAGTTTGGTTCGATCAGATTGATGTATTTGTAGCCCACAGCAATGACGTCCACTCGATTGATTATTGATAAATACAAAACAACAAACTACGGACTTTAAAGTGAATCTTATAACACAGTTACGGTACTTGACATATTACAGCTGAATTTAGAGTATTGATTTACGTGAAATAATTCGATTTTAAGTAACTTAAAATGTTATTGTTAAAACCGCTATTATACAATAAGCCTGGTAATTTACATACAAAAAAGAGTCACGCTTGAGTTATTTTGAGGGTTTTATTTAGCGTGGTGAAATCATCAAATGAGTCCTCCCACCCCGGGCAGGGCGAGAGGGACTGTCAGACTTCTGCTGACTAAAATCCACGGTGTCCTTCAATAGCCCTTTATGTTCCGGGGTCACGGTAATGAGAGAAGTCCCATTTTGAGGCGCGCGTGGAACACCATGCGCCGTCGACCCGGGCATGGACCATGGTCGGGCAACAAGTAAAGGGCAACCCCTTTACTTGCTGTCCGCATGCCCGCGCCTGCGGTGGCCGGAGATCGTCTTGCGACGTCTGTCGCCGTGGGAGTCCACCACCGCGGGTAGGGTGGAGGGAGGACATTGTCCTCTCCCTCACGCGGAACGCCTCCTCCTTCGCGAGCAATACTGCTTCGCAGAGGGAGATGACCGCTTCCCACTTCGTCTCGCCCCGCAACGACCAATGCCGGGCGCGAGAGGTCTCCGCCTATCGCCGCCGTGAGGACACGTCGGTACTCTGCCCAAGCGGGGCAGTCTTGCACTGTATGCTCTACTGTGTCCTCCGGACGGTCCTCGCAGTCGTCACCCAGGCGTTTTCTCCTTTCTCATCAGACAAAGGAACCTCCTGAAACTTTCGTGTCCGGTGAGGAACTGAGTCATTCGATAGGGCAGGACGCCCTGACGTCTCTCCAGCCACTCCTCAAAGAGGGGTCTTACCGCCGCGATTGCGGCGTGCTCGGACATCGGTTGCGACAGTCGTCCCCTCCATACTGCCCTGAGATCGCGCCGGAGATCTTCCCGCCGCGCCTCGACTTCTCCAGGCAGCGGGGTTACACCCCGGCGCTGCGCCTCCACGCGCCACTCATAGACGCGCTGGAGGGCAGTCGCCTTCAGATCCCAGGGCAGTAATCCGGCAAGGAGGTTGGCCGATTCGCCGGCGATCGTGGGGTATCCCCGGATCATCCGGATAGCCATGACCCTCTGGCATGCGACCAACTTTAGTGGTTGCGTCCGGATGCTCAGGGCCCACACGGGGGCCCCGTAGAGGGCCATAGACCGCACGATACCGGTAGATAGAAGAATATAGAATTAATTTAATAGATTTCCCTTTTCAGCCTTATTAATAAAAATAAAATTGATATTTAACCACTTCCCTGTCCGATGAATCACATGTGATCCACGACTATTGTTTAGGTATTGTGTCTGCTGCGCGGACAGTGAAAGTGTTAAGTCTTTCATTTTAAAGTATTTTCCAAATTATAAACAAGAATTAAACTTTAATCAATATTCATTCAAGTCCCGTAACATATACTTACTGTAAATAAATCTCAAAAGCGGAATTTAGCAAAACAGTGTTAAGTTCCTTGATTTCATGTTTCAAATAATAAAGTGTATTCTACATTTAGCAATATGCAAAAATCTATATTTTTAAGATAATATACTAATTTTTTCTCTTTTTTATGATACTAATCTACTTTCAAACCCAAATTCATCTTAAAGAAAATATAAAACAACAACTGGGTAGATATCTTTCAAACAATTTATTTAGGATTCTTGTTGAGATCTTTAGGTGCTTTTTTCTCAAAATGAAGTGTGTGTGGCTTGACACACTATTGCTTATCAGCATCCAATTATGTCATTCATCTAATAATAAATGTTGGGAAATATAACAAACGAACGTTCTTATTACAATGACACAACATTTGTTTGTGAAACTGTTCTAATTAGTTCACTTATTTATACTGTTCCTTCCGTTTCAATCCGATCAACAATAATTAGATATCGAAAAATAAAATAAAGATTGTTTGAATGTATGTTGCCCCCCACTCTAGGAATTATTATGATCATATCAGCCGTAGGTCGTCCACTGCTGAACATAGACCTTCCCTATAGATTTCCAATAGGACCGGTTAGAAGCGACTTACATCCATCGCGATCCTGTGACTTGTTCTATCTCAGTTTTATCTCGAGTTTTCTCAATGCTTTCCAAGTTGAGATTTTAAACTTTGGCCTGGTGAGCTGTTGACTCACATAACTGTTGGCATTCTGAAGTATTGACATTTTGAGTCGTTGATCTATTGAACTGTTGACTTCCTTGACTGTTGAGATTTTGAATAGTTGGTCTTACGGTGTTGATGTTTTAACTGTTGATATTATGGCTGTTGATCTTACGTATGTATGGTTTTTGAGAGTGTGAAGAAAATAGGAAGGGGCGTTGTTCTAAAAATTCAATGCTTTGAATTGAACAAATCAAGCAAAATAAAACACAGTTTTTAGGAGAAAGTCGTGTCCTACATGTCGCTAGGAATTATACTATAGACTATAGAGTAATTTAACAGTCAGACCTGGAACTTGCTGACCATATTTTGTTGTGTTCGGGATCGAACCTGCGACAAGCAGCACAGCGGTCAATGTATTTAAAAAAATATAAAATAAAATGATCGTCAAAATCGGCCTCGAGGCTCATTTTCGATATTCCTCATAGTTTCGGATATAACCAACCACGCCCAGTTGAAAAATGCACCCTGTATACATATTTATCTGTTTTCATTAAAACATTGTCTTCTATAAATATAAATAAAAATCAATTCCATTTTTCGTTGTAGGTAATTGTATAACCACAGGTATAACTCAAGAATGGGCTCATCTATCCAAACCAAATGTTTAGGCTTTGTTCGGACTATTTAGTAGATGGCATGGTATGTGAAGTTTGCACAAAATCGGTCGAGCGTTTCTTAATTTATCACATTTTTTGTAACAAATGAATCCAATTAATGGCGGATTATTTTGTTAATGGGGATTTTGTTGTCAAAAGTAGCGAAGCACGTCAAACAGTCACGAGCAATAGTATGTATACACTAAGCAGTATTCAAAAGCGATTTTCTCCTACTAATATTGATTAAACTTTTGCCTTTTCCTTAGACTTCTTTTTTGGAAGTCATACTATTAAGAAAAAGGTCTTATTTCAAGGTAGAAAACAATATTTTACGAGTAAATTGCATTTGAATTTTGTTAAGTGTTTACATGATGTTGCTCGTGACTGTACCGGGCCGCTAGTAGTTTCATAAAATATACCTCTGGTGCATCTGACAACTAGCGTGGGATGCTGTGTACCTCACAGACTGGAATTACAATAATAATGTGTCACTCACAGCCTGATAGGGAGGAAACTACAAATGGGTCACTGTTTATTGTGAATATTCAATGGATGTTATTTAAAAGTACTTCAATATAGTAGGTACATAATAGGGAATAAATTGAAGCACTTTTAAATAATAAAAGTGCTTCAATTTATTCCCATTTCATTTACCTAATTTTGCCTGTGTTCCACCAAATATAGGTACTGAATGTGCACCAAAATAAATGTTCATTAAAATATGCCATAACGAGGTGTAATAAAAAAAACTACCTAGACAGTGTCGACGACCCTGTGATTCTATTTCTGTTTACAAGGTTTAAAGGAACCTAACTAAACCGAACTTCGGGGTGTCCCTGAAATCTTGCTAAAGCGAGTTTTAGATTTGGTGCACATTCAGTATATTTGGTATACAAAAAGAATTATTGATGCGCATATCCATATTCAATATATCTGGTTATAGTATGACTGAATCGTAGCCATTTCTGTTTTTTTTTTTAATTTTATTTCTCTAAGGATTGGTTTCTTGTTTTCTATGGCATGGAGCTACCAGCCACATGACATGTCCTACGAGGGTCGAAGCCTGCCTGGGTCGCGGGACTATCAAGTAACCGTGGCTCCAGAACGTAAAGGGCTATTGATATTTTTGGATTTCAGAATAATAATTCTGTCCAGCAACCGAACCCGCTGGATTTGAAAAAAATACACACCTTTTATTATTACACCATTCGATAGTGTCGCTAATAAGAATAAAACTATGGGAAGTGAAAATGACATGAAATACGGTAATTTTAAGTAAATACCGGATTTTTAACTCATTTCAGATATTACTGAAGAAATGGCTCTGCCAATCCCGTAAGCTGAAAAAAACGATGTTTTCTTTCTAGAACAAATAATATTCAAAGAGAAATTCTGTTTATGTAAGTAAAAGTCTGATAAAACACACATTTCTGGGAAATACGTCACAATCAATTTTGTTCCATCGATAATAATATTTTTATTATTGTATTAATTGTATTATCGTGTCATACAATATGTTATCAGTTATCAGCGCTAAGATTACGACCATGCTAAGATTGTTCAGATAATAACAAATAATCAATGACACCAGAGCCTGTAGCCAAATGGAAAGCGACATTCGCTAACGTTCAGCAGTCGCTAATACATTTTCAACTTTATACCCCATCGTATAAAGTTGAAAATCTAGTAAAGACTGCTGAGCGATAGCGAACGAAACAAACGAAAACGATCTGTAATCTTTGATAGATTTTCAACTTTATGCAATGGAGTATAAAGTTGAAAATGTATTAGCGACTGCTGAACGTTAGCGAATGTCGCTTGCCATTTGGCTATAGGGCCTGGACATAGTTTCCAATCGCATGATCACTTAGCGTAGCGGACAAAATACTTGATGACTTAAGCTAGCAAAAAATACCTCACTTGTTTTATTGGGACAAACCCACACTATTTCCAATCCTCTGCAACTCCTGAAAGCCGAATCAACAGAGGCAACCGCCAGAAAAGCGCCGAGACAATAAAGCTTGACATGTCCCTGAAAATTATTTACCTGTCTTGGGTCCTGCAAGAAAGGAATAGTGGGAGTAGTCATCATCATCAGCCTATAAATGTTCCACTGCTGGGACACAGGCCTCCTCTCTTATGATAGGAAGTGGGCCATAATCCACCACGCGGGCCCCGTGCTGGTTGGTAGATGTCACATGTCTTCGAATTTTTGGTTCCTTCATCGTTTTGAGAGCAGTGGTGATGAAATTAATTACACAAATAAATGCGCCTGGCGGGGTTCGAACCCACGACCTACAACTCGTAAGTCGGGACAGATACTACTGGGCCACCACTGCTCTATCATTTAGTGGGAGTAGTAAGCAAACTATATTGCTCCACTTATTCAAGTTTTTGTTTTGTGTTTTCGTAGTTATAGACAATAATATGATGGTTTCCTCACGATGTTTTCCTTCACTATTTTGAGAGCAGTTGTGATACAAGAAATCATGCAAAGTATTGTGCCTGGCTGAGTTCGAACCCAAGACCTACATATTCGTAAATAGGAGCCGATACCACTGGGCCACCACTGCTACCTTCGGGTACCGAACCTGATAAACTACCTCTCAAACTACCTTTCAAATCAAATCGAATCAAATCAATTTATTAGTGTGACTTTTGGTACATTTTACATGAGGTCTTAAAAACAGATAGTAGTTCCACAAACATCTACCTTAAAGGTGTACACTTTTTAATTTGTAATTAAAGGAATAGTAATCAATAAAATGAAATAATAACAACAAAACACGACATAACTTAAGACAGAGAATAAACAATAAAATTAAAAAATAAATACAATGTCAAAAATATTAAATGGCAATGTCGAATAATTAAAAAATGCTAAATGTAATACAAGACAATGATGTCCAATGTCCAGTGTCCAAGTCCCTACAACCGTGACATGGTAAATTTAGACGAGTTTCATAAGGACGCGCTGACCGCAACCCGCAGCCGGCGATCGATATCCGTCAGTGTCACTCTATGACTATCTAGGTATACTCTATGTTTGGGACAACTGTACCCTTAGCACGAATTTTCGCTCTTTTACTTTACAGTATTTACAGCGTTTCTTGTATGTAAAAATGGAACAGCGCCTCTGGTGTGCGAAGCAGGAACAAATTTTTTCCTTAGAAATTGTCTTTCTGAAATTGTCAAAGTTCCAGTTTACTTTACGTCACAAATACTGAAAATTCATGCTAAGGGTACTGAAGATCTGGTGGGTTACCATCATCATCTGCCTGCCTTTTCCCAACAACATTGGGGACGGCTTCCAGTTGAACCAGATGCAGCTGAATATCAGTATTTTACATAGAGCGACTGCCTATCGGACCTCCACAACCCAGTAACCGGGTAATACGATACCCCATGGTAAGACTAAGGTGGGTGGACCATGGAAGACCATGCTCCTTCGAAGGCCAATTATTAAAATTTCGTAGTTATTGCCATGTGATGACAAATTCCTTCCGTTTACAAAGATCCATCCAACTGAAAATCACAGACGCAGCCGCGAATCGCTCGCGCTATTATTTTGGTAGTACGTAACAGGCCCTCGCTTCTTGGATATCGGGAATAGACAACGTAAAATTAAGGTGGTGTACCATGGAAGGCCACTCTCATAAATAAACAGTTATTATTAATTCATTTATTGCATAAATTAAACTAACAAATGTTAAAGTGATACTTTGTTTTATTATATAACAATCATATAAACCACTTCTTTTTAACGTAGATTTAATAACAGTAACTTTTAGTGTTAAATAACCTATTTATTACGATGGCCTTCATAGAAGCCCCTGTTCCTAGTTAGGCCATTTGGTAGAGTTCAATAAAACTTATGTCTAATTAATATTGATTAAATCTGCAATAAAAAAAGTGGTCTTATGATAAGTAATAAAACAAAGTATTACTACAATATTTGTTAGTTTTATTTGTTTAGTAAATAAACGAATAATAACTGTTTATTTGTTAGTGTGGCCTTCCTTGGTTCACCTACCTTAGTTGTCAGACTTTAGAGCTTCTGACTAACAGTAATCTCACAGATCTACAAATGACAGCCGGGACCAACGGCTTTACGTGCTTTCCGAGCCACGGAGGAAACTCGCTATGACAGATGGTCACCCATCCACATACCAACCTCGGCAAGCACTGCCTAACCCGGAAGAGATTGGCCTGTACGGATGTAATTATTTAGCCACGAGCTCCTCCCTGGGGACTGACTATGCTAACAAATAACTACCGTACAATGTACGATGCACATAAAATGAACACATTGAGCCTGTGAAGTTTTCTTACATTTTTAATGTAAAGCCGCTGAAGCCCGGGTTAACGTATTCCTTAGTACGCCTTAGTACAAAAAGTTAAACACCTACTAATCACAAGTTAAAAAAAAAAAAACTATTACTGCAAAACGAACCTTAAATCAACGTCAAATGCCTAGAGTCTAGACACGTGTTTAACAGATGCCCAACTTTTTTGTAGTAAGCCTGCGTGGCTTTACTAAGAAAGAGTAAACTCGAAATGATTTATACTCAATTTTCTAATGGAACAATATAATAACAGTAATGCTATAATAAGATTCCACGAAGTCTTGCGGCCAACGAGACAGCACACATAACTAGAAATAGTCTGATGATATAGCTTTGAAAATAAATCATGTCAGTGTTTTGCCGAAACCGAAATCATAACCGATTATTCGGCACTTCGGTTGGCCGAAACCGTAACCAAAACCGCTACTTCTCTATCTAAAGTACACTCATACCGTCTTCACAAAAAATTAAACATTTGTTGAACACTTGTCTAAAAAAAGTGTAACTGCAAAACGCATTAACGTCAAATGCTGTTTTGCAGTTGACAGTTTTTTAGACAAGTGTTCAACAAATGTTTAAATTTTTGTAAAGAAGGTAGGAGTATCAACTGTCAACTGCACACACTACTTAACTTTTATACTTAAACAATTATTTTTTACTTACTTAAATTTTTTGACGCCCTATGAATTTTCTCTTTTATTTATTTATTTTAATTTTTCCTGTTCATTATAATTTGGTTCTTAAATTCTCAGTCTATTGAAGTTTACGAAAGACTTCATTTTGTGACTTTATATTAGACCATTTCAATTAAAATTATATAAAAGGTACCAATTAAAAACTAATTTTACACCCATTCAGGGGCTCAAAAACGCAAGATTTTGGTCAAATCACATTTACTTTTTTGCTAAAACCGAAATTGTAGCCAAATCTAAACTGTGGCCGAAACCGAAACTTCAGTCAAGCACTAAGTTATAACATTATACCAAGGCCGAAGAAGATTGTGATTATAAGTTCTATATTCAGTGAGTCCCTTAGGAAATAAGTCCTCCATAATTTATGGGTTTATTATGAAAGTTTTCTGTGTTGTAGAGCAGAATAAACGTTTACTAAAAGAGTACTCGAATTATAATTTAGTTTAACGTTTCGTTTAACTCTTCGTTCTTTCTCTTATAAGTATTTGAGCTATTACAGGGTAGAAGAAACGGACGATTTTGTGGAATAATAAAGTAAATGCATTTGACTATACAACATGTAACATAATTAACGCACATCCTGAAATTAGTTTCTTCAGAATCGTTTACTGAATCGATTTCTATCATTTTTAATACGGGTATTTTTTTTTTTCAAAAATAATTAATACTACGGAAATTATAGTTACATTACTCCTGTACAGTCAAAACAAACTGAAATAGAATGTAAATCAAGGCAACAAAACTTAAAAGTGCAATTTTATTTGTAATAATACAAATTCCGTCATTTAATACAAAATAAAGAAAAACAAACCTTACTGCAAAATAACTAATTTAGTTAATAACAATGCATTAAAATGTTAAATTAAAAAGTCAATAATTATATGTATTATGATTATAACATAATATTCTAATTGGGGTGTCTGAGGGTGTGCGTTAATTACGTTACATGTTGTATAGAACTAGACTAAAAATTACTAAAAGAGGCTAAGCATTGCAACACAAAGAGGCAGCCCCGCTTAATAATTTGGGCACATTACCAGCTGACAGCGTTATGGATGTATTTTGAGATGCTCTTTATTAGTTAGTTTTGCTTAATTTTATTTCAATATTTTATGTGTCAATAGTTTAATTAACATATTAATATGTCTTTAATTCTTTAGGCAAGTTTAAGCTTTTTATTTCAATACCATATCAAAAATGAAATTAGTTTAACAAAAGTTATTAGATATACGAATTTATAATTATTATGGTTTCCACGGAGGGCTGACGATAAATGCTGGTTATTTTTATAGTTAACAACTTATGTCCGTATCACTAAGATCGACTACTACGGAAAAATACCTCATAAAATGGAAATTAATTTGACATTTGAGATGTTGACCGTTTTCTTCTTCTCTTGGAATTAGTTCAATTGTCCCGGATATTACTTGTTTTGCAGCTTTTCAATTGCTGGTAAAAAAAAGAGTTAATGTATTGTTTTTTTTTATTATTATTGCCTGTTTATGAAATACCTAAACTAGTACTTCCCGCAGTTTCATCCTCATTTCTCGTCTCCTATTGGTTGTAACGCGATGTTATATAGCCCATAGCCTTTTTGATAAATGGCAAATACAAAAAAAAAAAACATTTTTGAATGCGAACTAAGAGTTACTGATATTAGCGTGCAGAACAAACAAACGACCTAGCTCTTCACCTTTATAATATTGGTATAGAGAAGTGGTGGTTCCACGGTCGATCTTAGGGTTTAAGCAAGTTAGTACCTACCTACCTACAAGAATTTTTTTATTTCAAGATTTTATTTGAGTAAGAACACACCCTTTGAAAAGTTGATTGATGACCACTAATGTCATGGGTCTTCTACGTCTCGTTAATTTTCCGCCACAAGAAAAATATAACTTGACCTGTATTTATTTTTTTCTTTTTTAATATTTTTTATCTCCAAATGTGTGTTAACTTTACAAGAGTAAGAAAAACTGCTAATTATTACAACATAAAAATCAATGGTAATTTATATAATATATGTGTTAAAATTACATAAAAATAAAGCTATCGATCTTAAACCCTTACATTTTTCTCAAGTCGATCTTCACAGCAAAAAGTATGGGCATCTCTGGTATAGAGTTTAGTACTGACTCAATAAATCACAACTTTTAAGGAGATCATTGGGCTCTGGAGCTCGTAAGTCCCGGCTGTCATTTGTAGATAGACAGTTGTTACTGTTAGTCAGAAGCTCATAAGTCTGACAACCAGTCTTACTGTGGGGTATCGTATTGCCCAGTTACTGGGTTGTGGAGGTCCGACAGGCAGTCGCTCCATGTAAAATACTGATATTCAGCTGCATCTGGTTCGACTGGAAGCCGACCCCAATGTAGTCAGGAAAAGGCAAAAAAGATGATGATGGGCTCTGCCACAGAGACAATCTTCCGATTTGTTTCAGTCACGATTTTTTACCCACCCTGTACAAAAACATAATATAATAATAACAAAATATGGCTGACTTGTGCCGCCCGGATGATAACGCTACGAGTACATTCTGGCGCAACATCTGGTCGGTACCTGTCAGTCATACTGAGGGTGATTGGATGCGTGATGTCAAGCGGGTGTGTGAGACTATTCCAGAAATGGAACCTATATCCATTACGCCATTAGATGTAGCAAGAGCAGTCCGTCCGTTACCGAACTGGAAATCCCCGGGACCGGACGGACTGCACAACTTTTGGCTAAAATGGCTGAATAGTTCACACACTTGTTTGGCATCTCAATTCCAGTCATCCTTAGAGTCTGGGTCGCTACCACAGTTTCTGACAACTGGGGTTACCCACCTTCTCTATAAAACCGGTAGTACTGCGGAACCCAAGAATTATAGACCGATCACATGTTTGTCGACAGTCTATAAACTTCTTACATCCATTTTGAGAGCAAAAATTAGTAAACACATCGATAATAATTCCATTATGTCTGCCTCTCAAAATGGATGTAGGAACGGGTCCCGTGGTACGAAGGAGTTACTCCTCATTGACATGGCCATTAGCCAACAGGTTCGTCGATCTCGCAGGGATTTGTCCACATGCTGGATAGACTACAGGAAGGCCTACGACTCGGTACCACATACATGGCTCATGAGGGTGCTGGAGTTGTACAAGATAGATGCAACTCTACGCACCTTCCTTGAGTCGTGTATGGGGCAATGGAGAACGGTCCTCCGCTATCCGGGATGTCGACGGATCCAGGCGGTTGATGAGCCTGTATGGATCAAGCGGGAAATATTCCAGGGCGACAGTTTGAGTCCACTTTGGTTCTGCCTGGCCCTGAATCCTCTAAGCACATTGCTTGAGGATTCAGGTCTAGGCTATCGGTTGAGGAGAGGTGGTCAGGTCATATCTCACCTTCTTTACATGGATGATCTGAAACTCTTTGCCCCCAACAACTTGCAACTGATGAAGCTACTGAAGGTAACAGAAACTTTCAGTAGCGGCATCAGGATGGAATTTGGTGTGGACAAATGTGCAGTCATGCATGTAAAGCGAGGGGAGATTATGGAATCTGAAGGGATTCAGCTTTCAGATTCCATACACCTTAGATCACTCTCCTCATCCGAAACCTACAAGTATTTGGGTATGTCGGAGGCGTTAGGCATTGATATACCGGACGTGAAACAATCGTTGAAGGAACGCTTCTTTGGACGCCTGAAAAAGGTTTTAAATAGCCTTCTTTCAGGCGGAAACAAGATGCGCGCCTTCAACGGTTGGGTCATGCCGGTGTTAATGTACTCTTTCGGCATACTCAAATGGACTCAAACTGAACTCGACGCCTTGGATAGACGAGTTCGTACGCTGTTGACCGCAAACCGGATGCATCACCCACGATCATCAGTGATGAGGCTGTACATCCCGCGGAAGTGTGGGGGTCGAGGCTTTTTAAATGCTAAGTCCCTCCACAACCGCGAGGTGTGCAGTCTCAGAGAATATTTTCTAAAAATGGAAGTGGGTATGCACCGAGATGTGGTCACGGTGGACAAGGGACTCACCCCGCTGTCCATGGCTAAAGAGAACTGGCACAAACCTGTGGTACTCAGTACTGAAGACCGCATGGAAGTATGGCAAAGCAAGGAGCTACACGGACGCTTCTACCGGGCTCTTCATGGGCCCGACGTAGATTTTCTAGCGTCCGTGTCCTGGCTACGGTTCGGTGACCTCTTCGGGGAAACTGAAGGTTTTGTCTGTGCGATTATGGACGAAGTTATCTTGACGAACAACTACCGGAGACATATTATAAAGGATGGGACGATTGACGTGTGTCGGGCATGCCATCGTCCAGGTGAATCCATCCGACATATTATCTCTGGTTGTTCTCGTCTTGCTAACGGCGAGTACTTGCACAGGCACAACCTCGTAGCCAGAATCATCCACCAGCAACTTGCGTTGAAATACAAACTTGTGGAATCTGAAGTACCGTATTACAGGTATGTGCCCGACCCAGTTCTCGAGAAAGACCATGTCACGTTGTACTGGGATCTGCCTATCATTACTGACAGGACTATTGTCGCCAATAAGCCTGACATAGTAGTGATAGACAGATCAGCGCGCCGCGCAATGATAATCGATGTTACCATCCCGCATGACGAGAACCTCGTGAAGGCAGAGAAAGATATAAACAAATCAAGTATCTCGATCTGGCACGCGAGGTTGTCGACATGTGGAATGTGAGCTCGGCTATCATTGTGCCGATCGTCGTGACTGCCAATGGCCTGATGGCAAAGAGCCTCGACGAACACCTTTCGAGGCTCTCCTTAGGGGGTTGGATCAAGGGCCAGATTCAGAAGGCAGTACTTCTTGATACGGCTCGTATTGTGAGGAGGTTCCTGTCTCTGGAACCCTAACCACCGGTAGCTTGGACCCTGCTCCCACACCGGCGGACTACTATTTTTATATTTTTAAATGTTTTTTTTATTGTTTTGTATTTTTTTTAAAGAAATATTTAAAAATGTAATAGTATGTAAGAAAAATGAATAAACGGAATAATAATAAGGTTGTTGACATGTGGGACGTGAATACGGCAGTTATTGTGCCGATAGTCGTATCTGCCAATGGCTTAATTGCCAAGAGCCTCGAACAACACCTGAGGAGGCTCTCGCTGGGTAGCTGGATCAAGCGCTTGATTCAGAAGGCAGTACTCTTGGATACGGCGCGTATTGTTAGGAGGTTCCTCTCTCAAGAGCCCTGACCACCGGCGGCCCGGACCCTGTTCCCATGCTGGTGGACAGCTATTTTTTATATTTTTAAATGTTTTTAGTTTGTTTTTTATAAAAATATTTAAAAATTTAATTAATAAGTGTAAAAATAAATAAAGAATAATAATAATATTCCACGACTATCACACAACGCCATCTAGTCCCAAGCTAAGCAGAGCTTGTGTTATGGGTACTAGACAACTGATAAACATACTTAAATATTTCTAAATACATACATACGAGTATTATAGATAAATTACACCCAGACACAGAACAAATGATCGTGCTCATCACACAAACATTTGTCCTGGGTGGGAATCGAACCCACGACCTCCGGCATAGCAGTCAGGGTCACTAACCACTAGACCAACAGGCCAGTCACACAAAAAGTCACATAAAAAGCTCTAACTAAATTATCCACCTCATGATATGAATTTCTGTTAAAGATGACCCCCTTGTTTCGAACCCCTAGATTCTACGTTATTAGGAAAAAAAAACAATAAAAAGTTTGAATTTATATTCTTGAAACCGTATAATTAGTAGAGGTACCGAATGAGAAATCACGTTGGTAACCAGGGGAAAAAAGCTCATTTTTTTAGGGTTCCACTTTTTATTTGGATGAAAGAATCTTAGAAATTGGGTTTTCATATTTTTATTTCGAATATATTGTGAATATTTTCCGAATTCAAAACTATAATGACAATAACAAATGCAGAAAAAAAAAATCAGTGCAGTCGGAAGTTTTGCTCGTTAAGACATAAGCGACGTCGTTCTTTTTATTTAGACGTTATTATTATAAATTCCGACCACGGAACCTTCACTGTACGTGTCCCAAAATATACTTAACGATTTTTAAATTAAGAACTTTTTAAAGTTACATTATTAAATGTGCCCATTTCTTTTGTTTACCTACCAAAGTAATTAAAATTGGGAATCCTTACACAATTTAACTTAATGTTGGAAATACTCTTTTACTTTGAGGTTACGTATAAAACCAGAAAGTTATGTATTTTAGATGGTACTCATGGGTATTTATAGACTGTTATAATAACCATTGAAGCGTTAGAAACATCTGACAGACCCACGCATTTTAAATAACATAGAAACATACATTTCTGCCGCATTCCTCTCTATGAAGAATAAACATTAGGTACAGATGTATTATACAGGGTGGAATTTTGTAATGCCACCTGGAGGGAAAGTACTCTTAATACTGCAGATAGAAAATTTTACTCAAAGAAAACATTCTTTTATTTTTGATTAGAAAGCAAACTGCATTCAAAGATTTTCGAAAATTCACTTCTCCCACCCGGGAATCGAATCGGCTAAAATCTGAAAAAATTATACCCTGTACTTTTATTGCACCGATCGTTAGGGTCAATTATAACGATGAAATCTCTCTAATAAACATGATAAATCAAATGAAAGGAAAACCAAGAAATCTTAAATTAAAGCTCTCGTAACATGTAATATGGTTTCTTGGTCCATATCGGTGGAATTTTGTAATGCCACCTGGAGGGAAAGCACCCTTAATACTGCAGATAGAAAATTTTACTCAAAGGAAACATTCCTTTATTTTTGAATAGAAGGCAAACTGCTATCAAAGGTTTTCGAAAATTCTCTTCTTCCACACCCGGGAATTGAACCAAGAAACCATATTACATGTAACGAGAGCTTTAATTTAAGATTTCCTGGTTTACCTTTCATTTAATTTATCATGTTTGTTAGAGAGATATCATCGTTATAATTGACCCTAACGATCGGTGCAATAAAAGTACGGGTATAATTTTTTCAGATTTTAGCCGGTTCGATTCCTGGGTGGGAGAAGAGAATTCTCGAAAATCTTTGAATGCAGTTTGCTTTCTATTCAAAAATAAAGGAATGTTTCCTTTGAGTAAAATTTTCTATCTGCAGTATTAAGGGTACTTTCCCTCCAGGTGGCATTACAAAATTCCACCCTGTATAATGTATTTTTATCGTGGTAAAATCATCAAATGAGTCCTCCCAACTCGGACGGGACGGTAGGCACTCTCATCTGTGGACTAAAATCCACGATGATCCTTCAATAGCCCTTTACGTTCCAGGGTCACTGCTTCCTTAAGAGTCCCGTGACCTCGGTAGATTTTGGCCCATATCATGAAAGAAAGTATAAGAAAAAAGTTTCTTTTGTCGCCTTGGGCCTGCCTTGTCAAAACTACATCTAAATTGATCATGCAATTCAGAAATACAGAGCAGATGAGTATTAGATTAGGAAGGTATAATATTGTTACTGAATAAGCCAGCATGATTAATTCGACATTAAAACTTAACTGTTTTAAATCTTAATTTATCCATCACCTTGAGTTTATAAGATGCGCATAAATCGAGATACAGACAGCTAGATCGATAGGTAGGTATATAGGTAGATATTATTTAAATATTTAATGCATTACTAAATCTTACAAGGAATCAAATTACTATGCAATTCTACGAAGAAGACACCAAACTGTAATATATTTACCACTGCATAATTATCTTAAATCTAATCATCATCTGCCTAGCCTTTTTTCCAACTATATTGGTCGGCTTCCAGTCAAATCAGATGCAGCTGAATATCAGTATTTTACATGGAGCGACAGCCTATCGGACCTCCACAACCCAGTAACTGGGCAACGATACCCCATGGAAAGACTGGTTGTCAGACTTTTAGAGCTTCTGACTAATAGTAACGACTGTCAAAGATCTACAAATGACAGCCGGGGCCAACAGCACGTTTACGAGGGATGAAGGAAACTCGCTATGACAGAAGGCCACCCTTCTCAGACCAATCTCATCTTATACAAACTAATATTATGAATGCAGAAGTAAAGGTGAATGAGCATCAACGTATAGGAGTCTGCCCCAATCCCCAATAGCCCTATACTATTACCTGAACCTTTGCTACTAACATGATTTTGGTAGATTCGCAGTCCAGAAAATGTATACAATTCAGAAGCTATTTTTAGGAAATGTAAAATGTCTAGTAAAGTTAAAACGGAGAACCCTCTTATTTCCGTGTGCAAGGTTTCAAAGAAAAGTAACCAAACCAAAGGGGTTTGCAACTTCTTGACATCAATGTTTTTTTTTCTTTCGCCAGTAATGAAATTTTGGTCATTAGTAGACCATAACCTAAGAAGTTCGTAAAAAATAATAATAAAAATCTAAACAGTAACTAACCAGAAATATGACGGTCTTTATTTTGTTCTAATCTGGAGTTATTTTTAGTAGGTAGTACAAAATAAAAACCACCATATCTCTGGTTGGTTACGGTTTAGAAACTTTTTTTTTTCTATGGACTTCTTAGGTAGTAGTCTAATCATTGCCAAAGTTTCATCACTGGCGCAAAGAAAAAAATTGATGCCAAGGTCCGTACTAAAAGTTGCAAACCCCTTTGAAAGTAGACGTCAGGGGCACACTGAGGCTCGATATTTATCTAGGTTTCACATTCTCACATTTCCGGGCGATTTTATGAAATGTATCTACATTTCCCAGGAATCATATACAATGATGGATAAACACAAAAACGATCAACCTTGTGTATAACTAGGTAATTATAAGTAGGAACTAAAAACCTGACATTTTAGCATGGAAATAAAGAGGAGATTTTATCTATCAGAGATAAAAATCTAATAAGACGATAGCTTACTAAGATAAAATCAAACTAGACTGAATATAGACTGCTGAATATTTAAATGTTTCTGAGATGTGTTATTTTGATTCTTATCAGTTTTAATTAATTATCTTAAAGTTTTCCAGATGATAGATTTTGAAATTATATTAGGCATTCTAAAATTATCATACCATTAATATTAAAATTTATTTATTTAAATAAAATATGCCTTTTTGTCGATATCCATTTGTAGAATAAAGGTTCCTAATTGGCTTGTTTATGTACATAAAATATGAATTTGCAAGAACTGAACTAGTTTTGAATTACAAGATAATCTTTTACCAAATTGGAAAAATAATTATGGAAATGAGAATTGGGCAAAATTGCCCCAGTGACGGGCTAATAGCATAGTCATCATCAGCCTATAACTGTTCCCACTATTGGGACTCAGGCCTCCTCTCTGTGAGAGGAAGTGGGCCTTAATCAACCTCGCAGGACCAGTGCGGGTTAGTAGATGTCACAATTTTTGGTTCTAAGACATGCCGGTTTCCTCACGATGTTTTCCTTCAACGTTTTGAGAGCAGTGGTGATGAAATAAATTACACAAAGTAATGCGCCGATATAGCCCACCGGATTAGCAAGCTGAAGTGGCAATGGGCAGGTCATATTGCTCGCAGTGCAGATGGCCGATGGGGTCGAAAAGTGCTAGAGTGGAGACCACGGACTAGCAAGCGCAGCGTAGGACGTCCACCAGCAAGGTGGACAGACGACCTTATAAAGGTCGCCGGAAGACGCTGGATGCAGGTCGCTTCCAACCGGTATCTGTGGAAATCAAAAGGGGAGGCCTATGTTCAGCAGTGGACGTCCTATGGCTGAGATGATGATGATGATGATGAATGCGCCAGGCTGGGTTCGAACCCACGACCTACAACTCTTAAGTCGAGGCCGATACCACTGGGCCACCACTGCTCCATGTTTAGCATAAGGTAGTAGATACTGAATGTGAAATTTATTTTTTTATGAACGAGTGCAAAATAAATCTACATTATTTTTAGTATATACGAAACCTTAACATATGTAGTTTGTTCCGAATCAGTAACTAAATCGATTCCAATAATTTTTACACCACGTTATTTTGTTTAAAAAAATATTTAAGTAATTAATTTTATCACCATAGTTAATTACAATACAATCACCGTACGCACGTACCGTTAGGTACCTATTGCCAAAACTAAGTATTATCAATGAGTGTCCGACACAGGAGGCTTGTCGTACCAATCGATCGAATTTACGTTACACTGACGTCACATTACAAAGCGACGCATTTTAAATACGCACCATGCTAATTATAAACAAATACTCCACTCTACGCAGTCTGCCACGCGCCCGCGCATCTACTGCGATCATGATCGACCTTGACACTCGGACATGTGTAGCACTGATTCATTAACAAATGACTAACGAGCGATCTTCACTACTATGTTGTATAGATTTGAGACGTAGTGAGATGTTGTTTGTATTTACAACTATTGGATAATTATGTTTCAACTGTCGTCTTACATATGGCTGGCGACTGGCCTGTTGGTCTAGTGGTTAGTGACCCTGACTGCTATGCCGGAGGTCGTGGGTTCGATTCCCATCCAGGAAAAATGTTTGTGTGATGAGCACGATCATTTGTTCTGTGTCTGGGTGTAATTTATGTATAATATGTATGTATTTAGAAATATATAAGTAAGTATGTTTATCAGTTGTCTAGTACCCATAACACAAGCTCTGCTTAGCTTGGGACTAGATGGCGTTGTGTGATAGTTGTGGAATATTATTATTATTATTATATAGTAGGTACGTAGCGCATTTGCCAATCTTCTTTAAGATTGTTTTATTTCATTTCTTCCAATAATCATAGACAAATAAAATTAGTCCATGTTTTAGTAGGTACAGGTTAAGGTGAATGCTCCAACCAGCCCGCGAAATTCAAATTTTCTTACGTTTTTTTGCAATTTGCAGGGCAGTGACATGGTGTTACTTTATCAAAATATGAATTGCGGTAATAACAGTGAACGAAGAAAACATAGAAGCATTCCTAGAGCCCAAAAATGACCCAACGCAGATCGTGCCTCGGTAGGCGGGGCTTATCAATAGTGCCTCGGAGGAGTTTAGTTCGGCTGTGACGGCACATGTCGTTGTTCGTATTTTTATTCAGTTTAAAACTATAAATTATGCCTTCTTGCGCAATGAAATGGTGTACTACTACATTATTTTTATATTAATTATAAACATGGATCAATTTTTTTCAATGGGGATGGTGTTATGCCCGATAGGCTAAGTAAATTAATGTTGAATGTTTGAAGTAAATATGTTTGTGTTTTCTTTTTGCTACATTACAAAACACTTTGCTCCTTTGACAGATTTCCACAAGATCCAAATCTCAAAGAACAATGGACGAGATCAGTTCGCTTGGAGAGACAGGAAAACGACTGGTCCCCAAGCAAAACAAAAGTAATTTGTTCAGTCAAATGGACTGAACAAATTATTGTCAAGATGACGATTTTTATATGACGAAAAAGGGATACCAGAAGCTATAAACGATCCGGGCACTTTTTAAATTTATATTATCCAACATTTTTGACATTTTGGTAAAGCAAGCTATGTTAGCCATTTCTGTTATTCGTTTTTAAACAGAAGACAATAAGACTTTCTAGTTAATCTCTAAGGAGGCCGTAGCTCACAGTAGGTGCCAAATAAATATGTTTTCTTAGCTCACAGTAGGTGCCAAATAAATATGTTTTCTTTCTTTCTTTTTTTTTCTTTCTTTATATAAACATGAGCCATTTTATGTAAATGTAAACGTGAACTTTTTGTTGTTATGCTCAGATCAAAGAAATAGGCAGATATAGAACGCTCAGAACACGCGAGTGTCTCCACCAAAGTTAATACAAAATCAAATAGAATTACATTCCATAATGTTTTCTTTGTTTTTGAGAACTACTTTTAGGATGGTTAAAGACACGCGACGGCATATTTTGGCAAAAAACAATAACGACGCGCAGCATGGTACGACGCGTAGCTTGGTACTGTCGCGACTTTGTATTCGATTTTGATTTTGTATTAACTTTGGTGGACCCACTCGCGTGTTCTGAGCGCTCTATCTGCCTACTTCTTTGATCTGAGTTGTTATGTATCTACATCAAATGCAAAAGAAATAAAAATACATAATAAAAAATATTCAAATCTTTCATTGTTACTTTTTATATAACTCGTCCACTTTGACAATTCTTGCAGCCCGTCAAATTAATGTCATGTGTTCATTTCTAGCGCCAATGATGACATTGTTACTATGCGTTGCTTAGCCAATAAGAGACGAGCGTTGACAACCTACCCAATCATAACTTCGTGATGTTAATAGAGAACAAACTAGCTGTTCAAAGAAAACAAACGTCGTGGGCCGTCTATCAAAAAGATTTTGTTTGAAGTTACTCTTCCATGTTTTCTTCGTTCACTGGGTAATAACAATTAGAATTTTAAATACAAGAATGTAAACCAATAAACATAAATAAAACTAAATAATATATTAGAATGATACTTTACGCTAAACTAAATCTAAGCCAAAGCTTAGTTCCTTCGAAATAATCTTTTAGGATAAATCAAAGAAAAATTATAATTCTTTCAAGGAAGTGACTTGCATTTACGTTACAATTAGGTTATCTAGAAAAAAAACCATAATTACTTTGTCCAGTTTTATCAGCAAAAGTAAGTTTTAACCTTCACCTGTTTAATTAAGAATTGTATGTAGGTAATATTTATTTTTTGATTGATAATGTGGCTAATGTAGGTATCGTAAACTGGCTGTGTACTATACTGAATGTTTCACGTTTTGATGGATAAAAATTGTTCCTCGTGTGGATAATTTTTAATGCTATTTTTCAGTTAAATGTTTTCAGGTGTTTTCATGGCATTACCCGCCTACTACGTGACACTAGCCTTCAAGTTGTCAATTGTCATAAATTATGTTAATGTCATCTTTTATTTAATATTCAGTGACAAATTACTGATTATATTACTTCAGTACTCTTAGCACGAATTTTCAGTATTTGAGACGTGAAGTAAACTGGAACTTTGACAACTTCAAATTGTCAATTTTCAAGGAAAAGATTAGTTCTTTCTTCGCACACCAGAGGCGCTGTTCCATTTTTTCATGCAAAAACGCTGTAAACCATTGGAAAGACGCTGTAAAGTAAAAGAGTGAAAATTCGTGCTAAGGGTACTGATATCTGTCTAAGTACGTACTCGTATTTTATGTCAGAGACAATTTTCTTTGAATCAGTTTGCATTATGTAGCTTGATATTTAGGAAAATATTGTAAAGCTTACGCAAGAATGACTACAGTTATTAATAGATTTTTAAAATCTAAAAACCCACGTTTTTAAATTTCCTAAAAATAAGAAAATAACCCTACGGGGCTGAGAGAGGGGCCACTCAAAACGTGGGGGCGTATATTATTTGAGGGAATATTTATGGGATAAAGGTGAATGAGCAAATTGGTACTCGCTCCAATAGTAATCACTGTGGTGTTATTGGATAGATCTTTTAATCAGAAAAAACATTTACTATGACGACTTGTCCCAAATCCTTGTCCGAAAACCACTGGAAGCCCCCAAAGTTTTTGATATGAGCATTTTGGTATTCGCTCCAATAGTAATCACTGTGGTGTCATTGGATAGATCTTTTAATCAGAAAAAACATTTACTATGACGACTTGTCCCAAATCCTTGTCCGAAAACCACTGGAAGCCGCCAAAGTTTTTGATATGAGCATTTTGGTATTCGCTCCAATAGTAATCATAGTGGTGTCATTGGATAGATCTTTTAATCAGAAAAAACATTTACTATGACGACTTGTCCCAAATCCTTGTCCGAAAACCACTGGAAGCCCCCAAAGTTTTTGATATGAGCATTTTGGTATTCGCTCCAATAGTAATCATAGTCGTGTCATTGGATAGATCTTTTAATCAGAAAAAACATTTACTATGACGACTTGTCCCAAATCCTTGTCCGAAAACCACTGGAAGCCCCCAAAGTTTTTGATATGAGCATTTTGGTACTCGCTCCAATAGTAATTATTGTGGTATTATTGTTATATACTTAAGCCTTCACCAGAATGTAATAAACACTTTTCTGAAAGCTGCATCAAAATCGGTTCAGCCAAACGCGAGATAATTGCGGACAAACATTCAATAGTCCCTGAAAATCTACGATCCAAGTAAGCAAAACGGATCCACGCGGGCAACGTCACGGGATATCTATTAGTCTTACATACTAAAACCTTCTCCAGAATGTAATAAACAGTTTCCTGAAAACTGCATCAAAATCCGTTCAGCCAAACGCGAGATAATCGCAAACAACATACATACTTACATACATACATATACACATATACACATACATACAGGTCGAACTGTGAACCTACTTTTTTTTTTGAAGTCGGTTAAATAGCCGTTTCTATGTATGTCATTAATGACAATCATGTGAAACAAAATAATTTTTTTCGACGTCAACCGAATTGAACTTTGTGAGTACATTGTGACACATTGTGCTAATATTATTATTTTTAATATTAAAATAATATTGGGAAGTAGGATCTAGTACCTACTTTCATAAGCCGTTTTCATCACTGACCCAGGCTGCCCCTTTTGGACATTGTTACCCGCTATAAACGTTTATCTTGGCTTGTTTTGTGGACTGTTGTTGTGCTTTTTGATTTGGAACATCGTTATGGAGGAACATCGCAACTGTGTGATGTGCCGGCGAGGCCTACATCGTGCTAGATATCAACAGCATGTTTTGACTGATGATCTTCCAAGAATACGCCCCGAGTTTGTAGCATATATAAGAGAGCACGCCGTTCTGGAGGCTAGTACTTCTTTAAACTATGTAGATCGCACTTCACCAACTTCAGTTTTTCTTTTGAGAAGCGGTTTGTTTATATTATTTTTATACTTGAGCCACTAGAAACTTGCGAACTGAGTCATAATTAACTTTAATGGAACCTTTTCCTCGCACTTATAGGTCTTATTGAACTGTCCTTATCATCGACAAGATCATATTTTACCATTTTCAGGTGGAGTTTAATAACTTACGACGTGTGTGTCACCGATGTTGGCAGAGAATTGATAACGCTGTAGGGAGACCACCTGTCATACCAGAAGTAGAACAGAATGTACGAGAACTTCAGGTTCCAGACTACACTCGAGCTCCAAACACTCCAGGGCATTGTATCTTTAACACCTGTCAAAACACAACTCGCCATCGAATACCAGAGACGATTAAGATTCATGTTTTCTGTGAATATAAGTTATATATTCCTGACGGTGCTAGAGTATGTGGACAACACCTTGAGAGCAATGCTTGGGAAGAGCTGCCCCAATTCTGCAATGTCACACATAACTTCAATGCACAACAGTTTGGCGACGTTTGTGACATGTTGAGAATGGCTTTAAATCGTGGACCTAGGTTAGATTTCAACACAAGAGGTGCTTTAAGCAACGAGGATATGCACTTTTGGACAGGACGCAGCTGCGGACAGTTTGATTCCATACTACAACAAACACCGTCAATAAGTGTGAGGTGCAAGGGGCCTCGAACTGCGTTAGGCATATATCTTACGAAACTACGAACCGGAGACTCAGATGTTAGACTAGCGTCGTTGTTTAATGTGTCAAGAAGAAAGCTAGAACGTTTATTAACTATTGTGCGGGAATGCCTCATAAATGAATATGTAATATTACACTTGGGAGTAGACCATATGAGCAGAAACGACGTTTTAGAAAAGAACCTTACTATACCAAAAGGATTATTTGGCAATGAAGAAAATAATAAAGCTATCGTGATATGCGATGGGACTTATATCTATATTAATAAAAGCTCAAACTTCTTGTTCCAGCGTCTATCTTATAGCCTGCACAAGTTCCAGAATTTGCTAAAGCCCTTTTTACTTGTGTGTTCCAATGGCTATATTATCGATGTTTTGGGACCATATGCTGCCACTAAAACCGATGCGAACATCATGAGTGACATTATGAATGATGGTGAAAACCCATTACATTGGTTTCTTCAACCGAACGATGTCTTCATATTAGATCGAGGCTTCCGTGACAGTTTAGAGGCTATCGAAGCATGTGAATATGAATCCTACGTTCCACCATCAAAAGACAGATGGGAAACACAGCTAACGACTGAGCAAGGTAATGAAGCTCGATCAGTCACAATATGCCGGTGGGTCGTGGAAGTGGTGAACGGGAGGTTCAAACGAGACTTTAAGCTTTTGCGGCACAAATATTTTAATAAAACATTACCAAAAATGTTCAATGATTTTAAAATCGCCGCAGCTATGTTAAACAATTTCCACATTCCTATCGATGACAACATTCGCGCAGAGGCCTTCCTCAACATAATTAGGGAGAGAGTGGATTCCCCGAATTTACTTTATGAGTATGTGGAAAGGAAACGTTTAAATAGCCGAAGAGCAGACTTTCAAAGAATAGAAAGTCAAGAATTACAGAACTTCCCACTGCTGACAGAAGAACAGATTATTTTACTTTCTTTGGGCACCTACCAACTGAAACTAGCCCGATCGTACTGCAACGAGCATTTTTCAAATGGACTATATATTTTAGAAATATATAGAGAAAGTGAACTGCAAGATTTAGATGAATATGGCATAATGAATATGGAAGATAGTTGGCTTTTACGCGGACGCATACAGTCGCGTCACGTACGGTCAAGAACGTATTATTGTTACGTATTGGTAAAAAACAATGTAAATGAAAACGAAACAAATATCCATAACATTTTAAGTAATTATTACTGCACGTGTTTGACCGGAAGACGAACACTCGGCACTTGTGCTCATATAGTTTCAATCGTGTGGTATTTAGGATATGCCAGACATGAAGGTTTCACTGCTCCTGCAGCGTTTCTCAATGACGTTATTATTGATAATAATGTTTAAAAAAAATAACGTTTCTTACTTTACTTTTTATTTCTGAGTGTTTATTCATTTGAATACGACCTATTAATCAACACAAAAATGATTCTAATACAAGACAACGATATAATATCACCCTTATCTTAACAAAATCAAACAAAAACAAAAAAGAATCAAAAAATCTATTAAATACTTAACACACAATAACTCTGTTCCGACAGCAAATAGAGACAAGCGACTCGGTTATCATTAATCCTTGTAAAAAGACCTTTCCAATGATATATTTATTATGGCTATTGGGTCGAGTACCAGACTTCATACATTTTTGCCCATTCTCCTTTACATGACGTGTACAGATCTTGGGGGAAAAATGGTCTTAAATAAAATTAAAAGTTTTTTATTTGATGACTACATCCCAAAAATAAGGCATTCAGCTTTATTCCAATTCGCTACCTGAATAAGCACATAACTTAAGAACGACGCACCAAATTAGATAATCCTTTTCTTGTTGTATTCATTGTTGACAGGTCAAGGTTTTCATGAAAGAAGATCTTCGGAAAATCACCGGATCGATCGAAATTTTCAATCGTGGGAAGTTGGGACAGAGCGCTAGCGTGTAATATTTTTCACATCGATGAGTCTGTGTTAAGTAATAGGACTCCTGGCTATCTAGGCTATAAAACAGTCAGGAGGACTATTATAATATTACTAGTCCGGTGCTAGTGTACTCAGACAAGCACACCAAGGTATAGTCGACGTGACAATGATTGGCGCAATCTTCCAATCAAGCGATAATGCGTACAACTGTCGGGCGAATTGGAGCATCCGTCGGCAGTGCGTAGGCGCCGTACTTTCTTTTGAACAGAAGATATTTTATGAAGTATTTATGAAAAACTAGATTCAAATAAGAAAGGCCCTATTCCATGCCCACTTATCCTGCGTTCTCACCCTAGCCGCAGTGGTAGAGGCCCACGGTGACGGACATCGTTACTTTAGAAGCTTAGACGATCTCCGGCCACCGTAGGCGCGGCGAGTTTTGCTTGCGGCGAGTAATGATGGGCGACTCACAGTCCGATCATGAACCATGACAGGGTCGACCGGCACGTTGTGTTTCACGCGTGCCTCAAAGAGCTGTCAGCTTTATGACGGGCCCCCCTTTAGGACACCGCGGATTTTAGTCAGTTCAAATCTGACAGATCCGGCTCTGCCCTGGGTCCTGCCACCAACCTACAATGGCATGAATTCTGTCAGAGATTTCTTGTCATAAACAGCTGGTGTTTCGCAATTTGCTGATGGCAGCATTAAGGTCGGGCAAGTTCAGAGGTCTACTTGGTGTTTTGTGTGTGTTGGTTCTCTCGCGTATCAGTGTAATTGATCAACTTTATTTTACTTAGTTTTTTATCTTCTACAAGCTTTTTTATCCTGAGAATCTGCAAATTCCTGGGAAGTTACTTTTACGTTACATCTCTTTGTGGAGACCTCGTAGAAGATGGCGGGACGGGCTGGAGAAAACCAACGATCAATGGCCCACTTTGGCCCCGTGATCGCGGAAACTGGAGATCATGGGGAAAGGCCTTTGCCCAGCAGTGGGATGAAGTAGGTTAACAGTATCAGTATATCAATGGTAATTTACTTTCAGCTTCATATAAACTATTACGATTACTTACGCTAATAATATCTATACTTATTAAAAAAAATCGTCATGAATACAGTTTAAAACAAAGTAAAAAAAAAAACATTCTAAAAATATCGTCAATCTTAAAACAAAGACACTAAAGGTTGACTTATTTAAGCAGAGACAATTTCGTTGTACCCAAAATAGGCCACATGAGTACTGGTGTACTCAAACAAGTACATCGGACACCGTGGATCTGGTGGGACAGCGTGTGATGAGGAGGTCGGGCGATGATCACGGGTACCACCGGACCACAAGTAGGTAATGGCCGTATCCGGGCGGGCCGGCGTGAGCCCGAGAACTGACCAGGGACGGATTTGGGGTCTAATGTAAGAAATATTTAGGGTACGATAAAATAAAAGTATCGGATGCTGTTATTGGCTCAAATATGAGAAAATCGTGAATACATGTGTGATTTTTTAACTGTTTTTTCTCAGCTGTGTGTGGACATTGGACTGAAGGAGCAACAGCTCTAATCTAATTAGTGCAACTTTAATTTCAACAGCTCAGCGTTCTACTGTATATGGCTACGTGTCCTGGGTTCAATTCAATTCATGTTATCAGTTCAATTTTTATTTTAAAATCTACAAGTACGAGTATTTCATTCAGTTTTGGGTTTTTGTGTAAGTTGTACTGTTTGTAAACGCAACCACGACACAGGAGAAACTGCATGTAGGGATCAACTAAAATAAACAACGTAGTATTTATATTTGTCGGAGAATGAACACAGAAGCACAATATTTTAGAATAACGCCATCTAGTATCAAAACAAACACAATTTTGGGATCTTTATTCATTATTGTTAATTTAGAATAACGCCATCTATTATCGTTGACCTGGAATCAAAACATGAACGTGATTTAGAATCTCTATTGATTATTGTGAATTTAGAATAACGCCATCTATCTCTCATTGGAGTAACTATTAAGTTAGAATTGACAGATTGTTTAGGAACGTCAAATTAGTCGTAATTTGGAGATGGTTAGCATGGGGAGCAACGGAAACACCGAACGAATAGTCGAGTCAGATGTCGGTGCGGAAGTTAAATCAGCTATTCGACGTTGACAGGTAGTGACGTTGACAGATGTTGGCTAACCTGTGTGGGGTAGGCCACATGGGCGGACAGTTTAGTGAAGTGAACACTTTGAATCGGTCCGGCAAGCTGGGTAGACATCTTGGTTGCTCCGCCATGTTAAACTTCTCGCGTTCCTAAGTTTTTAATCGAGCGATATCTCGGACATCCTTGACTATTTTGTATTCAGTGTGTGTTAGCAAGTAATTAAAAGTGTTAACGAAGATTTTCTGAATATTATTTCCGATATCCCAACCAATCTGATAACGATTCTCCGTTATCAGAAGTGGGATGGACCACGACGACCCACGTGTTGGAAATAAAAACGCCAACGACGAAAAATGGATGCGTTTGTTGGAACAATGGAACCGCAATTTTCTGATACTGATTCAAGCCGTGAAAATACCTACCACGTTGTCATATGGCCTTCGTTTACCGGATTTCAATCCTGAGAAACAAAATGTGGATGCAAGTGGTTGGGGGACGACTACAGTGATGTGCTTTCGGACCAAGATCAACATGGCATGGTGTGTGTTGAATCGCTGGTTAAGCGAGTTGTGTTGACTACCGCTGGTTAAGCGTTAGTAGTGTAATCGCTGGTTAAGCGGATTACGTGGGCTTTCGCTGGTTAAGCGTTAGCTGTTGAATCGCTGGTTAAGCGAGTTGTGCTGACTATCGCTGGTTAAGCGTTAGTAGTGTAATCAAAGTCAAAGTCAAATCATTTATTTTAAATAGGCCATCAGTGAGGCACTTTTAAACGTCGAATATTAAAATTAAGGAAAGGGATGGGATGGGATTGATTCTACACCCATTCGCTAAGGTAGGTTGCATGGAGAAGAATGGGCAAGAAACTCCATACTTACTCTTTTTCAAAAATGTTTAACAATGTTATGAAATAACAATTTAAAGAATAAATAAATGTGAAAGCGATGTACTCAAGTCAAGACTATTAAATCATTAAAAGGATAAAAAAAAACAATAATTATACAGCTAAAAGGTACACGGTGTTCACACTTTCACAAAATAATGCAATTACAACTTTAAAAAAAATACAATAAAGGCAGTGTGTGAGCATTAAAATTTCAACCAAGTTTGATTCTGCTCAAGCCCTACATTGTACTATGGAGCAGGACCGGCATGTTTCCAGACATTTTTATCTTGGATATAATCTTCTAATTTATAATATGCTTGTTTACTAAGTGTATTTTTTATGTGACTTTTAAACTTTCTTTCATTTAGAGTTAAAATTTCGCTAGGTATTTTATTATAACATTTAACACAGAAACCCATAAAAGATTTTTGGACTTTGGACAATCTATAATAAGGTTGATCAATTTTATCTTTATTTCTAGTATTAAAATTATGTCTATCGCTTATTTTATTAAAAAGATGAAGATTTTTCCTAACATACATTATATTTTCATAAATAAATTGACAAGGCACTGTCATTATGTTAATCTTTTTAAATAGTTCCCTAAGAGATTCGCGACGACGTAGTTTGTAAATTGCTCTGACAGCTCTCTTTTGCAAAACAAAAATGGATTCAACGTCAGCTGCCCGGCCCCACAGTAGAATACCATAAGACATAATGCTGTGAAAGTAGCTGAAGTAAACCAAACGCGCAGTTTCGACGTCAGTTAACTGTCTTATCTTTCTAACAGCATAAGCGGCTGAGCTGAGCCGCCCCGCTAAAGATGCTATATGGGGGCCCCATTGTAGTTTATCGTCTATCGTAATTCCTAAGAAAACTGTCTGATTAGTAAAATCCAATTTTTCTCCGTTCAGTAAAATGTCGCAATCGCTACTTCTAACATTTGGCAAAGTGAATCGAATACATTTTGTTTTCTTTTCATTAAGAACTAAATTATTAACAGTAAACCAATTTTGAACCTTAGAAATACAGTCATTAACAGTGTCTAGATTTTGTGCACGTCTATCTATCTTAAAAATTAACGATGTATCATCGGCAAATAACACCATCTGTGGTTGATTTTTTAGTAAATGGGGTAAGTCATTAATGTATACTAAGAAAAGGAACGGACCCAAAATAGAACCTTGAGGCACGCCCATAGTCATTTTAGCTCCTAATGAGTTTGTACCGTTTATTTGCACTTTAACCTGTCTATCTCTTAGGTATGATTTAAGTAAATCAAGAGCTGTATTTTTAATTCCATAATGTTCCAGTTTCAGCAAAAGCGTTTCATGGTTTACGCAATCGAATGCCTTTGAGAGGTCGCAAAAGATTCCTATGGCATCTTGCGCTTCCTCCCAGGAGTTAAAAATGTTCTTCAATAGGGTAACACCGGCGTCAGTTGTGCAACGACCTTTGGTGAAACCGAACTGTTGATTATGAAAGATGGAGTTTCTATTGAAGTGACATAGCATTTGTTCAAGCATTAACTTTTCAAACACCTTACTGAAAACTGGCAAAATTGACACAGGCCTATAATTGTTAGCTTCCTTACAATCACCCGATTTAAAAAGTGGAGCTACCTTACTATGCTTCATAAGATCCGGAAACACTCCTTGGTCTACACTGGTATTAAATAAAAAAGTTAAATAAGGCGCTACGGTTTCTATTATCGATTTACAGGCCTTCACAGACATTCCCCAGAGGTCTTCTGTTGATTTAATTTTAAGATCTTTGAATGCTTTAATCACTGCTTGGGGGTTTGTGTGCCGAAACCTAAACTCCATCGGGCATGCCTTTACATTATTTCTAAGTAAGGCAGCAGAGAGTGCTGGTGACGAATTTAATGGCTCAGTAGTCTTAAGAGGTATGCTCGAAAAAAACTTTTCAAATTCCTGAGCTACATCTTTATCTGTGTTTATAGGACCATGTGCAGTTTCTAAATTGAATTCGTTATTACGCTGTTTATTCCTGCCTGTCTCATTATTTATTATTTTCCAGGTTGTTTTAATTTTATCATCAGCTGATTTAATTTTACCACTAATAAAAAGAGCCTTAGCTATTTTACATACACATTTAAAAGTTTTTGAATATTTGGCAACATACTGATGAAAGCTACTATTATCCCTTTTATGACTCCTAAGATCATAAAGTTCGAAGAGTTTGTCTCTACTTTTGCGAATTCCTGGTGTTGCCCAATCACTAAATAAGAACTTTGTGCAGATAGTTTTAGTTTTAAGAGGACAAATACGATTATATTCTGTTTCTAAAATTCCAAAAAACTCGGCGTAGAACTCATTTGGGTCACTTATATTATTAAACCTATGATCACATAATTTACTCGCTATAGTATTATTCATAGTTTCTAAATTTTTATCTGTAATTGGCCTATACCTTATTTGAGTTTTTTGAATAGGTTTATAGGCGCAAAACGTTATTGTTTGGCCACTGTGATCAGATGGCAGTTTATTAACAATTTCCTTATGTAAGTAATCACAGTTAGAAAATACATTATCTAAGCAAGTGGCAGAAGAAGCTGTCACTCTGGTTGGTTCCATAAAAACATGTGACAAATTAAAAGATTTAAAAAGACTCAACAATCTAACACTATTGGAGTTATTTTCTAATAAATTAATATTAAAATCACCACAGATGATGACAGATTTACTGTTACTACATATTTTATTTAAAACATCTTCCATTATAGTATCAAACATAGGTAGATTCTGATAATTTGGGGGTCTGTAAACACAAACTATAACATGCTTATCAAGCTCAACACAGGACAATTCAATGGTATGTTCAACTGACAGTTCAACAATGTCATTTCTAGTTTTAGATTTAATCGATTTCTTAATTAGAATTAACGATCCGCCATGTATCATACATTTACGACTGAAATTGCTAGCTATGTAATAATTATCAAAACAAATAGACTTAACTTGATGATCTTTCAACCAATGCTCTGTAAGGCAAACAATATCAAACCTGGTTGATTCCAAAAACATCTCTATTTCCAGTAATTTAGAAGAGCACCCTTGAATATTTTGATGAAACAATTTTAGAGTGTGTTGCTCTCCACTTGATGTTTTATACTTAACTAATTTGCTAGAAGAAACCTGTTTATTGTTCACTAATAATGAGTTACTAACTGCAGAGGTTTCTTCTGTTGTCTTACAATCTAGTTTAAACTAATATCCGGAGTGATCTCCAAAACAGGACCATTCAGTGTACCAACAGGAATGGAATACCCAACCTGTGTAGTAGTGGTCTCCAAGGCAGGTGGTATGTTAGGTAGACCCTCCTTCGTACAGCATGCAGGTACAGAACACTGTATCACTATGTTGTTAGGGCAACCTAGCAACACAGACTCGTCACTTAAACTACTACTTAACCTACTTAACCTAGAGTCTAATACATTCGCAACAACATGGTTAATATTAAATGCTATCAACATAGCAATTAAATGTCTACATTTCCGGGACAAAGATAAAGATCCCCGGTTCAAAAAGAAACTACTAACAAATTTGTTACAATCAAAATACAATAATTTGTCACTATGACGACATGTCAACATGTGAATAGTACTGTTCAGTTTATATATACGGTGGTTTTCAATGTCACTAAAATTGTCCGAATAAGGAAAAGCACACAAAATCAGCTTTCCTACATTTAATTTTAATAAGGCGTCCACACCATCCACTATGTCCTTTCTAGACAAGCCTATACTATTCCCTAATAGAAGAACCACTGAAGAATAGTCCTCTAAGTTGGCATGAGTAATTCTAGTTATTAATTGTTTAAAATTTATATTGTGATAAGAATGGTTTGTAAAACTATGGCTTAGGTAATTATGTAGAATTTTTCCAAAGCCTGAACCTAATTCGTCACAAAAAAAAATAGTTTTATTTTTTTTATGAACATTACTGCAGTCTTCTGATGGAAGAGGCAATAAGTCATGCTGGGGTTGACTAGGTGGTTGTTGGTTGGTACAGCTGCAGGAGAAGCTATTTGTAAGCGACTCATACCGCTCAGCATTGTACTTCACCAAGTCCAGCAATTCCCCAGCTTCAAACAGACGGTCACTCAACTGTTCCTGTGATCTTTCATATTTTTCAAAAATATCCTTCAGCAAGTACTCCTTGTGTAGTAAATCATTATGGAGTAGCTGAGTATCAATATCATACTTTTCCCTGCATTTATCTAACTCAGTAGTGCAAATATTAAGATTTTTTGTGAGGATAACACCTTTCTCAAGGTTCCTTTCTCAGAGAAATGTTTAACTTTAAAAGGTTTTGTTTTTTAATTGACCTTTGTGACCGTTTTATTAATTTCTTAATTTTAATATATTTTTTAAGTTTATTATGGCTTGTCATAATAGGACACAATGGCATGGTGTCATCACCAGTTAAATCTATTGTTACAGCCGGCTCACACACTAATTTTGATGTACTACAAACCAACTCTTGAAATAGGCTAGTGGTGTTAGAAACCTGATCACTAATTTTAGCAGATTCTGAGAGTGAAAGGGCCTTATGGGCATCACATAGCTCCTGTTCTAGTTCTGTTATCCGGTGCATGGCCAGTTCATAAGTATCACTGTACTGTTGGAATGTCAATACTTGTTGTTTAAGTTGACCGTGCTGATCGGCTAAGTCCATATGTTCAATGTGAAGTTCAGCCAGCTGGTTCTTTAGAAAGGTGTTCTTTTCAACAACCTTTTGCACTTCCACTTCACTGTCATCAATCTCCTGGAGAAGTTTCTTGCATTCCGACTTAGAACGGTCAAGTTCCTTTAATGTAGCTCTCAGCTTCGCTTCTAGCTCCTTGATGGTTGCACTGCGGGTCATCATTTTGTTATGTTATGTCACCTGGAATGTGTGAAGTTAAGCAGATTTAAAGTTTTGAAGAGAAAAAAAAAAAATGTGTTGATATTTTTGTTAATGGGAGGTAGACAGGAGAGAAAAAAAAAAAAATTAGAAAGAATATAATTGGATTGAAAGAGTTATAATAAATGAGTTTAAAACAATTAGTAGTTAAAAGTAGAAGGAAACCTTAGGGATATAAAAGAGAAATTGCACTGCTTTAGTTTTATTTAAGTTGGTTAATTCAATTTTCTTAACATTAAGTTTTTGACACATTACAGGGGTTTAATTCTAAGGGACACAGAAAGACAAAGATAAATATTATTATATGAATTATTATGTGTAGTATAATTATGTAGTGTTTATTGTCTGGGCGAATGTTTACGTCTTCGATTCTGCTTCCACCAATTGTCAAGCAAAAGGAGTCATAAACCAGTGCCGGTGTGTGATGGACGTTGCTCAGAGACCGGAGCAGTATTGTGTTATGTTCCGTGTAATGTAAATATAATATACAATTACAAAAACATATAAAAATACTCCCCGGGTTCGACGATTGTTTGAAATCCGTCGCCGTTGGAATGTTCTGTTGACAGCTGGTTTTGGTCACTGATTTTACGAAGATTTCGCGATAAAAACACTGTATAACTACTGTTTCATGTATCTTACAACTAGATTTAACTAAATAACACTCATTTAACTTGAATTTAACACTTTTTACTATTTTTTATTAATTAAATCTACAGATCGTTTACTTTTGACGACCGGCTACCAGTGTGGCCAGCCTAAAAAAGCCAGCCTAATTGCTGGTTAAGCGGATTACGGGGGATTTCGCTGGTTAAGCGTTAGCTGTTAAGTCGCTGGTTAAGCGTGTTATGATGTGGGCTTTCGCTGGTTAAGAGTTAGCTGTTGAATCGCTGGTTAAGGGTGTTATGTGTGCTTTCGCTGGTTAAGCGTTAGAGGGTTAATATGCTGGGTAAGCGTTATTATTATCACTGGTTAAGTGATAGGATTTGTAACGCTGGTTAAGCGCTACAATGTTAAGTACTGGTTAATTACTTCAGTGACTGTGGGTAAGAAGTGATGCATGGTGCTGGTTAAGTGCTGTGGATATGTTTGGTAGAGTCAAAATGCTTTCTTAACTTTGTGCCAATTTCTATTATGTGCCTTATTCTTTCATTTTAGTTTGTTTTGTTTTGATTGGCAGTAGTCAAGTTAAAATTAAAATTATCTAGCACAGTAAGAGTTTTTTTTTACAATCTGTAACGTTATAGGAAAAATAAGGTAGCATGTTGAACAAACCTTCTTGAAATTATTTTGATAAAGGCTCGAAATGATTTGTAGACCGGATGGAGGTCGATTGATTTCATGCTTATGACCGATGGGGGTTATAATGTGTGATGGTGAAGGCCAGATGGCGGTCAGAGTATGAGTACTGCAATATTTTAATGAGTTTTCTATTATTTTAATGAGTATGGGTGTTGTTCGACATGTCAGCTTTAAGAGAAATAGTTTGTTTTGATTTTTATTAGACCCTGTAATTATTTGATGAGAATACCTTTTCCATTTGGGTCAGGAATGGCCGAACGGTTAGAATGATTACTGTTCGAGATTTTTTTCTCATTCCAGATTTCTCACACGAGGATGTGATGTCTCACACGAGGACGAGTGTCTCACACGAGGACGTGTGATTGTCAGAATGGCCGTGTCGGAGAATGAACACAGAAGCACAATATTTTAGAATAACGCCATCTATTATCATGCTGCGGTATCAAAACAAACACAATTTTGGGATCTTTATTCATTATTGTTAATTTAGAATAACGCCATCTATTATCGTTGACCTGGAATCAAAACATGAACGTGATTTAGAATCTCTATTGATTATTGTGAATTTAGAATAACGCCATCTATCTCTCATTGGAGTAACTATTAAGTTAGAATTGACAGATTGTTTAGGAACGTCAAATTAGTCGTAATTTGGAGATGGTTAGCATGGGGAGCAACGGAAACACCGAACGAATAGTCGAGTCAGATGTCGGTGCGGAAGTTAAATCAGCTATTCGACGTTGACAGGTAGTGACGTTGACAGATGTTGGCTAACCTGTGTGGGGTAGGCCACATGGGCGGACAGTTTAGTGAAGTGAACACTTTGAATCGGTCCGGCAAGCTGGGTAGACATCTTGGTTGCTCCGCCATGTTAAACTTCTCGCGTTCCTAAGTTTTTAATCGAGCGATATCTCGGACATCCTTGACTATTTTGTATTCAGTGTGTGTTAGCAAGTAATTAAAAGTGTTAACGAAGATTTTCTGAATGTTATTTCCGATATCCCAACCAATCTGATAACGATTCTCCGTTATATTTATATAAATTTTAATTTAACTACGCTAGATAATCACCATATTTTACTACGACTAACTACTTACCGGCTGTGATTTGATAATAACATCATGATGCAGATGATACTATAATGTTTTGACCAACGTGATGTAAATTACTAATTGTTTTATGAATTCTTTACGATTGCTTACTAAAACGATGACGTTTCTCTACTTCGTATTCTGTTTAGAGTTTTGAACTACAAAAGTAAACATAAATATTACTAGCAATTGCACACTCATCTACACAATGATATTTCCAAAAAATTTAAAAAGAGAAGTAAAGAAAATTTACTCCAATGACAAATTGTGTCCCTCTCACATTATAATATGCTGTTGATGGGCAACATTTTAAAGTATGCCCCAAGTCCGTTCCTGCCCCAATATCAGACGACAAAACTATGCATCGCTGACCCTCAGTCGTTTGATTCATACATTCATACACTTATCATACAGACAATATGATAGCATCCAGTGATAAAACACACAACTTATTATATAATTGTTATTGTTTACTAACCAGTCTAACCTCTGAACTTTGTTTAACTTAGACAAATATTTTGAGGAGTTAATTAATGTTTTTAGAAATTAGGGATGGGTATTTGCCTACGATATTATACGACTGTTACAAGAACAAGCGCCTCTATTTCGTAGCTGTAAGGGTTATTTTTGGCTGTATATATTTAAGAGTTTGTACGACCCTGATTCTTCAGGGAAAATAATATGTTTACAGCTGTGTGCTTTCCCGTATATTTGTTCTACCGATGATTCCAGAAAGTTACCTCTGCATAATCAGTACGTCTTTGGCAAAATTGTTTGTATTTTAAGGTAATTAAAACATACTACACACTAGCTGTGCCCGCGTCTTCGTTCGCGTGGATGTCGGAACTTAACAATGTTTTTTTTTTATAAAATTGACAAAGTTTCATACAAACTTTGACCCCCTATTTTATCCCCTTGGGGGTAGAATTGATCAAATTTTTTGCGGATTTTGCATTCTTAGCGAATGCCTACGTCTTATCTACCTGCATGCCAAATTTCAACCCGATCCATCCATGTTGGGGTTCCAGGTTGGGCTGTGCGTTGATTAAGATCACTATGTCAGTTATTATTATATTATTATATATTTAGATATTATATTCATACAATGAACTCAGACCTGCTCAACTATGCTATTCTCTACAAGAAACCTAATAGAGCCTAAATAAGTTACTAAATGGGTATACTAACTTCCATTTTGATTATTTACCATTTTGCGAATTACGCCTTTCGAGAATTTACCATTTTGAAAACTTGTCCTTTTGCGACTCGGTTGCCATTTTGGGAATTAGGGTTTTTGCGCCTAAACCGCAAGATTGAAAGAAATGCTTTGCAGTTTAGGAGATTGATTTGGACTACACCAGTGGCTTTCAAAGATGTGTCGTGTGTGTAGTCAAACAACGTGGCAACGCCGCCAGTCCCTGGGTACATTTCCAGCCTGACAACGTTGAGGCGGAATTGGATTTTTTTGTTCTTAAGTTAATATAAAAAACAACCTAGTCAGAGACGATGAGCTCTATAATGAGTTAAATAACAAAAAATGTCCTACTAAATGCAACAATGTTTATCTAATATCGAGTTTATTGATTTAAGAACGTAAATTAAAGTACCGGTTATTTTTAGCACTGAATGAATGGATGAATCACGTCTCTGAAACCGTGCCTGTTTTTTCATGATTTTTATATGCAGCTTAGCAGATAATCATAACTTGCTACGCCATTTTGTAGCAAGAAAAAACTAGAATTTTGACACAAAATGATTATCAACATTTCCAATCATGTCTGTTAGTATTCAAAAAGGTTTTACATCATTATTTATTTAGGTAAGTAATCCGCATTGGCTGGTTAAGCTCAAAAAAATAAAAAGCAAGCCATGTGACCACAAAAAAAGAAATCAATTAAAAAGATTATTAAATGGCATTTACAGATTTTTTTGTGAAAAATGGACAGTGTTTCAATATTTTTTGACATTTCGTATAAAAAGGTTATAAAGAAATGAGGTTTTAATAAAAAAAAAGGTTGCACTCCAGGAGTGCCGGTAGAAGTGAAAACTTTTTTGTTACTATGTTTTATTTTTAATTTGAATGACGTCTTACTCATTTTCGATCAGGGTCACGTGACCCTGACGCGAGTTTTGGTCACGTGACCCTGACGCGAGTTTTAAATTTTTTACCCATTACAGAAAAAGTGTACAACGCCGCTAAAGAAGTTTTCACTTCAAAAATTGCAGATAACGATTATGATGAACAAAATGGATATTTGGTAAGAAAAGTGGACAGCCCAGTGGTATCGGTCCCGACTTACGAGTTATCGGTCATCGGTTCTTACCCCGCCAGGCGCATTACTTTGTGTAATTTGTTTCATCACCACTGCTCTCAAAATATCAAGGAAACCGGTATGTCCTAGTACCAAAAAATTCGTAGACATGTGACCATCGTCTACCAACCCGCACTGGGACCGCGTGGTGGATTATGGACAAGAGAGGAGGCCTCTTGAGGAGTATTTGTTGCAGGTCAGTAGTAGTAGTATTAAAGATCGTTTACCCATAGAACGTTAGTATGTGACGTCTATAAACAATTTAATTGAATGCTAGCCAATTACTGTGACAGTTTTTTACTACAGACACGCTATACGAATCACTATGTTCTGAGTTCTGAGACGAGGCTAATTTAGAAAACTAGCAATTCTGTATAAGGATAAAACAATATGGTCCCTTGTCTTGTTATGGACACGTGATAAGGAGGTATGACACTCATGTGACTAAGAGAGTGATGAGTATGAATGTTGATGGACGGAGAGGAAGAGGAAGGCCAAAGAAAAACATCGAAGGGTAGTGTAAAGAAAAATATAAAAGATCCAGGAATAATTAATGATGTGACGTCGGACAAAGATTTAAACATTTGAGAGTTTTTTTTTTCTCGTAGTAACTGTCAGACTCGTACTGACTAAAATCCACGGTGTCCTTCAATAGCTCTTTACGTTCCAGTATCACGGTAATGCGATAAGTCCCGCGACCCCGGTAGGCTTTGGCCCTTTAGAGGGCCCCCGTCATCATGCTGACACTTTCGATTGGCAGTATCATAATAATGAATTTACATCTTGTATATTAAAAACTCTGCTTACTCTTTATAGGATAGTACAAACCGCTATGTTATGTAATAAAAAAATGGACGTGTCTACGTAATCCAACGTATATCTATTTTGATTGATGAGCGCAAGTGATAAGGTTCAGTATTGTAGCAATAATCAGTTGGATGGACAGTTAGTATCACTGTCGTGATACCACTGATAACGGGAACCTCAAATTGAAAAATATAACGCTTTCATTCAATATATTGTAGTCGTAACTTACCGAGTAACTTTTACTATAAGGGTGCTTGTACACGTCGCATGTAGCTTGAGCATGTTGAGGCACTTGCGCGGGTTACATGCGCTATGTACAAGCACTATAAGCTCCTTCGCACACAACGTGACGCAAATCTCCGATACCTTACGATTTTGATATCCATAAGAATATCGCAATCCAAAACCACAAAATCCCGAGGTATCTCTTAATTAAAAAAAAGCCTTACATCTTTAAACTGATTTTGATAAATCATTTTATATGAAGGTTTCGTCTATCGTCATACTCTGGTATGACGATAGACGAAACCTTGGACACGGTGAGAACTTGAAAAACTGCTCGAAAGAAAATTCCATTTTTATCAAAAAAGGCTTTTCATGAAAATGTACCAAACGATAAGTGCTACGGACGTTACGTTGCTACGAAGGCTACACGTGCTACGCCGTAACCGTGCGGTCGTAAAAAGCAATAACTTATTGCCAATATGCCAACGTATGCAGTATGCAATGTGCATAAATTCTTACAATGAGCATACTTTCACTTGTATTATGACTATTTTCTTAATCCCTAGACATAACTCAATTTTCATATGACTTGGAAAAACCGTGCAAAACTCGCAAGTTATTTAATTATCAGAAAAACATTAAATCAGCTGAAACAATTAATTGGTAATAACAGCTGCTTCAAAATTACAAAAACAAACGTTTGTGACTTTTTTTAGCGTCATTAAATCATCAGGACGTGTGACTGTTAGATTTGTACTGAACAAAATCCACGGTGTCCTTCAATAGCCCTTTATTCGATTGTAACGCGACCCCGGCTTTTATTTTTTTTTTTTTAGCGTGGTAAAATCATCAAATGAGTCCTCCAGCCCCGGGCAGGGCGGGAGGGACTGTCAGACTTCTACTGACTAAAATCCACGGTGTCCTTCATAGCCTGTTAAGTTCCGGGGTTACGGTTAGGGAATAATCCCGCGACCCCGGCAGGCTTTGGCCCTCTGAGAGGGGGGCCCCGTCATTATGCTGACGCTTTTTGAGGCGCGCGTGGGACACAACGCGCCGTCGACCCGGGCATGGTCCTTGGTCGGGCAGCGAGTTGCCCTTTACTCGCTGCCCGCATGCCCGCGCCTACGGTGGCCGGAGATCATCTTGCGACGTCCGTCGCCGTGGGTGTTGAAGGTTAGGTTTTATTAAGGAATTTTATAAGTTTATTACTGGCAATATAATCTATGGTTTCTTATTTTGATGTGTTCCGTTGATTTTGAATTTGAAAAAGAGAAGTGTTTTGTCACTGTGAGAAAAATATTCTTGTATGTGATCGAAGTAAATTGTACGAAATGGTTGAGTGATATTTTATTATGTTTTATATAAATGTGTCTTTATTTTTAGTAAGAACTATTATGTATACGCAGTGAAAGTAAATATGAATAACAAATAATAATCAAGAAGTGTTTAATTCAACGAAGGATTCCCATAGTGACGAAAGATTAGTCATAATGTTAAATTAATAAAACCAACGGGTCATGGGCCCTCACGTTGCTACTTAGATAACGCGCTACGATATGATGAGTGAGTAGAAAAATAAATTACTAAAAGTCCGAATCTCAAAATGGCGGAAGAATTTGTAAAATTATCAAAATTAACCAACGAGTCTGAATATTCTGTTTGGAAGATTAAACTTATGCTCATATTTAAAGCAAAAGAAATTAACTCTATATTTGGATGAAGGTGAAAACCTTAAAAAGGATTTTGAAAAGAAAGATGCAAAAGGAAAATTACTGATTTTATGCTCGATCAGCGAAAAATACATGGTTTACGCAATAAACTGCGCAACAACAAAAGAAATTTTAGACAAATTCGATAATATTTTCCTTGGACATAAAGATACCCAAATTACACAACATTTAGAAGATTTTTACAATTATAAATTCAAAAACGAAGACATTTTATTAGACATTACAGAGATTGAAAATAAAGCAACCAAATTAAGAGGCTTAGGATTTAATATTGATGACAAACAAATAATAACAAAAATATTAACAAATCTGCCGGAGAAATTATATCACTTTAGAACAGCATGGGAGGCAACATCAATAAGTGATAAAACATTAACCAATTTAATATCACGGATTAGTCTTGAACTAAGGATGAGGACTAACAATCTTGTGGAGGAACCTGTAACAAGAACAAGTACATTGGATGAGAATGATAAAAACAGCCAAGAAGCGACAACAAGTTTCTTAGTAAGGACATGTTACAATTGTGGAAAAAAAGGACATATTGCTAGATTCTGCAGGACTTCAACATCGAGTGGTGACGGTAATACCATAAATAATATACAGTGCTTCAAATGCATGAAAAATGGACACCGATATACCGTATGTAATGCCAATTTAACTGCCAGAATTGTAGTGTCAATACTCACTATACAAAGTTTTGTCTAAATAAACACGTAAGTAACTGTTTTACTAGTAAAGAAATAGAAACTATTGAATTTATCATTGACTCCGGAACCAGCAGTCACATTGTTACTTCTGAGGATTATCTTATGGATAAAAGGAAGATAAACTATAAGATTATGACAGCTGATGGCAACATTCATCATGTAAACACCATGGGCAACATCTATACCAAGAATATTACATTGAGAGATGTTCTTTTTGTTCCAGAACTCAAGAAAAACTTAATATCTGTGTCTAGACTAACAGATGATAATTACTCCTTAAAATTTTTCAGAAACACATGCGACATTCGTAGATCAGAGGATGACTGTGCGGTTATTGGTGAGCTGAAACAAGATAAATTATTTTACATCAGTGTTAACCCAGGGCCAGTCGTGCTTTCAAGGTCAGTAAAATCCTTTTACTTAGATTCGAACTTTTGGCACCGGGCATTAGGTCATGTACCTATAACCAAAACCAAGGATCTTGTTCGAGGAATAGAGGGAGGCCTAGTGAAGGAAACGGACATCTGCGAAGTCTGCACAAAAGCAAAATTATGTAGGAAACCTTTTAAAACAATTCGACAAAGAGCATTTAATCCTTTAGAAATAATTCATAGTGATATTTGTGGTCCTATTGAAACTGAAACATGGGATGGTTACAAATATTTTATAACTTTTTTGGATGACTATACACATTTTATTAAAGTATTTTTAATTAAAAATAAGAGCGAAGCTTTCTCAAAAATAATAAATTACATTAATTTGGCAGAAAATCATTTTCAAACAAAAGTTAAGACATTTAGATGTGATAATGGTGGTGAATACAATAGTAAACAATTTAAAACTTATTGCAATAGTAAAGGAATTAATATTGACTATACAATTCCTTACACTCCACAGTTAAATGGTAAAGCTGAACGATTAAATAGATCATTAATGGAAAGAACTAGAGCGTTACTGTTTGATATGCAGCTACCACGTGTTTTATGGGGTGAAGCTGTTTTAACCTCTGCCTATTTAATTAACAGAAGTGCTAATACAATAAATAATAAAACACCAGCCGAAATGTGGTTTAATAGAATACCGAATTTAAAACATTTAAATATTTTTGGATCTTTAGCATATTATAAAAATAATTATCAATTAAAGAAACTTGACTCCAGGAGTAGCAAAGGACTTTTAGTAGGATTTACAAATAATGGTTATAAGATATGGGATCCTTCTGATTTTAGAATTGTTTATTCGAGAGATGTAGTGTTTAACAATAATAAGAGTGATGTTGCGGATTATCTAAAATGTTGTAATCGTAGAGTGAAACAGTGTGAGTTAGACAATTTATTTAAAGAGGTGAGTGTTGATATTGGTGATAATGGTTTTAGTAGTGAAGGTAATGGTGATATTTGTGGTGATATTAATAATGAAGTTAATGATGACGTAGTTGGTGGTGATGTCTTTCGTAGTGAAAGTGGTGATGGAGCTGTTGGTGATGAAGGAAATATTGAAGATAATGAGGTGTTTGAAGATAGTTTTGATAATGTTGAAGTTGAAGTTAGAGGTGAAGATGTTGGAGATAATTTTGAAGATAGTGTTGAAGATGTTGGAGTTAGTGTTGAAGACACTGGAGTTGGAGTTAATGTTGAAGATAATAATATTTTGAGAGGGGAAGGTAGAAATGACACAGGAGTTGAGACTAGTGATGAGTTTGAAGATGCAGTTGAAGCAGTTAATGTGGAACGGAGAATTTTACCAAATCGAGAGAGAAGATTGCCAGCATGGCTGAAAGATTATGATTTAGAGACTTCATTTTTAACGTATACAGATGTTTTTAATAGTTTTGATAAAGATTTATGGTGTAAAGCAATGAAGGAGGAGAAAGATTCATTGGAGAAAAACAAGACCTGGGAAATTGTAAACAGGAGTGAAGCAAAGAATAGAAAGATAATCTCAAATAAATGGATATTTACAATAAAGCCTGGTGGAAGATATAAGGCGAGATTAGTGGCAAGAGGTTTTCTTCAAAAGCATAATGTTGATTATAAAGAGACATATAGTCCAGTGGTTAATACTACTAGTGTTAGATTGTTGTTGGCTATTGCAGCACAAAAAGGTTTGAAAATAAAACAATTTGATGTGAAGACAGCATTTTTATATGGAGAGTTAGATGAAGAAATTTTTATGGAAATACCTTTAGGATATGATATTAAAGATAAAGAAAATAAAGTTTGTAGATTAAAGAAAAGTCTTTATGGATTAAAACAAGCACCACTTATGTGGAATAAAAGATTGACGGAGTTTTTGAAGAAATTAGGTTTCTTTCAATTGAAATCTGATCCATGTGTGTTTGTAAATAAAGATAAAGGAATTTATTTGGCTATTTATGTTGATGATGGAATTTTAATTGGTGAAAACGAAATTGAATTAAATAAAATTATTAATAAATTAGAAACTGAATTTGACATGCGTAAATTTGATAAAACTGAAAAGTTTATAGGGTTTGATGTTAAAGTAGAGCAAAACTATATTAAGATTTATCAAGAAAGTTATATTAAACAAATTTTAGAAAAGTTTAAATTTGAAAACTTAAAGGACAGTTGTCATCCTGATATTTTAGTCGATGTACATCAAGAGGGGAAAGGTGGAGTTGATGATGTACGAGTTGATGATGTACATAAATATCGTCAGTTAATTGGTTCTTTATTATATTTAGTTAATAAAACAAGATTGGATTTATCGTTTCATGTAGGTTATTGCAGTAGACATCAAGAAAATCCGAATTTGAATGATTTTGGAAATATTAAGAATATTTTTAGGTACATTAAAAACTCAATTAGTAGTGGTATACAGTATGTTCGTGGGAACGATATGAGTCTAAAAGCATACTGTGATGCAGACTTCGCAGGTGATCCTGACACTAGAAAAAGTACGACTGGCTTTGTAATATTTTATGGTGGTGGCCCTATACATTGGTGCTCACGCAAGCAGTCAGTCACTGCTCTTTCGAGTACTGAGGCTGAATACATTTCTGCAGCCGAATGTATAAAAGACCTGCTGTACATTCAGACTCTGATCTACGAATTGACTAATAAATTGCCGAAAACACAGTTGTTTGTTGATAATCAATCTGCTATAGTATTGATTAAGAATGGAATTTTAAATAGAAGGAGCAAACATATTGATGTTAAATATCATTTTATTAAGGAGAAGATAGATAAAAATTTGTTAGAAATTAAATACTGTTCTACTAAAAATAATTTGGCTGATATTTTAACTAAACCACTGGACAGAACAAAGTTCTTGAGATTAAGACAATGCTTAGTGAGTGATAAGTAAAAGACATTCTTTAATGTGAAGAGTTATGTGTTGTGTTTGAAGATTTATTAGGAGATAAGGTTGTTTGGGAGTTAATTTGAAATTTTGTTGTAAGTTAGTGATGTAAGGTTTTTAGATTAATTAATTCAAAAGTTTGTTTGTAGTTTTTAATTAAGTTGGGTGGGTTTAATTAAGTTGGGTTTTTAAATGAGTTGATGGGAGTTAGTTATAAGTTTGTTTTCTGTATGTTGTCCTAATTGTTTTAAATATAAAATTCAGAGGGGATGTTGAAGGTTAGGTTTTATTAAGGAATTTTATAAGTTTATTACTGGCAATATAATCTATGGTTTCTTATTTTGATGTGTTCCGTTGATTTTGAATTTGAAAAAGAGAAGTGTTTTGTCACTGTGAGAAAAATATTCTTGTATGTGATCGAAGTAAATTGTACGAAATGGTTGAGTGATATTTTATTATGTTTTTATAAATGTGTCTTTATTTTTATAAAGAACTATTATGTATACGCAGTGAAAGTAAATATGAATAACAAATAATAATCAAGAAGTGTTTAATTCAACGAAGGATTCCCATAGTGACGAAAGATTAGTCATAATGTTAAATTAATAAAACCAACGGTGGGCGCCTACCACTGCGGCTGGGGCGGAGGGAGGACGCTGTCCTCTCTCGCTCGCGGCCTGCCTCCTCCTTTACGAGCATTACTGCCTCGCAGAAGGAGCTGACCGCTTCCCACTCCGTCTCGCCCCGCAGCATGGCCGCAACCAATGCCGGGCGCGAGAGGTCTCCGCCTATCGCAGCCGTGAGGACACGTCGGTGCTCCGCCCAAGCCGGGCAGTCTTGCACCGTATGCTCCACCGTGTCCTCCGGGCGATCTTCGCAGTGGTGACACCCAGGCGTCTCCTCCTTTCGCATCAGACACAGGTACCTCCCGAAACTTCCGTGTCCGGTGAGGACCTGCGTCAAGCGGTAGGTCAGGACGCCATGACTTCTCTCCAGCCACTCCTCAAAGAGGGGTCTTACCGCCGCAATTGCGGCGTGCCCGGCCGTCGGTACGCGACCCCGGCTTTGGAAAAAAAAGGGGGATGTCTGTGCTGACACTCTTTGAGGCGCGCGTGGAACACAACGCGCCGTCGACACAGGCATGGTCGATGGTCGGACAGCGAGCGCCCATTACTCGCCGCTCACATGCCCGCGCCTTCAGTGGCCGGAGATCGTCTTGTGAAAAAATGTTTGAAGACTTAACAAAAATTCTAAGGCTCTCAAAACCATGATTGTTCCCAGTTTCACGAACACTAGGTATTTTCTAAATTATAAATCTCTGAACAAAACAACAAATTGGACTTTCTACGCTAGACTTTCTACGACAGTTGAAGTTCCAATAGTAATAAGTAATACCAAAGCGTTCGATTCCAGACTTGGTCGAAACTCACTCACAAGAGCGTATACGTGCTTATCATAAAATATGTTCATATTTTCTCTTTATTCAGAAACCGAACCCACATTTTTCCAAGAAAATTTCGAAAAACCTTGTTGAAATCCAGCCTATATTACGTGCCAGAATTACAAATGTAAAAAATCGAGAGAAATCCGTCCTTTCCCAGTATTTGCTCAAACTAAGTATAATACTATGTATATACATTCTAACTTCGTTGGAACTAAGTTTATTGAAGCTCTCTGGCCGAAGCTTTGCTCGAGATTTTCATGAAATGTTCAACTGAAATTATGTAGGTAGCGAATTGAAACATGTTCCTAGAATTTTCTTATTACTAGATTCTCTGAAATATCTGTATTTAGTGAGAAACCGACGACAATTTTCAAACTGGGGACACAATTTTCTCAAGAATCGCATTCAACACTTTCTGTATGCCCCATAATCTTCCAGTAAGTAAATAGTCTGCAGTCTTATATAATCCCAAGTTACTACTCATACGAGTTAATTTTTTGGTGATCTATATTCATCGACTAAGGGTGCTCCCAGAGACAGAAAGCATAATGCGATCGCATGCGGCGGAATCCTCGACGCGCCCGCGTGCTATCGCATTGTCTCGGTCTAGCAAATGGCAGTTCTAAGCGACAGAAAGAGAAAGGGCGACGGAAAAATCCGATTCCGCGTCGATAGATGTGTAAGCACCCTAATAACTTGATTTTAACTTAAAGACACTTATGCAAAATAAACACACAATCGTATTAGATAAGTATTATCGCAGGATATGGACCATGAATTCTCGACATGCCAAATATTCAAATATGTGATTAGATAAAATATATCGGATGTAGACGAAAAGGCAAGTCATGATAATAAATAGATCAAATTCCTCACAACTGATTCAATAGTTCGATATCTATCTTTCTTTTTATCAGACGGAGTGGTGTGTTTTTCTAGGTTTTTCCAATATCGGATAAAGTCCTAGAAAAATACATCTATCAGTCTATGATTTAATCAAGATTAGATAATATCATCCACGTCATCTTTGAAAGGACAGGGTGATACTGTTGGCTTCCTGTCTCGTATGTACCGGCATGTCCTAGAACCAAAAATTCGAAGACATGTGACATCTGCCAACCCGCACTGGGACCGCGTAGTGGATTATGGCTCACTCCCTCTCATAGAAAGGAGGCCTTTGTCCCAGCAGTGGGAACATTATAGGCTGATGATGATGATATATTGTGTAAGTAACATATTAGAAAAAACATTAATGCTAAATTAAGAAACACACTAACAACAAAAATCGATCAATAATGAATTAATGATATAAAATATTGACTTTTAAAAACAACTATAATTGAGGTTCTTAAAGAATTGATTAATCTATTGACATTTTCCATTTACAACAACAAATGCAAACTATAAATATGGAATAGCAATAAATATTCACGTGCGTCATTGTGGAAAGTAATGGGCCTAAGTAAACTCCTTGCAGTACGCCAAAGCAAGTAATGAAATCCTTTTTTTTTACGTGATAAACCATCGAATGAGTTCTCCCACCCAGGGAAGGGCGGGAGGGACTGTCAGACTTGTACTGGTTAAAATCCACGGTGGCGTTCAATAGCCCTTTACGTTCCGGAGCAACAGTTACCGATAGTCAACGACTATTTGTGCAATCCTTGGAAAATTATTTGTTTAAATTGTAAATTACTACGTGATGTAGGTACAATTGATACTTCACTGGCCTGTTGGTCTAGTAGTTAGTAACCCTGACTGCTATGCCGGAGGTCGTGGGTTCGATTCCCACCCAGGACAAATGTTTGTGCGTTGAGCACCATCATTTGTTCTGTGTCTGGGTGTTATTTATCTACAATATGTATGTATTTAGAAATATATAAGTATGTTTATCAGTTGTCTAGTATCCATTACACAAGCTCTGCTTAGCTTAGGACTAGATGGCATTATGTGATAGTTGCGGAATATTATAATTATTATTGTAACATTTAATTTTTATCTGAGCGCCTTCGCCATTATGTTCACCAAACTGATTCGTGTGGTTGCGTGACTCAAAGATTTTATAAACTCAGTTTGTTTACAGTCAATAAGTTGCATCATATTTTTCAACATTTCCAATACATCTCTTAGCTGATATGTATCTCCTGATAGACAAAGATCTTTCACACGTCATAACTCAGATATTTTCGTTGTCACAGGTTATGCAGTGTAGATAAAGGTTTTAGAATAATCCTGTATGTTCGGAAATTTTCAGTGTGAGAGTTTTGTTGCATTTTGCCCGCCAGTTGTTCTGTAGGCGACACCAAATTGAATTGGTATTTTTACAATCGGCAATAGACACGATATCTCACGTATCGCGTCGCGGCGCATCGCGCCTTTAGTAAAGTCCTTTACAGACAAGATCAGGTAGACGATAGGCGATCTTAATTTTGATTATGAATATGATGTAGTAATGATTATTTTATAGACCTTAATTATATGTGCTATTTTTTAATAGTACAGTGATTTACTTTTCACATTAATTACATTGCACTTTTGCACGTGTTCAGTTACTCAAACGCTTTAGATAATTTCAATCAGCCGATTTTGATAAATTTGATAAGAATACAATAACAGCAGCTGAAAAACTTTCCAATGATGTCATTTCTTACTTACATTTTCTACTTCAAATTGCAGAAAGAGTAAACACATAATAATAAATACAGAAACATTGGAAAATGGTGACTGTACTCGTATCAAACTGGACGCCGAATTAATTGGACAGGATGTTATGGCACACCTTAGGAAAAGCTTAAGTATAACAACAAACAAGAAACTTACTTGATAATATTTTGATGAAGATTAAATAAAATTAAAGATGGTGAATCAACAATTATATGGGTCAGTGAGTTATAGAAAGAGGTTCAATGGAAACCCTACGAAATGTGATAATAATAAAATTAAATAACGATAATTATTCAAAATCAACAGCAACACATATCATTATAATTTATAATAATAGCTATTTTATAATAGATAGTTTGAAACGTGGTAAAATTATCATAATGTAGGTCCTTACCTATAAATACAATGCCTAGTTAATATCCGTAAGAAATCTCACAATCGACAATCGTATGTTCCACTTAGCTGTATTGTTTTATAATTATTTAAAATAGCTTAAACTGGTTTGTACTTGTTTCCTTGATGTTTTTTCCACTTGCAAATTTATTGGGTGTGATAAATATGAATGTCCATAATTATATTTTTTTATAGATATAATGTGAGTATATAAAGAGCAACGCATTAGTCTAGGAATTTATCTTACAAACACTTAACCTCACACATAAAAACCACTTCAAGAACAACTGCTTATAGACCGTGTTCATAGTTATCCAGGTTGGGAATCCAACCCGCGACACGCAGCACTACAGACAATTTTTCAGCCACTGCGCCAACTATTCCGTCTCTTGTTACTACAAACTTTGTCTTTACCTAGCTGTTGCTAGCGGCATCGCCCGCTATAACTTGACAATTATCTCATGGATTCATAAAATCAATTTAAAACTATTTATGTGCTAATCGAGGTAATAAACTATCTGTGTACCAACTTTCATCCAATTCCGTTTGGTCGGGTATGCGGGCGGCAAGTAAAGGACAACTCGCTGTCCGACCATGGACCAGGCCCGGGTCGACGGCGGGTTGTGTTCCACGCAAGTCTCAAAGTGCCGGAGTCGCGGGACTTATCTCATTACCGTGACCCGGAACATAAAAGGCTATTGAAGGACACCGTGGATTTTAGTAAGTTTGAGTCTGACAGTCCCACACCGGGCAGGGCGGGAGGACTCATTTACGACGATAAAAAAAAATCCGTTTAGTGGTTTTTTCGTGGAAGAGTAACAAACATCTTAGATTCATCATTCTTCACAAACATTCGCACCATTAATATTAGTTAAATACCTAGGTAACCGAGTATCCAGGTTCGAGGATAATCTTAGTTTTGATCTGATCATGATGGTCATAACAATTTCTGGCCCCACCAATTTGACTTTGACCTTAACACTTACTTCTATTTCGATAACCCCAATCCAAATCAACGTAATGTTAACATATTACTGGGACTTTCTAAACCAGACAAACAAGTTTCGTGAATAAATTAATACTGTTTCGTTGCCATGGAAATGTGCCGAACTATAGTCACATATTTTTGGGCAAAGGTACTAATATTAGAATAGTTAAGACAACAAAGGTAACTTGAAAGACCGGTCATAGAATAGCTATCTATAATGGTTATTTTTAACCTAAATCACATAATTGATTCTACTTAAGTATTTTTCGTAGGAAGTTTATCATGGTGTGAAGAAGTTTTGATTCAAAAAAACAAAAATATTTTCTCTTCCTCATTTCAAATCAAATATATTACTAAGCCATCGTTCTGGGGGTGCTATGTCAGGAAACCTCCACGTGCGTCCGTGGACTGGAGTTCCCTCTTGGATACGTCCAGGGGGAAAACCAGTTTTTCGGGCTGGTGCACCCTGGGATGCGGGCAAAAACTCTTCCTTAGGCACTGTGTGCCTAAGTGGTCTCTTTGCCCGTATGCGAATAGCCTGTCGTGTGGATGCTCCAACGCGTGTCCCTCTGATCAGCAGAGGGCACAGCGGCGGAGCGGGCTTGCGGACGGTGAGTGATGGGTAGCTCGCCGTCCGACCAAGGACCAAGCCCGGGTCGGTGGCGCGTCGTGTTTAGCGCCAAATGCCTGCTGGGGTCGCGGGTTTTTTCTTAACCCAGGTTACCGTGGCCCCGGAACGTAAAGGGCATAGGAAGGAACACGGGTGGATTTTAGTCAGTAAGAGTCTGACAGTCCCTTCCGCCCCAGCCAGGGCGGGAGGACTCATTTGATGATTTTACCACCTAAAAAAAAAAAAAAAAAAAAGCCATCTTTCTGGACATTTTTCCTGTTGACTGTATTATGTTGAGGAACTTTGTGACCCCCTGTATTGTTTTAATTTTCCTATTTCATAATTATAGTATTTGTATCTACATAATTATAAATTTTTTAGGTTAATTATAAATTAGGACGTTCGTCGTGTTCGTAGTCACAGACGCCAAGCACGGACGTCAACCTACCCGAATTTTCAACCATATCACAATAGTGGAAGGTTTATGCACTATTGGTAAAATTTTACAGATTGGGATAAGTTGACCTACTGACATCTGTATAATGAAGTAAAGAACAAAATAAATAATTAGGTATAATTAAATCACCCTCTTTGAAATTAGAATCAATAAATAAAATCTAGCTCAACTGATCCTTATTATTTATGGCTAAAATTTAAATGCTTATCAATAATTCTTTTTGTATACCAAAATGGATAAATGGTCACCAAATCTAAAACTCGCTTTAGCAATATTTCAGGGACACCCCGACCGCGAAGCGAGGCTTCGTTGACCCTGCATAAGTAGATTTTTTTTTTATTACACATAATAGGTTGGCGGCTGGCGGCTATTTCACCTCCTCCGCTCAGAATTTGGCGGGGATGGCTCACGTGGTAGGGCAGTGACGTAGCGGCTTGGCGTGGCGGACTAGACAGCTGGCTAGGGCTATGGCATGGCTTTGGCTGGCTTTGGCTGGCTTTGGCAGGCTTGCCTGGCTTTGGCTGGCATTGCTGGCGACATCTGGCGTTACACTCGGCCATCCTGGAACAATTGCTCCCGCTGGTTATTTAAGCATGATTCCTGGCAGCTCTCGGCGCGATGTATGACGAATCCCTCCTTCCTGCGATGTCCTTGGATCCGCTATTGACGACTTTGAGGTAGCTTTCATTTCCACAGGGAAGCGTTGCTGGTAGCGAGAAGAATGCTTCTTGAAACTCGATCATTAACGGAATAAACGATGCGGCATGGTGTTCTTTCCGACGAATGAGGGTAGAAACTTCGTGATCCAGATCATTGTTGATGATTTTTCAACTTCTTGTGCAAGGAGACTTCAATATTTTCCTTGCGGGTGGTGTGCATCGCCTTTCTTCGTTTTTATTTTCAGAAGTCTGGCTTACCAAAGCAGAATCTTCGTTCTCCAGATAAGACGACTGTCGAGATTATTGTGTAGCAGAGCGTCGTTTTAACGTAGGTTTTTTTATCACACTTCTGAGTTGAAACGACAAAGATGAAAATAAATAGAAAATACTTAATTTACGCTTTTTATTTGGGCAGAGGTTTCCCTTACAATTATCGTTATAAACAGATACACCAAAATCACTGCTCCTCGCTTTTATATAGCTCGCCGGCTGGCGGCTATTTCACCTCCTCCGCTCAGAATTTGGCGGGGATGGCTCACGTGGTAGGGCAGTGACGTAGCGGCTTGGCGTGGCGAGCTAGACAGCTGGCTAGGGCTATGGCATGGCTTTGGCTGGCTTTGGCTGGATTTGGCAGGCTGGCATGGCTTTGGCTGGCATTGCTGGCGACATCTGGCGTTACAAATGCCTAAGGTCCAACAAAACGCATATTTTTCATCCTCGTTTACCTTAAAATTATGAATAAGCAAGTACCCATAGATTCAGTTATAATTTTCTCATCTTGTAGCGTATATTAAATCGAGTAAATAACAAATAGGGGCCTCTTCGCTACAGTTAGAAAACTAATTAATAATCACTAAACGTGATCATTATTAACATAGATTATAAACAACATAAAGTTGTATATTTTTGGTTTTTCGATGAAGTGCTTTTACTTAGATTGGAATTATTACTTTTCTTTAGTCCATTAGAAAAAAAGAAGATTGAAGAAAAAAATCTATTCTTGAATAGCCTCCTCTCAGTAAAAAGAGTATCAGCTCGTATTTAAACAGACCTGGTGGTTAGTGACCCTGACTGCTATGCCGAAGGTCGTGGTTTCGATTCCCACCCAGGACAAATGTTTGTGTGATGAGCACGACCATTTGTTATGTGTCTGGGTGTAATATCATCTATAATATTTATAAATGTATTTAGAAATATTTATGTAGAAGAATGTTAATCAGTTGTCTAGTACTCATAACACAAGCTCTGCTTAGCTTGGGACTAGATGGCGTTGTGTGATAATTATGAAATATAAAAAAAAATAAGTACTTCTTCTTGATAATTAGTCCTTTTACACACCTTGTTTTAAGCTTTCAAAGGTCCTGCGTCAGGCCCCGACTCACGAGAAAAATTGAAAAGTCTATCAGTCTGATGGCCTCAGAAAAAGTCAACGGTCGACCATGATCTGCAGCAGTTCACCGAATATTATGGTCGAAGGGCAGAGCCCGCTTATATGATTACCGAGAGACGTTTTCCTGTCAATTTATTGCATTGTTGTTATTTTATAAAAAGTAATGGCTCTATTGTTAACTAAGAAACTCGTGTCAAGATAAATAAAGTGGTTAATAAGTCGATCAACCGATCATCCAACAGAATTTAAATTAAAATGACTCCCTTGGGTCTTATATTAAGAATTCCTGTATCACAAGAGTGAGAATTCTCATCATAAATAGACAAAAAAAAATGCAAATAAAAGCAACTAGTACCTACAGTTACGGTACCAAGACTATGTTTATAAAAGAAGACTCGACTCCCTCTTACTTGGGTGAAGTGAGATCAAGAATGTTACAGAGGGTTCCGTTTTATGGTATTTTGCTACAGAACCCTAAAATTACATCATCATCTCAGCCGTAGGACGTCCACTGCTGAACATAGGCCTCCCCTTTCGATCTCCACATTATACCGGTTGGAAGCGACCTGCATCCATCGTCTTCCGGCGACCTTTATAAGGTCATTTGTATGAAATTGATATAAACTGAAGAAATTAAATAGAGTAATGATATGGACTAACATAATCACAGTTTATTCAAAACATCGTTATCTATATTTTGGCTTATCTATTTAATTATTGTGTCGCGAGATAGCCAGGTGGCGCTAGTATTTAATCCGGATGTAATGCAGGTGGTGGATAAAACAAATTGATTTATGTGTCACGGTTAAGTTAAAATTGTGAAATTACACGTGAGGGCATATCACACCGGAGTCGTACTGTCTATGGCCCGCTCAGCTCCCTTTGCCAGTCCCAAAAAAAAAATGTCTATGGCCCTCTAAATGTCACGTCATCGCAGCTGTCAATTTTGACATAACTGCAGACTTTTGTTTATTTCCCCGTAGGCTTGGGGGCAAAAGTTCGCAGCGGCGTTTATGAACATTTTTGACAGATTTTTGACGTGGTAATACGGGGCTCCTCTGTAGGGCCTGTGCATGAAGACACGACCGGCAAAGCTGGTCGCATGCCAGAGGGCCATGGCCATCTGGATGATCCGGAGGTACCTACACCACGGTCTCCGGTCGTATTTCACCCGTGCCTCAAAGAACTGTCAGCAGTCTGAGGGGACCCCCATAGAAGACCAAACCCTGCCGCGGTCGTGGGATTGTTGTAACAGGTAACCATGACACTGGAACGTAAAGAGCAATTGAAGGAACGCAGTGGGTTTTATTAGTTCGAGTCTGACAGTCCCATTTTAAACTAGGTGGGTGCACTGATTGGCTCACGGTATAGGGGAACCTTTACGAAACTGAGAAAAAGTGTCAAAAGTCCGATTCCAACTACAAGTGAAAATCAACCTTGCCACTGAGAAATAAAGATGCAATTCGATTTACTTGACGTCGTCGTTAGGGTTACCAACTTTTATTAGAAGAAATAGAGTATTTCTGATTTCAAAGAAGGTAAATAAAGAGTACGGACTTCCCAAAAAGAGTATAATTATTTATTTAATATTTTTAAAAAGGTATTCTTTGTACGTTCTATAGGACAACAATTTTTCATTGTTTTTAAAAGAACTGTATGACTCCAAACATTCTAACTCTAAAATTGGGTATTGGGGATACCAAATGTTAATAATAAATGGTCGACTTTTTTGTTTATGATAATGGGTTTGCTACATAAGACATGATTGGAACTAGTATAGTCAACATTGAGTGAAAAAGAGTATTTTAGCATACTCTATTATTGTTATAGATTATAGAGTACGCCTACATGATATAGAGTACAATACTCTATTTTAGAGTACGGTTGGCAACCCTAGTCGTCGTGGCGATCGCGTTCTATTTTTCATTTACCCGTAGATAACAACGTGTTTTATGTCATATGTCGTAGTAGTTAGGTTGATTTTCACTTGTAGTTGGAATCGGTCGAATTGCTATCGCGTCGCGCTATGGGTAAAGTCCCTAAAGGGCTTCACACACTGCAGCTATAATGTAAAGATGTACATTATTTTTTTTATGTGACTAGTGTGAGTGACGTATCGTCAAATACAAGTAAGATTTACTTGTATTTGACCACTGGGTCTAAAGGGCTTCACACACAGCAGCTATAATGTAAAGATGTACATTATACCACGATACATCTCATTACATCTTTCCATAGTGATTCGAAGATGTAAAAATATACATTATATCTGCAGTGTCCCCTGACGATTTCTATGGAAATATTTAAGGGGATAGGTCAGTAAAAATACGGTTTTTATTTTTTACTTTTCTTCGTACATATCTGGACTACAGATCTTACAACTTGGAATATAGTTATTGACTATATGATCTAAATTCTCACAAAGTTGAAAACACGATTCAATTAAATTTTCTCGATACAAAAAAAATGCAAAGTTCGGTTTATCTAATTTATTTTTTGGACTTTATGGAATAACTAATATGAGTTATTGAAAGGATGTTGTTTTAAATTGTATAAAATACTAGTGTCTAAATTCTGTAAAGACATTTTTTCAATTAATAACAATTTTAATTCATAAAAAGACGTCGATATGTTTGGGCACATACGCCGTTTTATTCTGAGCACACATCCACTATCGTCCTCTCGTCTTTTGCCTTTTAAAAGTAGTGTCATCACTTTCGTTCCTTGACGAATCAGTCAGCCAGCGTGGCTCTTATAGGCTAGACCTGCGACACTTTTTTTCATATCGCGGCTGTCAGATTTTCGTAATAATAAAATTGGAACGGATAAAAAGATCGAGAAAATAAAGACGAATGATACGTAGGCTTATAGATTATTCAAAAACTATGTTCCGCTGTGTTCAATGGGACGTGATTAAACGGACATGACTGTAAATAAGTCACGTAAACTTTCTATTTTAAATAACACATTATTTTGATGAATAAATAAAGAATAAAATAAACCAAACTTACTGAAAATCAACGCAGGAAATTCCTGACGACCCCTACTGAGCAAACAAGGGAAATGTTAGAATACGTATGATTCTATAAATTACAAATTGTTCCTATCAATATAATAAATTACTCACAGTGATATTATATCAATGCTATCGTGATATCGTACTATTGTTGTCGGATGGTTCCTCTGTGTCCATCCTCCTCCCATCTAATCTTTATGCATCTAAATACCATTTCACATGAACTAATGATAAATACACTGATTTACAATCAACATTTTGAGATAATATGTAACTGAAAACAACTTCTAATCGTATCAAATTGCGATATAGGATAAGAAGCACTTCACTTTTATTATTATTTATTTAGTTTCGTCACAGATTTATAACAATTTCTAAGAAACAGGATTAAAATAAATTAAATGAAAACTGCTGTTGTCATTTTGAATACTTCAAAATTACTTGTCAACTACAAATAAGGCATAGCACCTACCACCCTGTTAAATATCGCCTATGATGAAAAATCGGTGGTCATTGCTGTCACACCGCGTGTTCGGTACAAGTTGCTTCTCGCTCTATTTATTGCTTTGGAGTAAAAAAAGATCAGTACTGGGTTCATGCTTTTGGAGTCGATAGATAATATCTCTAAAGGTTTCATTTATCCGGGCACGCCGCAATTGCGGCGGTAAGACCTCTCTTTGAGGAGTGGCTGGAGAGAAGTCATGGCGTCCTGACCTCCGCTCACCGCTTGACGCAGGTACTCACCGGACACGGAAGTTTCGGGAGGTACCTGTGTCTGATGCGAAAGGAGGAAACGCCTGGGTGTCACCACTGCGAAGATCGCCCGGAGGGCACGGTGGAGCATACGGTGCAAGACTGTCCAGCTTGGGCAGAGCACCGACGTGTCCTCACGGTTGCGATAGGCGGAGACCTCTCGCGCACAGAAGAAGGAAGCAGGCCTCCTTCTGCGAAGCAGTAATGCTCGCGAAGGAGGAGGCGGGCCGCGAGCGAGAGAGGACAGTGTCCTCCCTCCGCCCAACCCGCGGTGGTGAAGCCCACGGCGACAGACGTCGCTAGTACCCGCGCCGCCACCGTAGGCGCGGGTATGCGGGCAGCGAGTAAAGGGCAACTCGCTGCCCGACCATGGACCATGCCCCGGTCGACGGCGCGTTGTGTCCCACGCGCGCCTCAAAGAACGTCAGCATAATGACGGGGCCCCCCTCTCAGAGGGCCAAATCCTGCCGGGGTCGCGGGATTATTTCCTTACCGTGACCCCGGAACAGAAAGGGCTATTGAAGGACAGCGTCGATTCATCAGAAAAGTGATTATTACAACATTGTCCCAAAAAAATACTGTAGATAAGATAGTATAGAATGAAGATTTAATTATAAAGAGGTGACATCAAATTGTTCTAGTGTTTGTCATTACATCAAAATGCATCAAAAATTAGTACCAACACCAGATGATGGAGGACAGGGTGTCAAGCACCCTTAGCTTTCCACTCTCGAACATATAAAGATATCACGCAACCAGCTTTGTGACCGCACGTTAATAAAAGGAGCGTGTGTTTGGGGCTTTTTTTAGAGTGCTAAAATAATCGAATGAGTCCTCCTACCCAGGGCACGGCGGGAGGGACTGTCAGACTCGGAATACTCACTAAAATCTACGATGTCTTTCAATAGCCCTTTACGTTCTGGGGTCATGGTATTCGCTAGCCCGCGACCCAGGTAGGCCCTCTAAAAGAGAGCCCCGTCATTGCCATTGTGCTGACACTCTTTCAGGCGCGTGTGGAACACAAAACACATGCCCTTGCCCGTGCGCGCGTGTGTTTGGGGCTTAACGATAATGGGTATTGTCACTTTCGTAAGGTATGCCAATTATCATTCATTTTCTACCAAAATAGTAGTTTTGTTCGTAATCTCGGGACATCAAAATGTTATAAAATAAATTTAAGGCAGTGAATGATAAAAATATTCACAAAATATTAATCCACATCAATAAAGATTTCTATCATTTTGTTTTAGTAAATGTTTCGATATCCTTATATCAAAATATTTCTTCTAGAGTAATACATGTATTTTGCGTAAGGGGAACACTTTATGAAATGTCGAAGTTGACGAAATGAAATTCATAAAACTTTGGATTGCGTTAATTTTGCGATACTAACGCCTCCTGGTGGCGGCGCGTGGCAACTTTTCCGACTCATCAAACGATGCTTTCGCTTGACCATACGCCGTTAATGAGATGTATCGTGCTATAATGTACATCTTGCCATTATAGCTGCTGTGAATGAAGCCCTTTAGACCCAGTGGTCAAATACAAGTAAGTCTTACTTGTATTTGACGATATACGTTACTCACTAGTCACATAAAAAAAACGTATAATATTGGTGTTTGATATTGATGCGACATTTTAATCTCTTTGAGTGACCAGTTCTTTCGTCTTGTCCAATTACAAAATGTATGAACGGCAGAATGGAAATTACTTGAAGACACGACATGTTGGACGCGGACATGTCCTTCTATTATTTTACAATGTCTTTTGTTATACAAAAGTATATAAAATATAAAACTACTCGGAAAAACCGACAAAGTACATGTCAGAACGCACAAAGCGAAGGATTCCGTAATTGGACATGGTGAAATTTTATTAAGGGTTATTTTTGTTGTATTTTTAACCCTAAAAATTGTCTCTAGCTTTTCAGTCAGTTTTCCATCTTGTAGGCCCAGAATCCACCAAAGTGGAGAGGAGAGGAGATGCGTTTGAAAAACCAATCAGATGTCCACAGATGTCCACTGAAGCTAAGCGGAGAGGAGATGTGGACATCTGATTGGTTATTCAAACACATCTCCTTTCCTCTCCGCTTTGTTGGATACCAGGCCTTAAGAGTGAACTTCTTTTAGTAGAACTGGAGCTGATCTTAACATAGTTGGGTAAAAACTAGAAATGAGGTTTGTTTGTGGTACGAGCCAAAACGTAGCGCGTTAATTGAATCTGAATTGAGACGACCCAAAATAGACTCAATGTCAAAATGATATTTTTATTGTAATGTTTTTTAGAGATATTAGCAGACGTTCAAGATTTAGTTAGAAACTGGGAAGCTTAGATCATAAAATTGCCCTGTACCCTTAGCACGAATTTTTAGTATTTGAAACGTAAACTGGAACTTTGTCTATTTCAAATTGACTATTTTCAAGGAAAAAATTAGTTCTGTCTTCGCACATCAGAGGCGCTGTTCAATTTTTTCATACAAAAACGTTGTAAATACTGGAAAGACGCTGTAAAGTAAAAGAGTGAAAATTAGTGCTAAGGGTAGGTACTTTCTTTTTTATGGATTGTGTGTTCAAAACAAAACGCAACGTTTTTCGTGAAGCCTCTATTTTATAACTGTGTGAGTGAGCACTACGCACATAATTTAAATGTTTTCCTTGGACATGTTCACTTGTTGTACGTAAGGGTGCTTGTTCACGGCGCATGTAACCCGCGCAAGTAAAGGTGCGGGTTACCCGCGCGAGTAACATGCGCAAGCTCTTGATCAAGTTACCCGCGAGTTTCTTGTACACAGCGCATGTAGCTTGAGCATGTTGAGGCACTTGCGCGGGTAACCAGCATGCTCAAGCCCTATGAATCAAATGAAGGAAGTATTTTTTTTCCTTTTTTGCTTCCTTTCTGTTTTTGATGTGAGATGGGGTTGCTCGTGACCTTAGTCTAGGTCAGGAATGACTAAGACAAGATCGACGATGGAGCGAGCTTACCCAGAAGAAGCCTGTTCACTCTAACTTTGAAGAGATTAGGGTTTATGCGTTCGGAAACACAGACGCAGGCAGAGAGCTCCACTCCTTCGCTGTCAGCATTATAAAAGACGTTTGGAAACGGTTAGTGCGAATTGGTGGTTTATCAATAGCAAAAGCAATAAGGTGAGGATGGTAATTTGCCGTGCGTCTAGATGTGCGATGATAGAAGGGGGCTGGTGTGGGATGAGGTCGTGGAGTTCTTGGGCACACTCTCCGAAGGCGAATTCTCAATGGACTAAGGAATCTGGACATAATAATTCTAGGCTGCGTTTAAATCCTTTATCCAGTTTAAATTTATACTGACTAAATGTCAAACATCCGTAGTAAGTATAAAATTAAACTGGATAAAGGATTTAAACGCAGCCCTGTCATTGGTAATTTTGAAGGCTGATTATATGAACGATTGATTGATTGATAAACTTCACTGTATGAATGATATATGGCCAGCAATTTGTCGACCACAGTGTACATCACATTCGTCTTCAATTCCTCAATTGTGACTTGATTGATTCACTTTCTTACGTTTAATAGTCGCCAAGTGGGTCGTATAATAGACAGCATGGGTTTTCAGAGCTAAATAAACCTATTGTGCAAAATGTCTGTATTATGTTGCAATTTTATATCATTAATTATTAATTAGAAAAATGTGCGATATTATTTGCTAGAACAAAATGCTAATGAATCATGTCTCTGAACCCATTCCGTTTTTCTCATTTTTATAGTTAGTTACTTTCATATGTAGGTTGGCAGATAATCATAACTCTTGTTTATTAAAATATCCTGTAAATCAAAGACTCCATTTTGTAGAAAAAAAAAAAAACAAGAATTTTGTCACAAAATGATTACCAACATTAATTTCGTATCATGTCAGTTATTAGTCAATAAGGTTTTACATAATTATTTATTTAGGTAAGTAATCCAAACTGGCTGGTTAAGCTCAAAAAATAAAAAGCAAGCCATGTGACCACAAAAAAAGAAATCAATTAAAAAGAATACTAAATGGCATTTACAGATTTTTTCGTGAAAAATGGACAGTGTTTCAATATTTTTTGACATTTCGTTCTAAACAGGTTTTAATGAAATGAGGTTTTAATCACTTTTTCTGCAGATTGATAGAACACAGTATAGAACATTTACATTAACATTATCGTAAACGAAATGGATTTGTGGTAAGAAAAATGTTTTAAAGCGTTTTTAAAATCCGTACATATCCATATACAACTTTTTACTTAGTGTAAGTCCCTCAGTTGCATTATTGAAGTCGTGCCAAAAGAAAAATAGTCTTTGGTCTATTCGAGTCTGTTACGCTCGGACTCATTAGATAATTTTCCACCCGAAATGAAACCTTTTTAGATCCACGGAATGTTTTCTTTTACTCAACCAAATGAAATGTATAAGAATTTGAATCAAAGAAAGGCGGAAACCACATAAAGAATCGTTTTATGAAGCGTTAAGGATAGTACCTCAGCATAATCTTACTCGCTCGCACTTGCACGTACCACGCACTATTGCTTGCTCTTTCTTTTAGCTGTCTACACGCAAATCTATTTATTTTATACGGCGTACTGTAAAAAATAGGAAATTCAAAAAATCGTAAATAACGCATAAGACCTGCTTTATAGTTAGTTCCCATGTTAGTATAAAAAGTTTCATGATCTAAGACTTAAGTATTATCTGATTGCCAGCGTTTTTTGTTCAATTTAGAGGTAACTTTGGGATTTTTTTCTATCGAGAAAATTTTATGGAATCATGTTTTGCCAAACATAAGACCTAACTTTAATCCTCAACTTTACCATATATTATTTCAAAATTAATGCTGTAGTATTTTCGACGTATCACAGGTTTCTGCTAAGCCATTTGAGGTAGAATAGGCTCTTAAGGATAATAATCAGAAAAACATTGCGAACAACAAAGGCTTTGTATAAATTGGGGCCAGTTGTTTGTTATTTTATACCTCAGGGTGTACTGTAAATAAATAGCTGTAATATACAACGTGTAACGTTAATAGCGCAAAACCTCTCGTGGGGTAACTCAGCCCAAGTTACTGAACAATGTTTGTTCTGAGACTTGGAAATTCACAAAAAAAAAATGATTTTTCACGCTGATGGGCCTACGATCGTATTCAACTCCGATTTTGTATGAAATAACAAACGTTTCCAACTTTTGCTAACAAACGTTGATAACGACTATTGCGTTTTATACGACTGACGTTGCTGTATGCGTAATTAAGTATTCAACAGTTAATACTGTTTATAAAACGAATAACCTCCTGTTTTTATTAGAGTAAGAAAAAAGGAAACAGCAGCTTTTAAATTACGTACATAATTTGTGTCTGAATGGCATCAAAGAATGCATTTCTTTCTCCTTATCATTTCTTCCAATAAGTCCAGTTAAATCACCGGAACTTTCAATAAACTTCGTTAACGTTAATAATCCACCGGATAAAGAGTTGAGCCGTAGCCACGATAAGAGCAATAAAGTAAAGAACGAGTTACTACGAGTTACTAGTGCGAATTAAATCCTGGGTAAGGATTTGCTTCGGAATGTCTCGTATCCTACAGGGTTAATCGCCCCAATCTATGGTTGAAAGACACCATGTCACAAATATAAATACACTGTGGCCGGGCTCGGGTTAGCGATATTTGAAGGGAATATTCTAGGCTCATTTTCATCGACAAAAATGCTTATTACTCCAATACTTCGCGAATGACAGCCATTTTAATTTTTTGATTTGTCGAACTGGGGTGTGTACAATAAAATGCAAATATCTTTGAATTCTAAAGACCTACATTCATGCAAATGACTTGATTGCAAAATTAAACGTTGAGGCTTATCAAAAAGTTTCGAAAATTTTTAAATATCTATATATACTATAAATAAAAATAATTTATTCATATATTTTAAAATTTTAAAGAATAATTTCACATTTTTTACTCTAGCTCGATAAGTACCCCTCAATTTTGGTAGGGTTTTTGCATTAAATTAAAAGTATTTGAGTCAGGCTATAAAATGATATCAAAATGATCACTCTACGCTAAGTATCTTAGGAGTTATTCTCACTTGAACATCACCCTTCATATTTTAGCAAAAGCAATCATCCTTACGAATGAAAACTTTCCTTTGATAGCTACCATTCCAACTAATATATTATTATAGATGCCAAACTGAGTTTGACCGAAACCGAAGAGCCAAACTTATGCATAACATCTAGTAGGATAACTAAGTAACAGATATCAAAAGACAAAATCTATAATAATACATAAAAACTTCATTTTAGGTCTTAAAACACATTCTTTTAATAATTTATTACAAATAAAATAAGTAATATTAATATACCTATAGTTTTAAAATCATTAGTTCAAGATCATTGAATTGACAAATTAGCGACTATGTCCCCCCCGTATAAAAATTATATGAGTTGTATGAGGTAATCGCGTTTTTGATTTGACAGTTCATTGGTGTGTCTGAAATTCTGCATCCTATTAACAAAATGGCCTAAGTTAAGTGAGATTCTATCAACGTCTTTCCCAAACTCTTACCTCTTCCCTAACCATCTATAAAGGATATACAAAATGCCTGTTTTTTAGACCGAGACATTGCGACAGCACGCGGTCTTAAGAGCCCATACTAGCTCAGGATTAGCAGAATCGCTGTGCTATCGCAAATACTGCAGCATTTCTTTGAAATAAACTATGGTCTAGTTGAGGATTAGTGCAGTTCTAATGCGAAAACATGAATCCAGAGAAAGGGCTCTACGGAAAAATCTCCCAAAGTTACCGCGTCGAACAATAGATGTGGGCAAACACCCTTAAAATTAGATCACAAAACTTTTTGCAGTGGCTGAGCGATAAAGCAGTCTGCGTTTTGAATTTTCGATTCCATGCTAAAATATAGATTTGCGTGTGATCTACGTTAAATAAAATCCACAATAGTGCGTGGTACCTACGTGCAAGCTTTGCGAGTAAAATTATATTGAATTACTATGGGGCCATAAGCACCTACATTTCTTACTCAGAAAATGTTACACCACAATTTAATCAGATTACAGTTAACTAACCCATCTAAACAATTAAACGACAGGTGAGTCACAGCAGCTCCAATGATCACAATGTAGTGTCATCGTTACTCAGCACAAACGAGAGTCTAAAGTTTTGTTTAATTTTAGACAGCATTGGGCCTATAATCGTTTGAAAAGTAAACTGTAAAATGACGCATGGTTATCATGTTAAACCAGTGTTGCATCATTTTATGGCGAACACAAACCGGTACAGACAGATTAAGGATCAATTCACACATAGACGCGACGCTGCGCGCACGTTTCAATAGAGCGACTCAAAATCTACTATCCTACTACTATTATAAAGGCGAAAGTTTGTAAGTATGGATGTATGGATGTTTGTTACTCTTTCACGCAAAACCCACTGAACGGATTTGGCTCAAATTTGGTACACAGATAGTTTATAACCTGGATTAACACATAGGATAGTTTTATGTTCCCGTTTTTATCCCGATTTTATGTTCCCGTGGGATAATTTACGAGTTGTAGCGGGTGAAGCCGCTGGCAACAGCTAGTGTAAAATAAGTCGGGTTTTCCTTCCTCACGCTATAACTCCAGAAAGCACGAACCGATTTCCACGATTTTGCATTCGTTGGAAAAGTCTCGGGCTCCGTGAGGTTTATAGCAAAGAAAACGAAGCCATCTGGTGGAGAAACGGAGTTCGTCGGGTTTGTTAGTCTTACTATACTTAGATTTACTACAGGAAAAGATACACATTTCCAGTTGTATCACGTTGAGCTGCGTCGCGTCTCGATGTGAACTGACCCTAAAGGTTATGAACTTTGACAAATAATAAACAACCTTGCCAAGATAGTAAAAAAGGTTGCATCAATGGCCCTTTCAGTTCCCTGGTCATGGTAAATAATAAGACAGTCCCTCTTCCACGGAGTTATACGATTGCCTTAGCCCCTTCGTACACTAGGCGACGCAAGTCTCCGATACCTTACGACTTTGGTATTCATTGACGCGTGCTTGTGTTCGAACCTCTATGGGTTTGTATTGCGATAGCACCTAGGATACCGAAGTCGTTAGGTATCGGATACTTGAGTCGCCTGTAGGAGCCTTACCCTTTGGCAGAGTATAGCCAGTCCGGTACCGGTTTAAATAATTAAAGATCTTTCAAAATAGTACCAAAACCTGTCAACAATTTAAATCAATGTAAATTATGTCGTTTAGAAACGTTACCCAAAGATAAATAGGTATTGATTGACGTCGCCTCGGCTTCACCATGAATATTCTTGTTCGTAAAGTTTGTCAACTTTTATCATTAAACTCTTAATAATTATGAAACTAGTGCTTGTTTTTAGGTTAATGTCAACTAATGCAATTAAAATACACACATTAATTATTGGCAAACAATCGCTTCTAATACATTTATTAATTCTGAGCCTATTTGGCGCAACCATGACACACTCATTTCCATTTTTATTGTTATTAGTTGCCTAAAGGTTTTTTTTTTGCATACCTACTAACTATGTACAATTGTACATACCTAAACACTATAGACAAATCCTATTTATTTCTCTCTAAATCTAAATTAACTTGCTTTAAATAATTAACAGACATTAGGTAGGTACTAATTTAATTCGTAAAACCTTTTAGTAAAACGTTGTGCTATCCTTTAACTTAATCGATATATAATAATGGTTAACAAATTGACACAAAAAATGAATAAATAAATGGGATAAAAACAAAAGAACTGATTTGAATAAGATGAACAAAGAGATGAGACAAAATATCTCACGTACTTTCCAAAAAATCATTTCCTATTTTTTTAACGAACAAGCAATGGTTTTTGAAAACGTTGGCTCTGAACCCTATCAAAAGTTTGCTAACTTTGTACAGTGGGCTTCATCTCAAAAGGTTTCCCCGTAACACAGTCTAATAAATGATTTCTATACTGTGCCCGTAACAAACGTACCTGTGTTTCTAAGGGGAAAATAACAACGTGACGCGTACTGTACCTTAATGTGTGTATTTTTAACAGAAAAATAAGTTAGTTACAGTGTATTTTTATTACTTCTTGTTACATTCTTAGTGTTGTTGTTTTCATTCCTAATCGAATTTTTTTTAGATTTGTCCTACATTTATTACATGAGTATAAGTAGTTAAGTAATTCAGTAATAATGTGAAAATATAAAATATATTATAAAAACTTGCTTAGATCGACTCCAGTCCATTCCACTTGACGATTCGCATGTTTATTTGTTTATCTGATATGAAAAAATGCTTATCAGAGATAGTAGTAAATAATAACAGACTCTACGTTTTTAAATACTATGCTATATAATAAAACAACTATGTACTAAAATAATGAGAATTATTATTAAGTATTAATATAATTTACAAATACGATCAATATTTTAATTTCGTTTTAAAATGCATTTTTTTGAAGAAAAAAAAATATTTTTTTAATTTACCACTGATCTCTTACAGGGTCCCGATTATTAACAGTTATAAACCAACACAAAATTGAGCTACGTTGTAAAACGCCAATTAATGTATTTTGTTTAGTACTAAAATCGAATTTTAATTCCACACATTGACAAAGTGTTGGGCATTAATGAATAATAATGTCATGTCATTCTAAAAGAGTATTCGCTATTTTTTTTTAGGTATTGATAAATTGATAACATTCGAACACATTTTAGAAAAACCTTTCCAAGGTTACAAAAATTACTTCGCAATGTACGCGCCGGGCCAGATAGTGTGAGTAAATAATTCCTAATCTAAGCCATATTCGGTCATTTACAATTTAATCTTTTTAGGTAGACTCAGATTTAGGTGCACGCTATCAGTCCAGTAGGTACCTATAATACTTCCAATTAAATAGACTATCATAAAGAGACTATCTAAAAAAGAAAAACAAACAAACCTTTCTATTTTCCGTCCGAAAATTTTCAAAGCAATCGACTACAAATAATAGTCGATTTTGTTAAAGACTGCACTATTTTATCCAACACTATTAAAAAAAAACACTTCGAAATTCAAACTTGTATTTGTTGTTGTTTTCGTTAGCACAACCACGTTACGATGTTTCCGATATTTTCCGCTACAACGTGCGTGCGTTCTACGCGACCAAACAATGGTGACTGAATACCTAATGTACTTTGTATACATAGATAAAGTCCACTATATTAGGATCTTGAATACATTGGATATCAAATTGAATGATAACTAATAGAGTATTATTGACATACGAAATGAATTTGAACTATCTTGATGTCAAAATGATAGATGAAAAATTGAGAGACGCAGTTCCATACTTTGTATAAACAACGCAGTTTTCCGATAATTACGTATTTATTTAAGTATTGTTTAATTCCGGTGTTTCGCGTGATGAGAAAAGCAAGAAGCTTCGATTACAAGAATTTTCTTAATAAACATACTTTTTAACATGGGGAATGGTTGGACGTATCAAGCATTTCTAGCTTTTAGGTCTGCGTTCATTTCCTGTGAATAATAGGTACCTACTGCACTGAAAACTGAATATCTCGCTGTATTTTGTTTTCCTCTTCGATTTAAGAAACCTTGTGGAATTCAGAGAGATAACTAGTCAGAGTCTAATAAAGCTACTTGCCTACTCTATTGCTTCAGTTTTTTTTTTTTTTTAACGTAGTAAAACTAAAATCATCAAATTTGTCACTGTCAGACTTGTACTGACTAAAATCCACGGCGTCCTTCAATAGCCCTTTATGTTCCGAGGTCACGGTGATGGAATAAGTCCCGCGACCCCGGCAGGCTTTGGCCCTCGGAGAGGGAGCCCCGTCATTATGCTGACGCTCTTTGAAGCGCGCGTGGGACACAACGCGCCGTAGACCCGGGCATGGTCCTTAGCACGAGTTTTCTCTCTTTTACTTTACAGCGTCTTTCCAGTATTTACAGCGCGCAGCATTTCTTGTACGAAAAAATGGAACAAAGCCTCTGGTGTGCGAAGAAGGAACTAATTTTTCCTTGAAAATTGTCAATTTGAAATAATTGTCAAAATTCCAGTTTACGTCTCAAATACTGAAAACTTGTGCTAATAAGGGTATAGATATCTGTATGTTTGTTTGGATTGTTGTTTTCTCTCGTAACTAAAAGGAACAATGTGTAGAGAGTAGTAACCGCTTATCAAACAGATTAATTACTTACAAGTTCAAGATGTCAGACGAGAACAGGATTACTTAATTACAATCTAAATGTAGGTACGACAACTTGAGTGCTGGTGCACTTAGTAAACTTAACTAATTAGTTTATTAATCATGCAATAAAATCGCCGTGACACTTGCACTTAAAGTGTGCGAACAAACTGCGTGCAATTATTCTTAAATGGTTGTATTTAGATAAAGTAAATATGGTTGGGAATGCTAAAACCAGACAAAAATTTTCTTTATCATGATAAAGCATCAAATGAGTTCACCCACCCAGGGCGGGACGAGAAGCATATCAGACTCGTACTGACTAAAACCCACGGTGTCCTTCAATAGCCCTGACAGTCCCGCAATCAACAGATTTGTGATGACGAGCCTTTGACAGCAGAGAACGAAAGAAAAACATAATATATGTTGCGCAGACCACAAATATAATAAAAAAATGTTTAGGATAATCTTTCGATCTTATTTATCAACGATCTACAAGTAATTGATCCAGTTCTGGATATCTGTGTAGTTAGTTAATAAGGTGGGTGGACCATGGAAGGCCATGCTCCTTCGAAGGCCAATTATTAAAATTTCGTAGTTATTGCCATGTGATGACAAATTCCTTCCGTTTACAAAGATCCATCCAACTGAAAATCACAGACGCAGCCGCGAATCGCTCGCGCTATTATTTTTTAGTACGTAACAGGCCCTCGCTTCTTGGATATCGGGAATAGACAACGTAAAATTAAGGTGGTGTACCATGGAAGGCCACTCTCATAAATAAACAGTTATTATTAATTCATTTATTGCATAAATTAAACTAACAAATGTTAAAGTGATACTTTGTTTTATTATATAACAATCATATAAACCACTTCTTTTTAACGTAGATTTAATAACAGTAACTTTTAGTGTTAAATAACCTATTTATTACGATGGCCTTCATAGAAGCCCCTGTTCCTAGTTAGGCCATTTGGTAGAGTTCAATAAAACTTATGTCTAATTAATATTGATTAAATCTGCAATTCAAAAAAGTGGTCTTATGATAAGTAATAAAACAAAGTATTACTACAATATTTGTTAGTTTTATTTGTTTAGTAAATAAACGAATAATAACTGTTTATTTGTTAGTGTGGCCTTCCTTGGTTCACCTACCTTATATTTGTATCTGTGACAACATTGGTGACAACACAGAAGTTCCTTAACCTCATTACAGGACCAAAATTCAAAAAGAAGAAACCAGACCTCGATTATCGAGCTCACCAATCCTCAATCAAGCATGGTATTGTACTTCTCTTTGTTCAAGTTAATGATAGATTTCCTTTCGAATAATACGATGATACGATATTTCGATGTCTCGGTTGGCGAGTGGGTGGGGCGATAATTGCCAATATTATCATATTATCTTACTGTGACGTAATTATACTATTTGTTGTGGTCAAATTACGGGACGTCCTTGAAACGTCAAGTAGGTACTTATTTCCTAAAACAGTAGAGATTAAGGTTTATTAGTTCAAAGTTTTGATGTAACCTACGGAAACTTCATCAACTGCCTGCCTTTTCCCAACTATGCTGTGGTCGGCTTCCAGTCGAACCATATGCAACTTAATATTAGTATTTTATATGGAGTGACTGCCTATCGGACCTCCACGACCGAGTAGGTAACTGAGTAATACGATACCCCATGGTAAGACTGGTTGTCAGACTTGTGAGCTACAGTAATGACTAGTGTCAAAGTTCTAGAAATGACAGCCGGGACCAACGGCTTTACGTGCTTTCCGAGGCACGGAGGAAACTCGCTATGACAGATGGTCACTTATCCACACATTAATCTCGGCAAGCCTGTGCGAGCTGCGAGCTCCTCCAAAACTTGTACCTACATAAACTTGTAGAGTTAATAAAATATGACGTTTCCAATCATACACCAGATAACAAGCATTCATAGACTTGATCATTTTAAATCAATGCTCACTACCTACCCTTGTCAATTTCTACATATTTATTGAGTTTAATATTTAGTAACTTTGAAGAATATTTTCAACTGGATAAAGCTGGATGCTTTTATAATTATTTCAAGCATATGAATAGGCGGAATAGCAAAACAGTAATGAAATAAAAAACCACGGCACACATTTAAGACAGTCGGGAAATGTAGCCATGACTAACTTGTCTTAATACTACATCTATTCTAATATTATAAAGTTGACCAGTTTGTTTGGTTGATCGAGCTAATCTCTGGAACCTGGTGCGAATTTAAATATATTTTTGTTTTAGATTGTCCATTTATCAAGGAAGACAATCGGCTATTTATAACATCACGCTCAAGCCGAACAGCGGAGTAGACATCACTAGGAACAGTGATTAATTAAAAATGTTTATTTTTTAATCTAAGTAGATTTTGTTTAGGGTATTTTTAATTTAAAATGTTGGTACGTTTGTTCAAAGTCACTAATCTCGAGAACGGAATCACGAAGGAAAACTTTTTTTTTTTTTGTAAGTTGTGGAAGTAATGCAGAAAAGATCGCTAGTTTCATATAATCATTGTATCATCAACTTATTTACCATCCTGCCCTTGACCGCAGCCACCTGACTTAACCCTGATAGCCTATTCCAGCCTAGACCACATTAGACCACACATTGTGTCGTAAGACGCGTTGTAGAGACGACACGTGTCGAACAAGTGCAGCACTTTGTTTACTAAGGAGTGTGGCCGGCGAGGTGGACGTGAGATAAGAATATAAGTGTGTCGACCATTCATTGTGAGAATAAATAGTGTTTAGATAAATAAGATGAATAAACAAAGTCAAGAATCAATGTTTTCAATGTCTAAAAGCATTAGGTACTAAGTAATTATTATAAATAGGAAAACTTGGATTGATGGATGCTTGTTTGTTACTCGATTATGTAAGAACGACTGAACAGATTTTGACAAAATTTGTTCAAAGACGTAGGTTACACTCTGGATTAACATACAAGACAGGTTTCTTCCAATACCTATATCTTCCCGTGTGATAATTTTACACAGGGAAAACCATTGACAACAGCAAGATGATATTTTTTCTCCTATATTCATCCATCCCACAGTGTCGTCAGCGCAGCTGTTTATTTTTTCAGTACTTCTCCATAACTCGCCATCTCAGCAATCTTTTCCATTCTAGCCATATCATCTTTCACAAATTTCAGAAAAAAAATCTTTAGACCATACTCTATCTATGATCCGTGCGGATAGAACTTGCTCATCCATTGTGCAAAAACCGTACCAAAATAGGTGCCGATGTTTCATGAAGGCATAATCGAAATATCCCACAAACGAATCATAAACCTATCATACATAGAATTTCCTTCAATCATCATCTGCCTGCCTTTCCCCAACTGTCTTAGGGTCGGCTGCCAGTCAAACCAGATGCAGCTGAATATCAGTATTTTACATGGAGCGATTGCCTGTCGGACCTCCACAACTGGGCTGGGCAATACGATATTTATCATAATTTATACCCCATGCATGGTAAGACTGGTTGTCTGAGTTATGAGCTTCTGACTAACAGTAACGACTGTCAAAGATCTACAAATGGGAGCCGGGAATAACGGTTTACGTGCTCTCCGAGGCACGGAGGAAACTCGCTATGACAGATGGTCACTCTCATCCACAGACCAACCTCGGCAAGTGCGGCTTAACCCCAGTGCCGGATTATCCATATAGCAGGAGGCAGCAAATGCTACGGGCCCCGCGCCTTAGGGGGCCCCGCGCCTGTGCCCAAATAAAGAGTGAGAGGACAGCATCCCCCCTTCACCCCAGCTGCAGTGACGGACGTCTGCAGACGATCTCCGGATAACGTAGGAACGGGCACGTGGGTGGCGAGTAACAGGCGACTCGCTGTCCGACCATGGCCCAGAGGTCGACGGCGTATTGTATTCCGCGCGCGCGCGCGCGCCTCAAAGAGTGTCAGCATGATGACGGGGCCCCCTTCTAGAGGGCCAAAGCCTGCGGGGGTCGCGAGACTTATCTCATTACCGTGACCCCGGAACGAAAAGGACTATTGAAGGACACCGTAGATTTACCGTAAAAAAGGCAATGTAACTCTAGGGCCCCATGGTTACATTTGCTACGGGCCCCGCACCGGCTTTATCCGGCACTGCTTAACCAAGAAGATCGGTCTGTGCGGCTGTTATTACTTAGCCACGAGCTCCTTCATAGAATTTTCTTCAAATAATACCTTAACACATTGTATTAGGGTCTTTAACAACGTGGGTCGATGCGATAGCCCATCGCCCTTCGCTGAACTGTCATAACTTATCGCATTAAGGCACTTGACACGTAATAGGGAATCTATTGCAGATCCCATTTGTAACACTAGGGGAATTGGGGTCTATAAATGAGCTCTCTGTTTTAATATTATGAGCTCCACCTAGACTATCCTGACGTAGTTTTGTGGTCTCAGAGGCTACTGCTAAAGTTGAGGTCCTGTGATCGATTCCCTGTCTCAGAATTTCGTTGTCGAAGTCAGTAAATAAATGTCCAATAGATGACGCGGTCGCCTATTGCATGGGATAATAATATACTGGTGATTTGTTCGATAACTACTGATGACTGTACTATTGCCAAACCCTTTAAGAATTTCTGCATTAAGTAAGTATCCCTTTGTCGTTTTCGTCTACACTAGGAATTTCTCCTGTATTGGGCGCGTTTAGAAACATCTTCACTCCACAATACACAAACACACCCAGATCCGTAACAACTACTTGTGTTGTACTTGCAAAATGTGTCCTACGTAGGTTCATTTACCTATATAAATATTTTTACCTACCATTTTCATCAGCTGTTTATTTATCGTCCACCACCGAGAAACAAGTTATCGTTTGGTAGTCTGCTCCATCACCTTATGATAAAACTTCAGCCAATTTATCTAGCAAGTAATTCGTTTTATAAATCTATACCTTTCAGTTGATAATCAGGTTGATAAGTAGGTATTATCTTTTGGTCCGGAAACAATAAACGTTCCTATAGATATTATTTCATTAGTCACTTTTAATTAATTATTGTTTTCCCCGAATACAGTTGATTATCCGAAAAACATTAGATGATTATCAGACATAACTTTAGGAATGTATCAATGGAGTATGTTCTGAATTATTTTACTATAGCCGGTCCCGGATCCTGGTATTACTTATCTAATAGTTGGTTATCAGAAATAACTTATCTTTGCGTTGCCATGCGTATATCAAAATGACTTGAACAACCGACGCGATGGTGACGGCAATGCAAGTCAATTTTATGGGTCTGATAACGATCATCATTACAATCCGGGTGCAATAACTTGACACCTGGTTCGAATGTCGATCCCGCTCCCACTACAGACATTTCGGGGTAGTGGGAGCGGGATCGAGATTGGAGCCAGGTGTCAAGTTATTGCGCCCAGGTTGTATATTATGTCAATTTTACGTATCGACAAAGAACAGATAAGTTTTGAAACATCGTGGATTTTCTGCTGTCCAGCCCTGCACGGGACGACTCATTTGATGACTTTACCACGAACAAAAAAGTGGATGATGCAAAACATCGAATTAGGCTCAAGATCGCTCTGATCAATAGACTGATGTCAGTTACAATAGACAGTTCTCGACACCCGCCCTTCTTCTGTACTTAGTGTCTTTTTTTTTTTTAGCGTGGTAAAATCATCAAATGAGTCCTCCAACCCCGGGCAGGGCGGGAGGGACTGTCAGACTTCTACTGACTAAAATCCACGGTGTCCTTCATAGCCTGTTACGTTCCGGGGTTACGGTAAGGGAATAATCCCGCGACCCCGGCAGGCTTTGGCCCTCTGAGCATAATGAGCATAAAGAGCGTCAGCATAATGACGGGGGGGCCCCGTCATTATGCTGACGCTCTTTGAGGCGCGCGTGGGACATAACGCGCCGTCGACCCGGGCATGGTCCTTGGTCGGGCAGCGAGTTGCCCTTTACTCGCTGCCCGCATGCCCGCGCCTACGGTGGCCGGAGATCATCTAGCGGTACTTAGTGTCTTACCTAGAAAAAAGGTAGAAATTCCCCAGCAACACATCACTACATTAGCTGTTAAGTTTGAAGACAGAAATAGGAAATAAGTCACCTATACAAGGATCGTGTTTTCTGCTGCTGACATTACCAAAAATAATTCGGTTAAATGACCTAGCACACTTTCGAATCAAAGAGAGAAAGTTGTTCAAAATTAAGTAACCCTTTACCTCGATTAACCGACTTTGATCTCGATTCGAAGCACTTCTAGGTAACGTCAATAAGTGATCTTTTGGTTGCCAAAATAGATGTTTCTCTTCACAAAATCAAAATATTTTTGGCCTCAGTGGGCACTTATAAAACGTTGAAAATAGGTGCAGGATTTGGGTTGATCATTTTTATGAAGAACGTACTCTACCATGAGTTGTCATTACGATACTCTCACTGAACTCTCACTTCTCTATCAAATCACTTCATTACGAATTCCACGTGAAAATAAAGTCACGAAATTGGCTAAACATACCCATGTTTTATAGGTAATTATATATCTTTAAATATGTACTCGTAGATAACTAGGTACTAACTTATCTCCATTGAGTTGAAGTTTATCAAGCTATAACTTGAACGTGTGAGACATAACTACTTCGAAACAGGAAGATAACAAAGTATGGTTTACCTGCTTCTAATGTTTGTCATTATGATAAGCTGGGCAGTCACAGTCAGAATTAAGATTAGGAGAAGCATTTTTCATGAATTTTTGCTCTAGAGTTTAGCTGGGAAAAGGCTATAGCTCCATCCCCACCGGCCACCGCAAGGGCTCACATAGGCGTGAATAGGATCTGTATCCTTAGCACGAATTTTCAGTATTTGAGACGTAAAGTAAACTGGAACTTTAACAATTTCAAATTGACAACTTTCAAGGAAAAAAATTGTTCCTTCTGCGCACATCAGAGGCGCTGTTCCATTTTTCATTCAAGAAACGCTGTAAATACTGTACGGTAAAAGAGTGAAAATTCGTGCTAAGGGTACTGCTGATATAGAAAAACCACAGATTAGTGATGATTTTTTTATTAAATTTATAAAATTTCTTAACAATTACTTAACAACTCTATTTAATAGCTTATTAACATTATAATTATATTTCGGCAAAATGAATTCATTTGTTATCTTATAAATAATGGTACTTTAGCTATTAAAAGGAATATTTGGCAACCAGCCTCGGAGTTCTCTTTAAAAATTGATAGTCGGAGAACAGTAGATTGTTTTTGTTAAATCATTAATTTTTTTTTTAACTTCTCGAACTGTTTGACATTTTTAAAACATGTTTACGTCATTGTCTATTTTATATTGATTCAGCATCAAAGTATTTTGGCAGAAAAGCAACAAAAACTGAAAACTGCTGCTAAATAGATAAAACCTGATTTCACCTCATTAAGGTTATCGAATTTATCGCATATTATTTAAAAGTCGCTTTTTAGATAAAATTGCATGTAACGATAAAATAACGGTATTAGAAGTCATTTCTTGGCACCAATGCTTTAGACCGCCAAACGTACTAAAAATCTAATTGCAAAAAACATTTGAACAGACTTCTAGGAAAAAGTATAAAAATTTAAAAAAACGATTAAATTAACTTTTGCTTCGGTTTACATCATCATTATATATGAATAATAATGTCACTGTACGCAGGGTTTTCTTAAATACTAACATTATTTATTATTATGATTCAACACATTTATCTCACATAAATATATTAATAATATAATTATGTCGTCATAATTCCATGTACTCGCAACATTTCTTTCTAAAATTCTAATTCCGACCTCCGTATTTATCTTTCGTTGGCATCGCGATTCTGAAAAAAGAACAAAATGGCGGGCGACTGTTATGGCCACCCTCCATACAAAAATCTTGAAACCCTTTTGTCTCTTTATGCACATTTATGTTAGTTTAAATGTTTTTAAGCGCACCCACGATACTCGAGACATTCCTAGTGTGAAAAGCTATTATAAAATTATTGGAAAACTACTAGATACCTTTTGTAAAAATCCCTTTTTAAGGGTGTGCCTAAAGTATTTACAACTGTAACAAAATAGACATCATGCTCATATTCAGTTACTTATTTCATTAAGCTCTTTAAAATGTTAAGCTCGATGCTAAATGTTAAGATGTAATAAAATCATATTTTTCCTTAAAATATATATTTTACAAACATATTTTTTTTTAATATTTTCTTTTGTTGTTTGATTTTTTTAAATGTCTATTTCAAGATTGTAAATATTTTATTCATAGTTTACTTTTTAGATATTGTTATTAAACATTTTTTACCCTGATTTTGAGGTATTTTAGTAAACTGAGTTTGTTTAATAGATAAAAATGGAAAATAGGGAATAATGAGGATTGAAAAAAGTGAGATCCAATCATACAAAAATAATATTAAAAATATATTTCCAACAAAATTATAACTTGTATTAATACAATATGTACATGAACTTCTATTTACATAAATAAACTGCATTATATCTTAATCATAAAAAAATCATAATAAGTACATTGTATTACTTAAAACGAAAAATATAAAATACACATTTATTTAAATAAATAACATAAAAATAATATTTATTAAATAATAAAATTTTTGAATATTTCAATATTTCAACACGTCTTGGTAACATTACGGTAACACTAACGGTAAAAGCCGTTAATTGTCGCGTTAATGGCCATTAAGACAATCGTCTACCGAGTGCTCGTCCAAACTAAAAGAGAAAACGTAAGCGAAAAAAGTAACTCTTAGGCGTCTTTTGCTTAATTTGGAAAAAGAAAGAAAACCTATAAATCTAGTTTTTTACTGTGGCAGAAGCATTCTAAAAAATCATTGAGATAGGATAACATTTACGGGCAGGAAAACGTTTTCTCTTTTAGTATGGATGAGCGGTCGGTAGACGATTGTCCTAAAGACTTATCGCGAAAATAAACGGGAATTGCGTAAAATAAACTATTTAGATTTTTAGACACAGTTTATAAAAATAAAAAATCTGACTGAGCCAGATAAATGTACTGTCTTTTGCGTAAATGGTAACTCTGAAATTCTATCTACAAAAGTAAAACGGTAAAGAAGATGACGTTACGTCTTTCAATATTAACATTTTATTCATTTATATTAAAAAATATAATTCTTAGATACGCACATTTAGTGTGTAAAGAAAACATTTGGAAGCAACTAAGTTTTTTTTTTTTATAAATGGGCAAATACTTCCATAATTATATCTAAGTACTCGTATCGAGTAACCAAGATAAATTATAAAATATGAAAAAATTTTAGGTATACATATATATTATAGTCATTTGTCCCAATGAAAAAGTTATAATAACATATCATAATAATACATAATATACATAAAGTATAGTATAATTAGCCTAAAATGTTCCCACTGCTGGGACTCTGACCTCCTCTCTGTGAAAGGACATGGGCTACGACATGAGGGCATAATCCACCACGCGGGCCCCGTGCGAGTTGGTGGATATCACATGTCTTCGAATTTTTGGTTCTAGGGCATGTCGGTTTTCTCACAATGTTAATTTTCTACTATTTTACAAATTAACATTCTCTTATTCATAACATTTACAAGGCACTTATGAAAAATACAAAACAAAAATTGAGCTCGCGCTTAAAATGCCAGCATGTCGATATACAGGGTGTTTTATTTCCAACTCAAACAAAATTCCACACCCTGTACATTTGGAACTTCTAATGGCAAAAAAATACAAGAAGGGAAGCTCATTTTCATAAGATTAATCTAAATTAAAGCTAATTATTATGAAAATCAACAGTCATTGGTTAGGATTGGCGTTAGTGCTGCCTATAAAGGTGCTTTTCCCATGGTGACCGCAACTGCAAACTGCAATGACATCGAATGACCGCAGCGACAGATCTGCATGGCATAATCAGCCGTAGCAGTAGTCAGTGGCGTAGCGTGCTTTGGCGGGGCCCCGTATATCAAATTTGTTTGGGGGCCCATATGTACGGTAAAGATTTTTCACTCAAGAAAAAAACGCCGAAAAAGAAACAAAAAATTGGACAAAGGTCATAAAAAAATTCAAGATGGAACTGATCAGTCCAGAGGTCGAAATTAGGTAGAGTTATTTTAATACTTGCATCGAAATGTTGTTATTAATGGATCTTCCCGGGATTTCTAATAGACAATCACGTGCTTAAAACAGGACTACTGATTAATTTAATAAAATCACCAGAGATGGAATAGACAAATAAATTGTGTAACAGTTAATAACTATTTTATTTAATAAATCATTAAGTTTTTGTTAATTTTTGTTTATGCAGGTTGGGGGCCCCTGTGGCCCGGGGGCCCCGTATAATTGCTACGGCAGATACGGCGGTAGCTACGCCCCTGGCAGTAGTTCTGCTGCAGTCTGTAGAAACGGTTGCCGCAACGGTCTGCAGTTGCGGTCCTCTGCCAAATTCTACCTTTACATTTGGTCCCAATTGGCACATTAATTTATTTATTATACCCTTTTAAACCCGCTTGTTTATTGGTACGAATACGTATTTCTATATACATATAGACTGAAATCTTTCATAATTATTGGGCCAACTTGGGCGAACATTATAATAACAGCAAATCAAGTTAAAAAAAAATACCTAACAAAATATGTCATAATATGCTAAGCGGCTCAAAACTGTAAATTTAGATAATAAATGATTTTTTTCGTACAAAAATATAAAAAGAAAGTTTGGCAACAAATTGTCAACTTAAGGCACCAGCATTTAGGGCACTATTCCTATTGACAGTGAAGCCAACAAATTTTGAAATCCTTTACTGGTTAATGGAAACGTTAAAAAATGGAAATGTTGCCTATTCACAAATACCTACACCGTGACTTTTTAGTCGCCTTACAAAAAGGGGTCTAGTGTCTACTTAATGTATCCGACTTAAAATACCTCTATAAAGGCAAGTTCTTTTTTTAATCGTTGATAATAATTTTTATTTTTAACCGACGAAAAAAAAGGAGGAGGTTCTCAATTCGACATGTATATATATAATTTTTTTAATAAATAGGTGCATTAGAAATATGCAACACCCTGTTAAAATGTTTACGTATCAAGCTGTAGAGTATACCTTTCCATCGCAATAGTCGGGCCGATTATTCCATCTCCATTTTCTATGAGAAAAGGGTGTTTCTAACTACGCCTTGCGTCATTATAACGAATTTTTTTTTTTTAATTTTCAAATCTCATAAATACCTATTTATTTATTAAAAACGTGTTCTAGTCATCGGATACGTGAATTGGGCTGCTTTTGTAAGACGAATAAAAAATCACGGTGTATATTCTTACTCAATATGACTTCTATAATTCTCCACTTATATTCATCTAATTATTAACTATCACTTTACCTCAGTTTGTGACCGTTTGTCCCTACATAACTAGTGAACACGACTAAAAATGTACACTAGGAGCTTAATAGCACCAATGCAGTCGATTTAGGGCCCGAAATCACTAAGTTTCAGAAATATAGAGCGAATTTAGACTTTACTCATGCAATAAAGAACCTTCTTCGCATAACGTTAAAGTTTTTATTCGTATGTTACCTTAGCTAGCTAGAAAATGAGCCTCATTTTAGTTCAAGTTATCTTCTTTACATTTATATATTATGTATGTACATTAACTTCACACTTATAAGGTTTATTTTCGTCTAACTTTCGTCAAGTCGAATTTCGATCTATAGATCTAAGCCCAGCAAAAAGTCGATCTAAAGGCTGTTATTACGACAACTGTGTTCGATATTAAGGCTAGTTGTCACTATGATCTTAGTGAAGGTGACCCAGTCGATTTAAGGGTGGTTTTCACTAGGATTCTGACGGTGTCTCCTCAGCCGATATCAGAGGTTGGCTCGCAGGCGATTGTAATATTTTCCTTATTAGTATCGTTATACCACCTATTAGTAGAACCACGCCGATTACCTGGAATTAAGAAAAATATATTAATATTCATGATATTTTTTTACATTTTGTATTCATTGTGTGCCCAGAAACTCTAATGGTCGTAAGCGTAATGGGGCCGGTCAAAGCTAATTGTAGATGGCGCCACCACAGCTAAGTCCTAATCCGACCAATGAGGTAGTACTGTTTTGAAGTACCTATAAGGTTTGAACCAATGACGATGCTTGGAACTAGCTATACTAGCGCCATTAGTTTCCCAGTTGCCATCCCCATTGCTGAGTAAAAGATCATGAACTCGAATGTCGAGTATCACTTTTGTAGGGTTTTTCCAAAAGGGATTTCTCAGTTTGACTTGGCTTCAAAGTATGCTACGGAGTCTGCATTTGTATGTGATTGATGGCAATAGTATCGCCCTATACTATATGCGACTTAAAACCTTTCAAACTGATGAAATAATGGTTTACTATTAAGAACACTTCGTCGTAACCCTCCGGCGATGACTTGGTACAGTGTTATTAAAAAAGAGGTCATAACTAAGGCAAAATTGAGGCTTAAAATAATCCCGCCCGCGACTATACACAAAGGCAATTATGCCCGAAATTATTACTACAGTAAAATTCAAATCCCAGTTCCATTGTCCACTCAAATACGACTGTTGATTGGAAAAAGATCGAGATGAAGATTACGAGATATTATAAATTATTAATTTCAAGTATAAGTTAGATTAATTTCAAGCATAAGTTAGATTTATTTCAAGTATAAGTTAGAGTACTCACAGTGAGTGCGTACAGTCCGTAAGGCACCCAGTATCGCAGTCGCAGCGCGAACCGTGCGAGCGCCGCGTACTCCGGCGTCAGCGCGGTCTCCTGCCGGAAACGGAACATCGGCACCATTGTGTCCGGGTCCGGGAACACGTTATTTATGCTGCGGGTAGAGGTTGTTGGGTGAGTATACAAATAGTAGTTTTAGAACGGTATACATCGTACGCAAAAACGCTGTAGACCGGTGTTATGTGTCGAAGCTAGGGTCGATTGCTCGCTGTGTCCCACGCGCGCCTCAAAGAGCGTCAGGGGTCGCGGGACTCTTTCCATTACCGTGAACCCGGAACATAAAGGGCTATTGAAGGACACCGTGAATTTTAGTCAGTACGAGTCTGACAGACCCTCCCGCCCTGCCTGTGGGAGCACTTACTTAAAAAAAATATGTGTCAAAGCTAACACATTTTCAGTATTGTACGGACGCTACTAACCTACCCCAATTATTCCCAATCGAGCATGAACCTTCTACTTTGGTAATAAAATTATAAATCTTTTAACTAATTTTGATAGATTGACGTAGATTGAAGTGCTGGCGTTTATACAACGTGTAACGTTAAATGCGAAAAACCTCTCGTGGAGTAACTCAGTCTATGTTACTGAACAATGTTTGTTCTAAGACTTTTGGAAATTCGCAAAAAAAAATGATTTTTCATACAAAATGAGAAATTGATCGGGCCCATCAGTATGGAATTTTTTTTTGTTTGAAAGTCTTAGAACAAACATTGTTCAGTAACATGGGCTGAGTTACCCCGCGAGAGGTTCTGCGCCTCTTGGTTATATTTCTACTAAATAAATTTAAAATAATATGTAGGTATTATTTAACTTACGGAATCCCCCTGACTCTTCTAATGAGCAAGTTAATTTGTAGCTGTGCGGCCACTGACAGCGGCATGCCCGTGAACATCTCCAGCGCTAGTCTGAAGTTCATGTCTCTGTGAACGAATAATAGTAAGAAAATTAATATTTTCAGTGCAGATTGTACTTTGTGTTTCCGAATGGCTCCTACAGAGGCAAAAATTCTTACATCTTTCGGCACGGACAAATATTTGTACTATGATCTACAAAGATGATTTATAATCATCATCATCATCATCAGCCGGAGGACGTCCACTGATGAACATAGCCTCCCCCTTAGACCGCCACGCCGAACGACAATTCGCCACTTGCAACCATCGGTTGCCCGCAACCGCGAAAGATGATTTATGAGGAAAGAAAAATTCAGTTGCAAGTGGGATCCGAACCCGCGTCTTCTGGATAAGTATAACTTATGATCTAAAAGTAAGTGTTCCGGGTCAAAATGTTTGTGAGTTAAATAAGTTGGTAAACGCACCCAAGATACAAGAGAAATTCGAAGTAAATATTTTTTTTATGAAAAACTATTTTTAATTCAAGAGCTCTATTTTAGACTTTGTTTGTTCTTCGAAAGACAGACGATGATCTCAAAAGTACGAACGTTTTTAGAAGCTAGTTTGCCCAGAGTTATAGGGTAGATTTACTGCAGTTACAGTGTAGAAAAATAATGACCGCGTATCTTTTTTGTTAAATAAATGAAAATTTACAGAGATAAAACGCTTCGAACTTCGGGAGTGGGGTCTTGTCACGTCATAACGCCTGTAAAATTATACCGACCGAGTGACATTTTGCAATTTTTAGAAACGTTGTTCTATCGTCTATTTTGGTATACGTAACAAACGAAAAAACACGGCCAAATATTTTTTCATAATTATCTTTCCGACTAAAATAGCATATTAAAAAAAAAAACAGACTGTCCTCAATATTCCCCATATCAAATCTATACTCACTCGGTAGCGTTAAGGCCATCAATCTTCCGTGCATACACCGGGTCGGCATGTAAGAAGTGCGGCAGCGACACGAAGGCGGGCGCGCCGAACCGACAGTCGGACACGTTGAGTGCACCCGACGGCACGCAGTTAGCGTCGCGTACGTTGTCGCAGTAGCATGCCTAAAATTTAACAATCAAGTTATAATATTGAATACTAGCTGTTGCCAGCGGCTTCACCCGCTACAACTCGAAAATTATCCCACGGGAACATAAAATCGGGATAAAAACTATCCTATGTGTTAATCCAGGTTATAAACTATCTGTATACCAAATTTCAGCTAAATCCGTTCAGTGGTTTTTGCGTGAAAGAGTAACAAACATCCATACATCCATACTTACAAACTTTCGCCTTTATAATAGTAGTAGGATAGAATTTGTATTAAATAAAAATTACCGTTCAAAACTTTTAATTCAATCTTTTATGAATCAAAATCTTCAATATTTAAATATTAAACTTTGGATAATCATTTCAACAAACTTCACAGTAACTCAATCTGCTGTCATCTTTTGCTTCTTAGAAGCAGCCGTCAAAAACAAATTAACGGCATTTGGATAGAAATTGAATATTAAGCTTAAGAGCACTTATTCTGAAAGTTGGCAACGTCGCAAATGGCTGTCAACTATTAACAAGATTTAATAATATAAATTTTACAAAGGGGTTTGCAACTTCTTGGCATCAATGTTTTTTTTCTTTCGCCAGTAATGAAATTTTGGTCATTAGTAGACCATAACCTAAGAAGTTCGTAAAAAATAATTTAAAAAATCTAAACCATAACTAACCACAGATATGACGGTCTTTATTTTGTTCTAATCTGGAGTTATTTTTAGTAGGTAGTACGAAATACAAACCACCATATCCCTGGTTGGTTACGGTTTAGAAACTTTTTTTTTCTTTCTATGGACTTCTTAGGTAGCAGTTTAATTATGGCCAAAGTTTCATCACTGGCGAAAGAAAAGAAAAAAAAATGATGCCAAGGTCCGTACTAAAAGTTGCAAGCCCATTTACTGTATGAAAATAAGAAATATGGCTCTGTAGTGCACTAAAAATTGATTAGGATATGCAATAATTAATATCGTAACACCGAATATATAGTTTTAGACGTAATAAAAACATTTGGAAACTTTCCAAATGCCTATATACCTGAAACGGTTACGACATTTAAAGCGCATTTCACACAGAGAGCGGGCGCGGGTCGGGCGCGTTTCGGTTTACGGGCACGACCCGCCCCGCGCTCGACCCGCGCACTCGTTCAGTGTTAAGTCTTCCATTTAAATACAAAGAACTAGACCCGCCGTACTCCCGCCCCGACCCGCGCTCGACCCGCGCCCGCTCTCTGTATGAGATGCGCTTAAATACAGTGTTTTAATTGCATTCCTACATCAATTTTCTAGTGCACTACAGAGACATATTTCTTATTTCCTTACAGTAACATTACCAAATAAATTAAAAATTGTAAATATTTGACAGCTATTAGCGACGTTGCCAACTTTCTGGTTATGCCCCCTTAAGTTTAATTCCTGAAAGATATATTGTATTTTTAGATGGCTTTTTTTTTAGCGTGGTAAAATCATCAAATGAGTCCTCCAACCCCTTACTGTCAGACTTCTACTGACTAAAATCCACGGTGTCCTTCATAGCCTGTTATGTTCCGGGGTTACGGTAAGGGAATAATCCCGCGACCCCGGCAGGCTTTGGCCCTCTGAGACTCCCCCCGCCCCGTCATTATGGTGACGCTCTTTGAGGCGCGCGTGGGACACAACGCGCCGTCGACCCGGGCATGGTCCTTGGTCGGGCAGCGAGTTGCCCTTTACTCGCTGCCCGCATGCCCGCGCCTACGGTGGCCGGAGATCGTCGGGCGACGTCCGTCGCCGTGGGCGCCTACCACTGCGGCTATTTTTTTTTTTAGATGGCTAGAAAAAAAAAGTCATTCAACATTCTAAGATAAGACAAACGTACCATATGTGGGTATTTATGTCCGTTGTCGAATGCCGAGTCGTTGGCGGCGTACTGCACGCCATCTATACCTTCCACCTTCACGTCACGGTCTTTGCTCAGCGTCAAGTATCTGAAAGTAAATTATTAATATTTTATTAATTTATTTGATTTTATCCCTTCCTTAAATTTTACTTTTCAAAGCAACCTTGTCTATTACTATTGAATAAAATCGTGTTCGCAAGATTCCATATTTCTAGATTCGTGAACCGACCTTAATTTTTAGGGTTTTGTAGCTCAAAAGAAAAAACAGACCCCCTATTAGATTATTTTTTAGTAAGTTACGCTTATTATAGAAATGGCGCTGACCCTTCTTTCAGATTTTTCACAACGACCAGGTTTAGTTTACTTAATCAAATAGTAAAGAGCATCGTGATCGTGTTTTTATTGTAAAAACCGGTCTGACTTTCATACGGTATGGGTAAACTAAGGTCAGCGACCTTGTAATTTGGGACACGCATCTCATGACCATTTTTTTAAACAAGTAGGTAAAATTCAAACGGTACATCGCGATGTGTTGATAAACCTGACCAAGTCGATTGATTAGTAGTAAGCAAAGTGTCAAAATGTTAAAATCCAGTACATTTTTTAACAAAAACTATTTAAAAAAACAAAAAACCCGACTGCGTAAAAAAACTAAAAAGATAGAAACAAACCCAGTAGTTTAGAATTCACTCATTCACACTCACATTCGGGGCCCATTCAAATTATACCAATCAAATCTTCCCAAGGGGCCCCGACTGTGAGTGTGAATGAGTGAATTCTAAACTACTGGGCTTGTTCCTTTCTTTTTAGTTTTTTTACGCAGTCGGGTTTTTCGTTTTTTTTAATATTTATTTTATTTTACTATTTTTAGTTTTTGTTAGCTTTTATCAGTCCAAATTAAATTGAAACATTATAAGTTATATATATTTGGTAAACCATTTTTAAAATTGTACTTTAATTTGATACCCCACTTGATAGAATGTGAGAGATTTAAAAAAAATTTTTTAGTTCGGAACCCTTTGCACACGAGTTCGACTCACACTTGGCCAGTTTTATGTACCCAGTGACACTCTCACGTTTAAGACCAATCTAACGACACCTCTCAAGTTAAAATCCATCAAGCCAGGCTGCAGAGCAACACACAGAAACATACATACATACAATACATAAACTCGAAAAACATAACGCTCCTGGCGCAGTTGGGTAATAAGATATGTAGGATTTTACCTAATTGTTAGTTTAACTACTGATCAAGCAACTATCCCTTAACAACAATCGAAGTTTTATTTTCTAGATCACAATTTTTTGTGCAATAAGATTCGATTTTAATGTTTTTTTCCTTTGCCTTTGGTACCAAAACAGTGCTATTTCTACCTTTAATATTTATTAACAATATTTAGTGTGTATTTATAATTTCTAACATTTATAATTATGTAGTTTCTGCATGGGACAGGCCAGTCATAAACTACAGAACATACTATAGGGAAAAAAATAAAAAAACAATGTCTGGTCCCAACTTGTTCATAAATATTTCTGGCAAGCATTTTTTAAGAATTTGACTCTTATTGACTGTTAGTTGTTTTCTTATCTCCTAGACATACTACAGATAAAATTGATTCATATGCATTATCTTGAGTATAGTATAGTTGCAAGACATTGTTATCAGTGCATCAATCTGTTATCAATGTCTGCTGATAAAGAGTCATTGTATTCTGTTTGTTTCCTTTGTTTTGCTTCCTTTTTGTTGCCTTTCTAAATAGAATAATTGATTTTATTGAGGTGCTGTTGGGCATTCATTTACAGAACATCGAGCATTCGCCATTTTAAATTTTGTCGAAATGAATAATTCTTGCACAAAACAAATATTTGCATGACGTACAAGTAGTTGTTCCAAGTCTGGGTGTTTGTGTATTATCTATGTCTGTAAATGCGAAATTAAAAAAAAATAACCTGTAGCTCACCCATCCGCTCACCAGAGGCTTACCCTTAAAAATCGACCTATTTTTTTTACTCGGTTAAATCATCAAATGAGTACTCCCACCCAAGCTACGACGGGAGGGACTTCGTGTCCTTCCATAGCGCTTTACGTTCCGGGGCCACCCGATAGCCCCGTGACCTCAGCGACCTATGCGTCTGTTTTTATTTAGCCACGAGCTCTTTCATCCTTAAAAAAAAACAAAATAACATCACCAGCTAATCACTCACGTGCAAATATCCGAGGCGAAGACATACAGCTCCGGCTGACCCTTTTCAGGGGCCCACAGCTCCCCCGTAGAGCCCTTCACCTCCCCACACTCGTCCCTGTAGTCGGTCCTGTTGCGGTACCTCCACTCCTGCACGTTGCCCAGCAAGGAGAAGTCAGAGGCACCCGTGTTCATGTTGAAGGAGCCGTCGAATTCTATTGAGCCGTTGCGCTGGGGAAATTGAGAACGATTTAATATTAATAACTAGTCTTTTCGAACATTTTGGAAGGCAGTGGTCTTGGATGTGGACTAACAGTAATTGGACCAAGTAATATACCTGGTCCAAGTACTGTATCTGTCCAAAGTACTGTACCTGGTCCAAGTACTGTATCTGGCCAAAGTACTGTACTTGGTCCAAGTACTGTACAGTTCTTGGACCAGGTCTAGATCTTTGACCAGGAACAGAACTTGGACCAAGAATAGTTATAATCATTAGATCAAGAAAAGTACTTGGAGCAGGATTACGACTTGGCCAAGGCCTTGATGTTTTAAAATCATGTTTGAAATCCAGGGCCATAATACTAACGTAAAACTGACATTGTTATACTTTTTCGGGAAGTCAGCATGAGAATTATTGTCTCTTTAATGATAAAATGATGAACCAATACTACAGTATCTAGACCACATCTATCTAATTGGCTATTTCAGACATGCATTCATGGAAAGAAGAAATATGCAGTATTATTGATTCCTATCGGTATAATTGAACGTGCGCACGTGCCATGTTGAAAGTGTAGACTGTAATCTAACACGTCTACCGATTATACTAATTAAATTATTTTAATTCGATCAGCGTCTCACGTAATCCAATAAATAAATTAATCGTCTTGTTGTTTTGTATTATTGTTAGTCACAGGATTTATGGATGAAATGGGCATTTTTTAAAGTTAATTAAATTACAAAGTTCAATTTTATTTCAAACATTATCAAAGTATATTTTTTTCCTTGTTTTATATTATCCGCACGTATATAATAGTTGAACTTGAATTTCAAAGATGGAAGGATTGTGTGTGCAATTGTGCATAAAAATAGGAGGTAATCTTAACGACACGGTTTGTGCAGTAGCTGAGCGATGGACTGGTGCGCTGTGTGTCGCGGGTTCGATACCCACACGGAACAAATATTTGTACGATCTGCAAGTAGTTGTTCCAGGTCTGGATGTTTGTGACCGATACGCCGCAAACTCAGTCCGCTGCTAATAGTTTGTCTACTGGGGACACAGCATTGGGTTCGACCTCATCTGGCAGCACGGAATCGCCTTTTTCCGTCGCCCTTTCTCTTTCTGCAGCTTAGAACTGCCATTTGCTAGACTGAGACAGAAAGCATAATGCGATAGCACGCGGCGGAATCCCGAGGCGATCGGCATTACGGACAAAATGCAATTTCTGTCTCGGTCTAGCAAATGGCAGTTCTAAGCGACAGAAAGAAAAAGGGCGACGGAAAAAGGCGATTCCGTGCTGCCACATGAGGTCCAACCCTTAGACTGGAATACGACCGCCACATAGTTGAGTCTAGGCATATTATGATGATAGGTAAAAACTCACAATTACATAAACAAAGTTATTTTACCATCATGTAAGTTTTGACGTCATCCCTGGCGCATTATACCTAGTTGCACTCATACAAGTACCTCTTATCTAGATAATATTGTGATCATAGTGTCCATAATTATTATTTATAAAATGTGTCAACTAAGTAAATAATATTGTGGTTTTGCATGTATTTAAATAGATAAGTACTAGAAATCTAGAATCATCACTTTTATAAATAGAAGATCGAAGTGTGAAATTCCTATTTATTTATACCTATAACTTGCAAACGGCAAAACGCTCCGCTTTACACAATAGTGGTAAAATAATAAAAAAAGGTTTGTTTTGACCTAATAGAAGAGCAGGAAGACCATGATAATAATATATGCAAATCAATTGGCAAATCATCATTCAGTGTTGCTTTTTTTTTCTGTCTGTCATTTTGGCCAGCGACATTAAAAAAAACCTAAAACATTTTTGCTAACTAAAAAAGGTTCCATTCACATTATTTAATTGACACGAAGACCTAGCCCATACGCAGCCACACTTATTACTTGCACATCATTACACAATGTAGAAAGCAGTACGCAAGTATGATCCATGAAGGAATTCTTCGATCGTAACTAGCTGTGCTGCAATCTAATAGCTGTTGTATGTGTAGCGTCATAACGTGCATTGTAGGTTGTAGAGGGGAGGGATTGCACCTCAGATGTACAATCGACAAAGTTGAATCATGACCCATTTTGTCAATAAGTCGTTTGAATCCGTCAAACTGACAAAGATCAAAATCGTTACCATATACAAACTTGTAGAATATTCAGGCGCGGGGTTTCATTTGGATCAGAAAGATAAACGGCACTGAGGTTGCTTGAGAAGTGGTATATTCACAATTTATTCACGAGTACACTAATTGTTGTTGTTTTTGAGGCGTTCGACACCAGACTGCCCGTTACATTCAATGTATGTTTACGCGAATGTGGACCTAATTGTATTTGAATGTCTGTAGGAAAATAAGCTTATGGTGGGTCATGATTCAACTTTGTCGATTGTACATTAATAATACAAGTGCCTCTCAAAAATAAATTGTTCGAATGGCACTTGCAATAGCATTTGAAATCTAAGGTGACGTGATTTCAAAACATTGTGAAACATTTTTGAAAAAGAGTAAGTATCGAGTTTCTTGCCCATTCTTCTCCATGCAACCTACCTTAGCGAATGGATGTAGAATCAATCCCACCCCTTCCTATTTCCTTTAAATTTAAAAATCGACGTTCAAAAGTGCTCTTGGAATAAATGATTTGACTTTGACTTTGATGGAACACTGCATCGTATGACGGAGTGGAGCATGGGAAAACGTGTTTTTATGTTGCTTAAAGATATCTCTTTGCAGAGAAAACACGCGTAGAACAACACAAACCGTATTCACACAGCGGTGCGCCTGATGTAGGGCAGTCTACTCAATAGGGAAAAGTGAACTGCCCTAAGGTGAGGGCTCATTCAGACGAGTGGCAACGCGACGACGCGACGGTAGCCCTCAGTACATGGATGGCAGCCGTCGCCTGCTATTTATTGACGGCAGATGCTACTGCCCGTGGGTTCGAATCCCGGCAGGCGCATTACTTTGTGTAATTTATTTCATCACCACTGCTCTCAAAACGGTGAAGGAAAACATCGTGAGGAAACCGGCATGTCCTAGAACCAAAAATTCGAAGACATGTGACATCCACCAATCCGCACTGGGCCCGCGTGGTGGATTATGGCCCACCCCCTCTCACAGAGAGGAGGCCTGTGTCCCAGCAGTGGGAACATTAATAGGCTGATGATGATGATGATGAGATGCTACTGCAGCTGTCGCCACCTGACTCAGGCTGACGCCGACGAAAATCCAAACTCCCATGGCGTAAAATCCAGATAATAAGTCCCTTAGTGTTAACTTTTGTTTCGATCTGTCAAAGTTGGTGCACATTCAAGAGCTGAAAGACGCTAGTGAAGGTGTTAAAGTGGTTGCTGGTTTTGATCGTCAGTTAGTGATCGCTCAACCACTGTGCCAACCGTGTCGCCAATTACGTTCCAGGGTCACTGTCATCTTTGTCATAAAAGGATCCAAATTCAGACTACTGTTGTTCATTCCTAATTGGAAGAACCCAATAACATTGATGCTGGACCTGGGAATCGAACCTACTAACGGGGCAAATATCCCCAAGTTAGCATAAATAGTGTAAAGTAGGTAAAACGTAGTATAATGTGTTCATTGTGCCGTGACATTGAAAAGTCGGTCATGCGCACCGTTATGTAATGAAATTCGCGCAATTGCAGTTATGAAACTGAATGGTGCGCTGTATTGCTAGAACCATTTGATGCCGCTAACATGCCTATTGAAGATAGTTTTTATCCTTTACCATGGCATAATATTAATAGTCCTAACTTATATTACAAATGCGAAATTAATTTTGTTTTTTGTCACCCTTTTCACTCTCAAACCACTGAACCGATTCTCCTGAAATTTTCCATTTAATTATGTAAATTGTCAGATGTACAGAGTTTCAGAGACGGATATAGGGTTTCTTTCATCCCAAAAAGTACTTTTCCTGAGAAAAACAACAATAATGTTCGTAAGGTAATTAGTGCCACAAGCAAAGTTGGATTCAAAAGCTAGTTTTTATTTAAATCAATATCTAGATTTTTGCAAACAATTGTACATTTATATGAACGCTATATCTCTTTATGTAGATAACAGACAGGAACTGGACTTCCTGACTTCCTATCAGTAATATAAGCAAAAACACATAACAGGCAACATATTGACAAAAGCAATAAATTGCAAAAATTAATCTGACAGTAAGAATTTCGGAAATAATGGACACGTATAAATGTATTTTAACCGACTTCAAAAAAGGAGGAGGTTGTCAATTCGGTTGTTTTTTTATGTAGTTACACCGATTAATCCGAGGTTTCTAGTCCGATTAGTGTGATTCTTTTTTTTTGTTTGATGCAGTATACTTGCCATTTGGTCCCAAACATCCAATTTGGTTCAGTGCTTTTTATTTTGTGAGCATTTTTTGATTTCTACTATGTGGATGAATTGATGATCTTTATTTTGTGTGCTAGTTTTTTTTTGTTGATTGAAGATATATCGCATCAAAATTGGAGAGTGACCAAGTAAAAACTGTACTTGCTTGTGACGTATTCGCAATTTTAAAAGGGTTTATCGTCAATTTCGGTTAACTTAGTTTTGTCAAAGTCAAATACGCTATTACGTTTGTTTACCTACGGAACCTATTTATTTATTAGGTGATGGGGATAATCAAACTGCACTTTATTTTAACCTTGATATTACATTCGTCCCGTTTGTGCTGAGCTGAATAGCGTCCTAACATTTTTTTTATAGTTTGGTAAATTGGCAAACAATTGTGGAAGGCCAATTGATGTCAAGTTTTTATCTTGTCTATCTAGGTATATATTCTCTAAAAGACCATTTCTAGGCTGTACGCTATGACGAGCTCGTCTTCGAAACCGAGGCTTGTCATTGTGTCAAGATACGTCGCTGTAAATAACTTAGTGAATACGAAACTTTAGTTTCGACTGTGGTAGCACTGCACTCAAGGCTGTATCCTCTTAAGACATTAACGAAACCTTGAATCTTTGAAAAAAAGCTGACATATCTCTGCAAATATCCCGAGTATTTTTGACTTAAAAACGTTGATTTTTGCAAATACAAAGAAGGTACATAATAAGAAACCACATAGTCTATCAAAATTGACATAGCCTGCGTCTTCTTATCGATAGTCAAACAATTTAGTCACTACGTAGGTAAAGAATCGTCATGTCAAACACGATTATTAAATTTTAATAGCATTTTTTTAGCCTTTATGGTGATTGCGTCGATGTTGCCCGCGAAATTCAAATTTTCTTACGTTTTTTGCAATTTGCAATCCAGTGACATGTCGTAACTTTATCAAAATATGAATGGCGGTAATAATAAGTATAATTTTAAATATTAAAATTATCAAAACATTCGCTCCACCAGCTCTCACATAGAAAAGCTTCTTCTTGTTAAAATCTCCGAAATCTAACTTTGATGCAAAAAACGTAAGAAAATTTGAATTTCGCGGGCTGGTTGGAACATTCCCCTTATATAAAATTAACAAGGCACATAAAAGAATATCCAGCAAAATTGAAGTATGCAACAAAAAGGAGTTAGAAATTAACTTATTATAAATATACGATTAACTTTTAATAAGGTATGGAAGTACTATTATATTAGGTATTCTATGGTATGGAGTAGAAATATTTGACAGCACGGTTGGCGCAGTAGCTGAGCGATAGTCTGCTGCGCAGCCGATCATGAGTTCGATCCCCGCACGAAACAAATATTTGTATGACCTACAAGTACTTTAGTATTCCGGGTCTGGCTGTTTGTACATAGGCTGAAACTATGTTTTAAAGTGTCCTAACTATCCTTAGGAAATTGATGTAGAAGTTACTAGATGATAACTACATAAGACACGGGACTGACCTTAGCGAACAGTAATTGCTGCAAACTGAATGATGAGCTCAGTAATTGGAGAATGAGTCATATAACTACCGGACAGTGGTATCTATTCGTTTTTCTTTTAATTTCACTACGCATCTCCTGTGACGTGGGTTCGTTAACATACAAATAAACTCACATACACGCACGTCCAGACCGGAAGCCTATTTCCAAAGCCTATACTATTTCAGTCACGAGTCAGACTATAATCGATGAGCTTTTGTTTGTGCATATTTCTCAACAATACCTAATCTACCTCAATAAAAAACTTGACTCAAATAGATTAGCTTTTTGTTTTGATATTTTCAAAGAAAATGCACGGACAAAACCTAGTAGCATTTTAGTCACGCACGAGTCAAACTCTAAAAAACAAAGACGAGTTTTTTACTGAGATAGATTAGGTATTGTTGAGAAATATGCACAAACAAAAGCTCATCGATTAGAGTCCGACTCGTGACTGAAATCGGGAACAACTACTTGTAAATCATACAAATATTGCACCGAGCGGGAATCGAACCTTCGACACGCAGCGCAGCAGACCAATCGCTTAGCCAGTACGCTAACCGTGCGGTAATTCAAGATGATTCATCCCGGGAAGTAGTTACTACAACAAAATCATCAAACGTGATGTTTACTTATCACAGCGACGATAACAGTACAGTTTATAGTTCAAATGAATCACCAAACGACAATTATTAACATTCTACATAATTATATTTGTGTTGGTCAAACCTTGCTCTATAAATATTATATGCGTAGTAGTATATTAGGTACTTAATACAAGCTTTGTTGTGACATAAACAATTCATTGTTTTTCTGCCACTGTCTGATTAAATATCTTTGGTATTGTGGTCGCGACTGTTGAGCATGAGGTCAAAGGTTCTAATCCTGTCCAGCAATATTATTGGAGTTTCCCATCAAGCCCAGAATCTAAACCCACCCGATTGATGGTCTTTATGGATATTGTCATATTATTATTATGCCTTTTTTTTAGGTAGTAAAATCATCAAGTGAGTCGGCCAGCCCTGGGAGCGAATGGGATTGAAGTCGTACTGGCTAAAATTCAACGTTCCTTCAATTGCCGTTTACGTTCCAGGGTTACAGTTACTCGTTTGGACAGTTTTTCAGACTCGTAGGACATAATTGAAAAAAAATACGATGGTAACACCGCAGCTCCCCTACCCAACGGAAAAACAGTTATTATGTTATAAAACTTATGATTTTATGAATCACAGTGTAATAATTAAGAATATCATAATTATTATGTGTCAGTCGCACTTTGCTCCTAGTTAGATAAATAACGGACGCTTTGTTGTGGTGCAAAAAAAAACATTGTTTTGTCTAAATATTGCTCGTTTCCTGTGCTAAGTAGGTCACGAACCCCACCGTCGTATCTCCACGTTGTCGTCGTGGTGGGGCTTATAAACTAAGAGGGATACACCGGGGAAAGGCGCGCCGCCTGGAGGATCGAGCAGTTAGCTCGAGCTTTCAGGCGGCGCGGGCCCATGTCGTCTGAGACTGGGTCAGGGGGGGAAATGCTCACTTCCGGTACGCGTCTAGTCTATAGACGTAACCGTGAAGTGAGCCGGGGAGGGAAATTCGGGGTTAGGATAGAGGAACTCACCTCTTTAAAAAAGTGAAAAACAAACATGAAAAAGTGCGGTAAAGAGTTATTACCCCAGGCGGGTACCAGCTGCTCAGCAGCTGGAGAATCCCGCACCGGCTCCGGCCGGTCAGTCCCACCGTACTCTGGGGGGGACAAACAACACTTTTATCCTGTTTTCGCTCCGGCAGTCGCCGCATTGAGCCAGGGAGGCTCACGTGCCCGTGAGGAGGAGTCACTGGACTTGTCCAGTACGTCCGATTCACAGGCACCGAAGGACGAGCGGGCACAGAGTGCCGCTCCGAGGAGGGAGGGGGCGCTGGTCCTCGAGTCGGACTCCGACTCGGGATCAGACGCCATGAGCTTCCAGAGCGTAGGCTCTGGGAGCGTAACGAGGAGGAGCGAGGGGAGCGCCAATAGGAGGACCGAGTTCCTCAAGCGCCCCCGACAAGTTCTATCCTCGTCTGAGGAGGGTCCTGCCTCGGGCCCAAAGATCCCCACTAGTGTGCGGGGTAAAGGCCGATGCAGGACTGGAGGAGCTGGAGGTAGAGAGCTCACGACTGAGCCCTCCCTCGAAGAGACCGTGGAGGACGCCCTTCGCACCCTGACCCGCAATAAGCCGGGGAAAAAGGCGACGAAGGACAGGGCCATAACAGCGGTCACGGCAAAAATCGTGGCGGCGGCGACAGACAGCCTCGGCCGGCCACCGCCCGCATCGACATCAGCGGACGAAATGTCCCAAATGCGGGCGGAGGTCGCCAAGCTCACGGCGGCGATGGATGCTCTCCGTAAGGAGAACATCCAGCTGAAAGCGGAGCTGGCCGGATTGCGGAAGGGGGGCCGAAGAGAGGAGGTCCCGCAGGCGCAGGCGCGAACGCAGACGCAGGCGCAGACGCGGCAGAAGGAGCCGCCGGCGAAGTCCGCACCAGTAGAAGACAGCAACGCTGTCCTAAATCTGGTGCGGCAGGAGCTAGCGGCCTTCAACCAGCGCTTTACAGCGCTGGAAAACCGTGTCTTGCGCCCCCCGCTCGCGTCCTCCTACGCGGCCGTAGCGGCTTCCACGCCGCCCAGGCCAGCCCAGGAGAAGCGGGCCGCGGCGAAACCAGCGGCGAAACCTCCGACACCGCCAAAACAGGCCCAACAGGCCACGGCGAGAGCGGCCCCGGCGGCGGCGGCACCGGCTGGGGCGAAGGCGGCCCCGCAGAGCTCGGCTGCCAGAAAGAGGAAGGGTGTTCCGGCGGCGGCGGCGGTGAGCCAGCCGTCCCGAGCTGTCCCGCCTACGCAGCCCTCGCGTCCTCCCCCAGCCGATGCCGAATGGCAGGTGGCGGGAGAGAGCAGGGCCGCAAAAAAGAAAAGGCGACGGCAGCGACGGAAGCAGCGGAAGCGAACCGTCGCGGCGAAACTCCGCGCCCCCAAGACCGCGGCTGTAGTAATCACTCTGCAGCCGGACGCGGTCAAAAGGGGCGTGACGTACCGCGACGTGTTCGCGAAGGCGAAGGAGGCAGTGAACCTCCGGGAGCTGGGAATCGACGGGGGTCTCCGGGTGCAAGTCACCGCGACGGGGGCCAGGCTGCTGTCGATTCCCGGCGCCTCCAGTGGTCCGACCGCTGACGCTCTGGCCGAACGGCTTAGAGCGTCCTTAAACGCGGAGGAGGCTCGGGTGTCCAGGCCCGTAAAGCGCGCAGATCTGCGCATAATGGGCCTGGACGACTCGATCACGGAGGGGGACGTGGTGGCCGCCGTCGGCAGGGTTGGGGAATGCCCTGTCGACCAAATCAAGGCTGGCACCCTTCGCCCGGACTTTGCGGGGCTGCTGTCGGTGACAGTGAGCTGCCCCGTGTCCGCGGCTAAAAAGATAGGGGAGGGCCGAAGGCTCTTGGTCGGCTGGGTGTCCGCGCAGGTGAAACTGCTGGAACCCAGACCTCTGAGGTGCTTCCGCTGCCAAGTGGGTAACCACACGGCATGCAAGTGCACTTCAGAGGTGGACCGCAGCGGCGACTGCTTCCGCTGCGGTCGGCCCGGTCACAAGGCCGGCTCTTGTAATGCCCCGCCGCACTGCTTCTTATGTGCGGCGGCTGGTAAGCCGGCCGAACACCGGGCAGGGGGCAAGTCCTGCGCCCCGCCCGCCAAGACCAAGAGCAGAGGTAGGCCCTCTGCCACCGCTGTCCCCGCTACTGCCGCCGCCGCCGCAGCTCCTGCTGCCGCCGCCGCCGCCGCCGCCACCGCCGCCGCCGCCGCCGTCGCCGCCGCCGCCGCCGTGGCCACGCCCTCGAGGAGGGCCCTGGAGGAGGCCTCAATGGATTCAGATTAATGTCTCCATTGCGCTTCCTCCAGGCGAACATCAACCACTGCGCCGCTGCTCAGGATCTCTTGCTCCAGAGCATGGCGCAGTGGTTGATCAACGTCGCCGTGGTCGCCGAGCCGTATTTTGTCCTGCCCAGGAATGACTGGGTAGCGGACCTGGACGGCTCGGTGACCCTAATTTCGTCGGCCGCCGCCGGTACCCCGCCCCTCGATCGTGTCGAGAGAGGGCACGGGTTTGTCGCAGCCCGGTTCGGGGAGATCGCCGTGGTAGGCGTTTACTTCTCCCCGAACCGATCTATCGCCGAGTTCCAAGACTCCCTAGAGGAGCTGGGAGACGTCGTCGTCGCCCTCGGTTCCCTCCCCGCGCTCGTCCTGGGGGACTTCAACGCCAAAAGTCCGGCTTGGGGTTCCCGGAGCACGGACTGTTATCGGGGCAGGAGGCTCGAGCGCTGGGCCCGTGCGCATGGCCTGGTGATCGAGAACCGGGGTTCCGTCCCCACGTGCGTGCGGTGGACGGGCGAGTCGGTGGTAGACGTAACGTTTGCCAGCGCCGCCCTGTCGCCGCGCGTCACCGACTGGCGTGTTGTGGAGGAGGTGGAGACCTATTCCGACCACCGGTATATCCGGTTCGACGTCTCCACCCAGACCTCAGACGCGCCGGTCTCAAGTGGACGGAACCTAAGTGGTCCGCGATGGGCGCTGAAGCAGCTGGACCGGGAGCTATTCCTGGAAGCCTCGATCGTGCAGGCCTGGGTGTCACCACCGGACAGGCCTGCCGACGTAGACGACGAGGCTGAGTGGTTCCGGGAGGCCATGTCGGAAATCTGTGACGTGGCCATGCCCCGGGTCCGGCAAGGACGCGCCCGGCGTCAGCTGTACTGGTGGTCAAGCGAGTTGGCAGCGCTGCGCGAAGCGTGCGTTGCTGCGCGCCGCCGGTACACCAGATTCCGCAGGCGCCGCACCCGACCTCCGGATGCGGCGACTGTAGAGGCGGAGCTGCATGAGGGCTACAGGGCAGCGAAGACCGCCCTCCGCGACGCGATCTGGCGGGCCAAGGAATTGGCCCGCGAGGAGATGCTGGGGACTCTGGACGGGGACCCATGGGGCCGCCCCTACAAGTGGGTGAGAGAAAAGCTCCGCCCCTGGGCCCCCCCGTTGACGCAGAGTCTCCGGCCTCAGTTCGTGGAGGACGTGGTGAGCGCCCTGTTCCCTTCGCGAGGGGAGGAGTATGCTCCCCCGCCCATGGCTCCGTCTCCGACGGAATCTGAGGAGGAAGCTGACGCAAACGCGGATCACAGCAGCGACGACGACGTCTACGACGCTCCAGAGGTGACCGAGGTAGACCTGAGAGTGGCGGTACAACGGCTCAAAGCCAAAAATACCGCCCCAGGACCCGACGGCCTGCCAGGAAAAGCCTGGGTCCTGGCCTTCGGGACTCTCGGGCCTCGACTAGGGGGGCTCTTAAGCGCGTGCCTGGAGAGGGGCCGGTTCCCGCTTCGTTGGAAGACGGGTAAACTGGTCCTGATCCAGAAGTCCGGGCGCCCTGCGGACTCTCCGTCCGCATTCCGGCCCATCGTGCTGCTCGACGAGGTGGGCAAGCTCTTTGAGAGAGTAATTGCAGACCGCCTCGCCGGGCACCTGAATCGAGTGGGTCCGAACCTGTCGGAGAGCCAGTTCGGCTTCCGCAGGGGGCGCTCGACCGTGGACGCAATCATGCGCGTGAGAGCCCTCACGACGGGGGATGCAGTGGCCCGGGGCAGGGTCGTCTTGGCGGTGTCTCTGGACATCACCAATGCCTTCAACACCCTGCCCTGGAGTTGCATCAGGGAGGCACTCCGGTATCACCGGGTGCCGACCTACCTCCGCCGAATAGTCGAGGACTACCTGACGGACAGAGCCGTCATCTACCCCGGTCACCGGGGAGAGTGGAACCGGCGAGAGATGTCGTGCGGTGTTCCACAGGGTTCGGTCCTGGGACCGCCCTTGTGGAACATCGGTTACGACTGGGTGCTGCGCAGCGACCTCCCTGACGGCGTCAGCGTAATTTGTTACGCTGACGACACGCTCGTCCTTGCACAGGGAGAGTCGCACCAGGCGGCGGCCGACGTGGCGACGGAAGCGGTCGCGACAGTCGTTCAGAGGATCCGGCGGTTGGGACTCGAGGTGGCGCTGCACAAGACGGAGGCCATGTGTTTTCATGGCCGCCGTAACGCGCCACAGTCGAGTTACAGCATTACGGTGGAAGGAGTTCCAATCGGCGTACAGGGGACGATGAAGTACCTGGGACTCGTCCTCGACAGCCGGTGGAACTTCAGGGAGCATTTCCTGAGTTTGGCCCCAAAGCTGAACCGTACAGCAGCCGCCCTCAGGCGACTGCTGCCCAATCTCAGCGGGCCAAACGCTTCCTGCCGTAGGCTGTACGCTGGCGTCGTGCGGTCCATGGCCCTCTACGGGGCCCCTGTGTGGGCCCTGAGCATCCGGACGCGACCACAGAAGCTGGCCGCATGCCAGAGGGTCATGGCTATCCGAATGATCCGGGGATACCGCACGATTGCCGGCGAATCGGCCAACCTGCTTGCCGGATTGCTGCCTTGGGATCTGGAGGCGACTGCCCTCCAGCGCGTCTATGAGTGGCGCGTGGAGGCGCAGAGCCGGGGCGTGACCCCGCTGCCTCGCGAAGTCGAGGCGCGGCGCGAAGACCTCCGGCGCGATCTCAGGGCAGTATGGAAGGAACGACTGTCGCGACCGACGGCCGGGCACGCCGCAATTGCGGCGGTAAGACCCCTCTTTGAGGAGTGGCTGGAGAGAAGTCATGGCGTCCTGACCTACCGCTTGACGCAGGTCCTCACCGGACACGGAAGTTTCGGGAGGTACCTGTGGCTGATGCGAAAGGAGGAGACGCCTGGGTGTCACCACTGCGAAGATCGCCCGGAGGACACGGTGGAGCATACGGTGCAAGACTGCCCAGCTTGGGCGGAGCACCGACGTGTCCTCACGGCTGCGATAGGCGGAGACCTCTCGCGCCCGGCATTGGTTGCGGCCATGCTGCGGGGCGAGACGGAGTGGGAAGCGGTCAGCTCCTTCTGCGAGGCAGTAATGCTCGTCAAGGAGGAGGCAGGCCGCGAGCGAGAGAGGACAGCGTCCTCCCTCCGCCCCAGCCGCAGTGGTAGGCGCCCACGGCGACGGACGTCGCAAGATGATCTCCGGCCACCGTAGGCGCGGGCATGCGGGCAGCGAGTAAAGGGCAACTCGCTGCCCGACCAAGGACCATGCCCGGGTCGACGGCGCGTTGTGTCCCACGCGCGCCTCAAAGAGCGTCAGCATAATGACGGGGCCCCCCTCTCAGAGGGCCAAAGCCTGCCGGGGTCGCGGGATTATTCCCTAACCGTAACCCCGGAACGTAACAGGCTATGAAGGACACCGTGGATTTTAGTCAGTAGAAGTCTGACAGTCCCTCCCGCCCTGCCCGGGGTTGGAGGACTCATTTGATGATTTTACCACGCTAAAAAAAAAAAAAAAAAAAAAAGTAGGTCACGAAAGATATAAGGGTAACAAAGAGTCAATGACGCAAAATATTTTATTTGCTTTTAATTTTCTCGGAAGTGATACTCTAAGTAGACATTGGGCGTTTTTCCATTAGACGGCACGGCACCGGCACGGCACCGGCACGGCACCGGCATGGCCGTGCACCGGCACCGGCGCCGGGGCTTCGTTTTTCCACTGCACCGGTTCCTAACCGGCCCGGCAACGGCAACGGCGGTTTTATTTCTTACTAGCTGTGCCCGCGACTTCGTTCGCGCGGATGTCGGAATTTAACAATGTATTTTTTAGTGCGAAGCGACTAATTTTCGCCACGTTTTTCAATATATTTGAATAACAATTCAAAAATATTTTATGTGTTTGATCGCCCTCTGTTGTTCAAAGACAGTACCATTCAATTGCTACTGGATTAGAGTAATGAATGAAAAATTAATTATAGAAATAAAAAAATATTATGTTGATATAAATCTATAATATAAAAAACCGGCCAAGTGCGTGTCGGGCCACGCACAGTGTAGGGTTCCGTAGTTGCCCATCAAAATACTTATGCGAACTAACGAAACTGATTCGCTGAATTTAATTTTAAAAAGAATAATTTTCAAACTCGGTCCTGGAGTCTTTGAGAAATCGGGGAAAATACATAAGAAAAAAGATTACAACGAATTTAGAACCTCCTCCTTTTTTTTAATTTAGTTAAAAATAGTTGACGATAAAAACCTACCTAACCCCAAAAAACCTACCGTAAAAACAAACCTAATAAAGCTGTAAAAATAAAGTTGACAAACTTACATTTGCAGTTGATTTATTGTTTCTCCGATACATTTTGTTTAAGAAAAATTTTATCCAAGTACATTTTATAAGTTGGTCGACTATTACTCGTAAAGTTGTAAAGCCTACTTAGTCATGATAATTTTCTTTTAAACTTCGTTATTTATACTACTATTGTGAATTTTTTCACACCCCCAAACATAACCGTTTAGCTGGTAGAGGGGGGGGGACACTCGAATCGAGCAAAATTTAGCACTTTAAAGCTTAATATTTCACAAACGAATTTTTTTATCAAAAAATTGTTAATGGAAACTATCATTATTTTTTAAAGGCCTATTTAATGATACCCCACACTAAGGGGTACGCGAGAAAAAAAAAATCCTCACTTTACGTGTAAGTACTGGAGGTACCCTAAAAAAAAATATTTTACGAGATTTTATTTTACCACTTTTTCGGCACAACAAATCCGTATATTTACACCAAATTACAGCTCTCTAGTACTGTGCGTCTCTGAGCTAAACTGCGGACAGACGGACGGACGGACGGACGGACGGACGGACATGGCGAAACTATAAGGGTTCCTTGTTGACTACGGAACCCTAAAAATGGATCGCTAAATGTGTTGCTAAGAGCATAACTTGAAAACGGCTGGACCGATTCGGATGATTCTTTTTTTGTTGTGTTTGTAACCATCAGGACCAGGTTAATAAGGACTAAAATATTCTTTTTTTTTTAAACTTTCTGTTATGAAACGCATAATGTATGTTATTCGTCATCTGTTTTTCGTTCCAACTGAAGTATCGTATAAGAACGTCTATTTGAAGATCATTGACAGCAACGTCAATGGTCTAGAGGTTATACGATTGGACCGAAGTATTTAGGGCACAAGTTCGAATCTCATCAGGATGGTATTTTTTTGTGAATACTTTTTTTGCTCAATGACTTTTTTTTAATTTCCAGCAGAAATTGAAAAAATAAACGGACTTTTCTTAAACAACTAATTTTTTGTTTTGTTTTTGAGATGTTTAAATTATCAAATGATTTCTTTCGCTTTGGGTGACTGTCGGATCACCAGACTTGACCAGAAAATATAAGCATGTAATTGTAAGACTACCACAGACCAATTACTTCTGATGGAACGACGTATGTCGGGTCAGGTTTTTACTGTTTGCTTACTCGCCAGGAAATCAAACAAGAAATTTCGTTTACCATAAAGTTCTCGGACACAGATGTTTCGGGAGAACGTCTGGGTGTCACCAGTGCGAGGATCGCCCGGAGGACACGTGCATACACGACAGGTGGAGCATATACGATGCAGGACTGCCCCGCTTGGGCAGAGGACCGCCGTGTCCTCACGCAGGCGATAGGTGACGACCTCGCGACTCAAAAAGCGTCAGCATAATGACGGGGCTTCCCTCTAGAGGGCCAAAGCCTGCCGGGGTCGCGGGACTTATCTCATTACCGTGACTCTGGAACGTAAAGGGCTATTGAAGGACGCCATGGATTTTAGTCAGTACAAGTCTGACAGTCCCTCCCGCCCTGCCCTGGGTGGGAAGACTCATTTGATAATTTAAAAGTTAAAGTTAAAGTTCTACAATAAAAATAGGTAAAACTTAATATTGAATAAGTAAAATAAGAAATCTGAAATTGTAATTTTCAGTGTGATTTTTAGTGACTTTTGAAAAGAATTTTAACTTTTTTATTAATTTTGTGTTTATTATCAACTTTCTTTAAAAGTTTCCTCTATGTAGCTGTGCTGCGAGGATGTAAAAGTTGAGCTACGAAACTGTGTGACCGTTTCCATTGATGCTACGCTATGTAGCTGTGCGAGTAAGATTCGCTGTCACAATGTAGCTACGCTACGCAGGGCCCCCGCTACCATAATTATGTGCAAACTATGCAATGCACACGGGCGCCATCCTCTAAGGACGCCAAAGCTAAGGGCCCAAAAAATATTTATTCAAAAATATAAAACAAAATTAATTTTGAAATAGGAGTTGAGAACTTATAGGATTAGGTTTAAGTACCTTCTAAAGACTTCAAATATTTGATCTCACTTTTAGATTAAAACTTGAAGTCCGGAAACTTTTTACTTTTAGAGCTGACTGTGGTCGGTTTTCTATGAAGAATTACCGTGTCCTATTCCAAAAACCTAAAAAATTTCGCGCTCGCTTCGCTCGCGCTTCAAATAAGGTTGATGTTTGCTTTTCTTAAGCTCTCTTTTGTTGGCTCATTTTTCAATTGCAAATGCTTCTTATGTGGTCTACACAATTAAAAATTTTAAGTTTGTCTTCTAAAAAAGATAATTCAAAATTCTTTAAGGGGCGCTAATATCCTTTTTTGCACACAGTCGCCAAAATCCTTTTTTCCACACAGGCCCCAGTAGTCCTTACGGGGGCCCTAGCGCTACGAAAATGCGCCGCTACGAGGTAGCTGCGCTACGAAGAAGCGTATCTGCTGCACTACAAAGATGCGTAGCTGCGCTACGAAGATGCGCTGTCACAAGGTAGCTGCGCAGCTCGAGCTATGCGATGTATCGATTGTACGGAAAACGACCAAATAGCATGCATCCATAGCACGAAGCGATAGCACGCAGCCACAGCAGGCAACCATAGCGCGCTGCTTTTCATATAAAACCACATCTTAGTTGAATCCGTTTCCACCAGTGCTGTGCTATGTAAATATGATTGGTGGATATCAAACCGCAGCAACGTAGCATAGCGCATGTCTGGTGGAAAAGCAGCCTTATGATTTTCACACAAAAATTAAAATTTTGGGGGTTCCAAATACTTTTTTTTTTTAGCGTGATAAAATCATCAAATGAGTCCTCCAACCCCGGGCAGGGCGGGAGGGACTGTCAGACTTGTACTGACTAAAATCCACGGTGTCCTTCATAGCCTGTTAAGTTCCGGGGTTACGGTAAGGGAATAATCCCGCGACCCCGGCAGGCTTTGACCCTCTGAGAGGGGGGCCCCGTCATTGTGCTGACGCTCTTTGAGGCGCGCGTGGGACACAACGCGCCGTCGACCCGGGCATGGTCCTTGGTCGGGCAGCGAGTTGCCCTTTACTCGCTGCCCGCATGCCCGCGCCTACAGTGGCCGGAGATCATCGAGCGACGTCCGTCGCCGTGGGCGCCTACCACTGCGGCTGGGGCGGAGGGAGGACGCTGTCCTCTCTCGCTCGCGGCCTGCCTCCTCCTTTGCGAGCATTACTGCCTCGCAGAAGGAGCTAACCGCTTCCCACTCCGTCTCGCCCCGCAGCATGGCCGCAACCAATGCCGGGCGCGAGAGGTCTCCGCCTATCGCAGCCGTAAGGACACGTCGGTGCTCCGCCCAAGCTGGGCAGTCTTGCACCGTATGCTCCACCGTGTCCTCCGGGCGATCTTCGCAGTGGTGACACCCAGGCGTCTCCTCCGGGTTCCCCATACTTTGAACTGAAACTCCAATTCCATATGGTGTGGGGTACCTATGGATAGGTCTTTAAAAATGTTATTGAATTTACAATGTTTTTTTTCTAAACTGCACACTTCCAATGTGGTAAAATGTGTCCTCCCTCCTGTAACTTCCAAAATAAGAGAATGAAAAAACTAAAAAAAAATACATAATTATGATTATACACTACCATGCCAACTTCCTGCGAAAACTGTTGAACGAGATCAAGTAATTAGTTTTTTTTTTATGTCATAATTCGTAAACCGCAATTTACTTTTTCAAGTTACAACCAACTACTAGAACTTTTATATTATGTTACTTGCTGCTACACGGAACCCTTTATGGGCGAGTCCAACTCGCCCTTGGCCGTTTTTTAAATAGCAGAATAAAATATGAAGAAAAAAAACTAAAAGAGTCGACTGTTAGGCGGTACGAAGTTCGCCGGGTCAGCTAGTAATAAATAAAAATGTTATGTTTCATTTTTATGTAATTCATTGAATGACACACAAGAACATATATTTCTTCTAAAAAACAAAATAACATGATCATTAGACTTTCAGAAGTGGAGGGGACGACTGTCGCGACCGAAGGCCGGGCACGCCGCAATTGCGGCGGTAAGACCCCTCTTTGAGGAGTGGCTGGAGAGAAGTCATGGCGTCCTGACCTACCGCTTGACGCAGGTCCTCACCGGACACGGAAGTTTCGGGAGGTACCTGTGGCTGATGCGAAAGGAGGAGACGCCTGGGTGTCACCACTGCGAAGATCGCCCGGAGGACACGGTGGAGCATACGGTGCAAGACTGCCCGGCTTGGGCGGAGCACCGACGTATCCTCACGGCTGCGATAGGCGGAGACCTCTCCCGCCCGGCATTGGTTGCGGCCATGCTGCGGGGCGAGACGGAGTGGGAAGCGGTCAGCTCCTTCTGCGAGGCAGTAATGCTCGTCAAGGAGGAGGCAGGCCGCGAGCGAGAGAGGACAGCGTCCTCCCTCCGCCCCAGCCGCAGTGGTAGGCGCCCACGGCGACGGACGTCGCTTGATGATCTCCGGCCACCGTAGGCGCGGGCATGCGGGCAGCGAGTAAAGGGCAACTCGCTGCCCGACCAAGGACCATGCCCGGGTCGACGGCGCGTTGTGTCCCACGCGCGCCTCAAAGAGCGTCAGCATAATGACGGGGCCCCCCTCTCAGAGGGCCAAAGCCTGCCGGGGTTGCGGGATTATTTCCTCACCGTGACCCCGGTACATAAAGGGCTACTGAAGGACACCGTGGATTTTAGTCAGTACAAGTCTGACAGTCCCTCCCGCCCTGCCCGGGGTGGGAGGACTCATTTGATGATTTTACCACGCTAAAAAAAAAAAAAAAAAAAAAGACTTTCAGAAGTAAAGAGGCTAAATTAACCTTATTACGAGCCACAGACCGAGTCTCACGCCCTCCGCCCCGCGACTTCCTACACGCCTGCGCACTCACACACGCACACGGCTACAATTCATACACACATTATGCACATTTGCCGGCCGGCACCGACTGGGAAGCTTGCTACCCCGGCGACGGCGACGGCGCCGGCAGGACTCAACGCCGGGCCGACGCCGGCGCCGGTAAGTGGAAAAGCGAGCCATACATTTTCATATATTCTTGCTTCCCCGGCACCGGCGCCGGTGCCGGCGCCGGCTAATTGAAAAACGCCAGGCCAGCACCGACTAGGAAGCTTATTACCCCGGCGCCGGCGACGGCGCCGGCAGGACTCATCGCCGGGCCGGCGCCGGGCCGGCGCCGGCGCCGGTAAGTGGAAAAGCGAGTCATACATTTTCATATATTCTTGCTTCCCCGGCACCGGCACGGCGCCGGCGCCGTCGCCGGTGCCGGTGCCGTGCCGTCTAATGGAAAAACGCCCATTCTGTATCACTTATAAGCAAGCTCGTTTAGAGTTACACCCTATAGAATGTTCATCATGGTCGCTCATCAAGCCACATTCTTTCTAGGCATCTTCATGGCTCTTGATTCAATGCAATACAGAATTGAATCGATTGACGATATCGGTTAGATATCGTCGCACAAACGGCCGACGAAAAATGTATGGAGTTATGGACAATCGCTGTTTGTTTGCTAATGAAGTCGCATGAGTTGACGATATCGCTCTCAGATCTGCTGGATATCTACTTGTACGTGCTAATGTCACTGTACACATGATTCTGTGTTCGATATAATATATTTAATGTGAAAGCTTAACCATCGACAGCTTGGACTTTGTTCCCGATGCTGCCCAATCACTCAATGGGTGTCTGAGAATTGACGACGCCGCCGCCCAAAAAGGGCAGGACGATCTAAATGCGTACCTTGATCACCTTGATGGCTGGTCCGAAGCGGCACTAGAAAAAAGCACTAGGAAAGATACGGGGGAGGCCTTTGCCCAGCAGTGGTATATAAGCAGAAAAGAGTTAATAAAAATGTTACTCACCTCGTAGAACCAGCCGAATTTATCATACGGTATCTCGATGGGTAGGCCGGGTATCTCTGAAGCGACGTCCAGCACTGGGTCGTCGATGCCGTCGAACATCCAAGAGGTGACGTTGGCAGTCATGAACATGTTGCTGTGGTAGACCCGCAGGAAGGCTTCCACTGCCATCCTGATCACGATGTTCTGGTTGCGCATCATATAGGCTACTGTCTGTTGGGAAACCAATAAGACTTAACATAAAGGTATGATGTTCCTAAATTAATAAGGATACTACTTAACTTAAGAATATTGTTTTATCATCTTCCTGCCTTTATCCCATTTTACTTGGGGTCGGCGCTATACGTTTTCTTCTTCCATTCTATCACACGTCATAGTACCTATCATTTACTCCTTTTTCTTTCAATATCATTCATTAGACAATCCATTTATCTTTTCTTTGGCCTTCCTCTTCCTCTCCATCCATCAACATTCATACTCATCAGTCTCTTAGTCACATTATTGTCATAACTTACGAATATTTTGTATCCCCAAGTTATTTAAGATCGTGTTAGCTGTACGGAATTTTACACATTCTGCATTTTACAAATGACTTAAAAAAGTTGTTGGTTTTTGGGCGAACTAAAAACCACCCTATTCCTTCAGTAGCTCTTTGCGTCCCAGAGCCATTTAGTCCTTTCCTTCCTTTTCTCTCGAGTCCCGAGGAAAATGTTTTCCCACCAAATACTGACCGATTTTAAGACTTATTTTTCAAAAATAAGGCTTTATATCGGTCGGGGTTTGGTGGCACAAAAACGTGCCATTGGGGAGCATTGGGGATCGGGCGGTTAAGGCCGTCCCACGACCCCAGAAATGGAGGAGTCTGAATGTAACTTACAGCTACGACAGGATTGATGCTGGTGATATTATCGCTGATGGGGCCAGCAGACATGTCCGGCTCGAAGTGCCACCAGCGCTGGTTGTAGAACGTCAGCGTGCTGTTGTGGTCGTTCCACGTCAGGTTCACCTGGTGAGGATACGGAGACGTTATTATGATGTTACTAGGTTATGAGCTCGGGATAACGGAGGATGTTAAAACTATATACCTGATGGGCAATTTGAATGATGGGGATCGTACCAAAAGAAAATTAGTTTTTAGAAATAATCTCTTACAATTTTCTTTGTTTTGTTCCATCATCATCTTCATCATCATCCTAGCCTTTTCCCAACTATATTGGGGTCGGCTTCCAGTCAAACCAGTTTCAGCTGGATATCAGTATTTTACATGGAGCGACTCACTGCCTGTCTGCCTGTAAGACTTTAGAGCTTCTGACTAACAGTAACGACTGTCAAAGATCTACAAATGACAGCCGAGACCAACGGCTTGTGTTTTGTTCCAAGCTGTGTGAAAAACATTTTCTCAAAATTTGACCAAATTCCGCAGTCCTGAACCTTACAATGAGACGAGTCAAAAGACATTTAAAAATGTAGTCTATTCCGCTCGTTTTATGGACAACGAGCTGTCTAACAAACTAAATACTGCATTTTTAAGTCTCTCTCTTACAAAGTTGCACATTCGATCGTGATCATAAAGTCATGCATTCGGTCATCATTATAATTTTCTCGATCGCACTTTCTCATCGCACGATTCGCTAAAAGAAAAGCGACAGCTAACGAACTCACACGCAGACTAATAAATACCTAATTCTTCGTAATAAAATCTTTGTGGTTGAGAAAACCAGCTGCGAATTAAAAAATTTTTGCATTGCGTTGGAATAGTATAATTTTCTAGATTTTCCTTAACCAGAAAGTTGGCAACGTCGCTAATAGCTGTCAAATATTAACAAGTTTTAATTAATTTGGCAATGTTACTGAATGGAAAAAAGAAATATGGCTCTGTAGTGCACTAGAAAACTGATATAGGAATGCAATTAAAACACTGAATTTGATGTTGTAACCGGTTCAGGTGAATAAAACTATATGTTCGGTGTTACGATATTAATTATTGCATTCTCTTATCAATTTTTTAGTGCACTACAGAGCCATATTTCTTATTTTCATAAGCGAAATTTGTAAAGTTAATTTAAACTTATAAATATTTGACAGCTATTTGCGACATTGCCAACTTTCAGAATATGCGGTCTGGTTTTTTTTAAACGTTGCCCCACACTCACTAGGGATTTACAGACAAACTGACATAGACAATCGCCCAGACCAGACCATCATTCAAATATTTGCTCCGTGCGGGTTTCGAAACTGCGACACGCAACGCAGCAATCCAATAGCTCAGCCACACAAAAATAAAATGTGCAGTTTTTCCTCAAATAAAAAAAACTACATAGGTATCATGTAAAACATGTTCATGCGATAGAACGTAGAACATAAAATGTTTTTGAATTCATATTATAATTTTAAAACATTTAATTGCAATTTACGATGGATTTTGGATTGAAGGTCATATTTAACTGTGTGTAATAAATTGACCCCAATCTCCTCTTTATGCTAAATTTTGCAAGAAAGTTTGGAAATGTTTACCATCTTTAATAATCATCTTAATATTAAAAAGATGAAACGAAATTGTTGCTTTTACTATATTCCTAATATTTAATCACATTTTAAACCTTCCCTGGACTTCCAAATATAATTAAAATCCAAAATTAAATAGGTCATGCCTGTATTCTCGAGTTTTAGCGAGACAAACGAACAGCAATTTATTTTTATTTATAGAGAAAAGATTGCTTAGCATTAAAAGATTTGTAGTTACCAGGCAACCAAAGATGTTGCTATCAACTCACGTGATTTATTCATTAAAATGCTATTTAAAATTATCATAATAATCCTGTTTACAAAAGGATTAAGATATGCATTATAATGATAGTTCACATCTGTCAAGGCAAGACATTTGCCCTTGAAGCCCGGTATCCAAAAACAAAGCTAGTTAGAAATCTTTTCTTATCAACGTTTCGTATCTTTCGGATTACCTGAACAATGTGTATTTTTACATGTTTTCATAGAATCATGTTTATTTTGAATGTGGCATGATGTATGACGTAGCAGTAGGTACTTATATTTTGAATTCAAGTGATTAAAGTTTGTCATATTGCATTGGGCGCCGGGATTGTACCGGTTTAATAGAGGCGAGAGGACAATAGTTATTGCTCACGTGTTTCAAACGATGGTTTAGTGGTTTACTACTTGCCTAAACCTAAACCACTAAAACAATTTTTACGAACTTTTTTAAAAGGATAGATGCATAAAACTTTAAGGGGCCACCGCCCAGTAGGGAAGCGCGAGCAAACACGCGGCCAAAGCTGGTTAAAGTGACGGCTTTTTTTCCTATAATGTCAGAAACACGTGTTTACGATTTTCGCCATCACCAATAATGGCGATGAATGATAAATACGTCAGAGCCATCACCATCTGTCACCACTGCCGTCGTCAACATCTTCTGCCAATTTTTAGCCACCGAATATAGCAAAATTTTACGTAGAGCGACAAGCTAATGGGTAAGACGAGATCTTTTGGTAAAGCTGTTTGTCTGATTCTAGGGCTTCTGTACAAACTGCCAAAGATCTAGATGACATGACGAAATCAACTAACAGCTTAACGAACTTTCCAGATATTCCAGAGAGAACTTAGTACGATGGTTTCAATCGACTTGAAGCTCAGAATCTAGCCACTAATGGCGCAATAATATAAATATTAACTATGCAACTACAATCATACCATTTGCTTTTTTGCGATAAGGTACGGAAACGAACATGCATTCCCACAATATTTATAGCAATGAATTACAAACAATACGATAACATTCAAAACAGTCATAAATGCAGTAAAACACAGATTTTACTTATCTTCACTTACGTTGTTCTTTGACAACGTTTCTTCGTCGTCAGAGGCATATCTGACAACTATACTTACCATAGATCCAGGCCAGGGCCAGGGCCAGGAGTCCATAGCACAGGGTATCCTAGTTTGGATTCCTGAGGTATAAGATTTTGTATTACAATTCTACTTTGTGGGAGAAAATAAAGAAGTTATTATTAAAGAAAAGAAGTTATAGGCCCGACTGGGCCATTAGCCTATTGGAAGCTCTAGGTAGAGCCCTACTAGGTACTTATATTTAATGGTTTCGCTCTTGGCCACAGTTTAGGCCCAGAAACAGAAGTTGATATTGATTGAAGGAACTTGAAAACCCAAGGGTTGAGAAGCCTTAAGTATCAAAAAGGAAAGGTGGCCCTGGGTAATTACAGTTACTGTGGTGTAATGTAAAGGTCAGATAGGCAGTCGCTTAATAGACGGTAAAATTGGTGCAGCGGCTGAGCGATCGACTGCGCAGCTCAGTGTGTTGTAGGTTCGATTCCCGCACGGAACAAATATTTGAAAGAAGTACAAGTAGTTGTTCCGGGTCTGGGTTTTTAAGTATGTACCCACGATACAGGAGAAATTCTTAATGTTGGGCAACGTATTTAAGATTTAAGAAAATTGGGTATTCATCTGTTTCTATTTAGACTCGAAACTTCGCGGGAAAAGGATAGTGAAATATACAGGGTGTCCCAAAACTCAACGTCAAGCCGGAACGGGGTGATAGGATTGATCATAACCATCACGAGAAAAATCTGAAAAAAAATCTATCCCATGTAGTTTGAAAATTATGGTCATTTTAAGAAAATCCTAGAAATTTGATCAAACTGTACCATTTTTCGGTTATTGTGGTTTTCCTTTTTTATTTTTGTTCAATTGAACTTTGGAAACGTAATCCTAAATAACATTTCTAGAATCCCAATAAAAAATAATGACACAATTGCCTCAAGTTTCCGAGAATTGAGACTATTTGTTTAACTACAAATTTAAAATTTTCTACATCCGTCGACTTTGACAGGCCCTCCTTTAAAAAAAATGTACTAGAGTGCCTTGGCAAGTAGCATCAAAAGTTGGCGCATTTAATCAGGATTCTAAAATGGTACAATACTTGTTAGATCCATACAATAAAAAAGAGTAAAAAATTAAAACCTCAAGTAAGCCGATTTTTGCTATCTCAGTTAAAATGTTTTTGATTCGCACAAGCTCTAGGTAGGTTCGTAATTTTAAGGCAAAATGATCTCAAAGCCCATTAAAAACGTAAACGACCTGCGTTAATGCATTTCTCAAGCAGCTGAGGAGATTAACTCTCGAAGATATGCTCGACTAATAAGTAGATCTTTTTTAAGAAGATGTAGGGCTTGTATTGAGGCCAATGGTAAACAATTTGAATTTATTGTTATAAAATGTTATTTCTCTATCTGACTTTTATTCCATCAAACCTAAATTAAACGAGATCAAGATTTTTCATTATTTTACTAATTTTACTAACTTTTTTCACTTTGGTTAAAGTGGCGTCATTATGTATCTCGCTCACTTATGGCAAACATACCCACTATCCATCTTTCTCATCATTTTGCCTTAAAATTAAGAACCTACCTAGAGCTTGTGCGAATCAAAAACATGTTAACTGAGATAGCAAAAATCGGCTTACTTGAGTTTTAATTTTTTTACTCTTTTTTCTGTATGGAACTAACAAGTATTGTACCATTTTAGAATCCTGATTAAATGCGCCAACTTTTGATGCCACTAGCCAAGGCACTCTAGTACATTTTTTTTAAAGGAGGGCCTGTCAAAGTCGATGGACGTTGAAAATTTTAAATTCTTAGTTAAACAAATAGTCTCAATTCTCGGAAACTTGAGGCAATTGTGTCATTATTTTTTATTGGGATTCTAGAAATGTTATTTAGGATTACGTTTCCAAAGTTCAATTGAACAAAAATAAGAAGGAATAACCACAATAACCGAAAAATGGTACAGTTTGATCAAATTTCTAGGATTTTCTTAAAATGACCATAATTTTCAAACTACATGGGATAGATTTTTTTTCAGATTTTTCTCGTGATGGTTATGATCAATCCTATCACCCCGTTCCGGCTTGACGTTGAGTTTTGGGACACCCTGTATAAATTAAATGTAAGTTTGGATCCAAAAAGCATCGCCAACAGATAATGTAAATAACTCAAATGCAAAGGTAATACAGATGATGCAGTATGATAATATTAATAATTTAATACACAACTTAGAACAATAAAATTACACGAAATACGTAACATACAAGTAACGTTACTAACAGTTACGATTTACGATAGGTACTGTAGTAAAACAAAAACCAGGTTAATGAGTTATACGGACACTCACATACCTACATGCATACTGTAGAGGTCAATCACTTTGCTTACTCCACTTATAAAAGAATTGGCAGCCATAATTATTGTGAGAAATCTATGTAAATAAAAATAAATTATAAAAACAGTACAGAGCCATATTTCTTGTTTTCATACAGAAAATTTGCCAAAGGCATTAAAATTTGAAAATAATATTTGACAGCTTTTTGCGACGTTGCCAACTTTCAGAATATATGAGGCCTTAAGGGACCTGTCCGAAGCCACCAGCGACGCCGCAAATGTGACAGCCTTTTTTTTTTTTAGCGTGGTAAAATCATCAAATGAGCCCTCCAACCCTTACTGTCAGACTTCTACTGACTAAAATCCACGGTGTCCTTCATAGCCTGTTATGTTCCGGGGTTACGGTAAGGGAATAATCTCGCGACCCCGACAGGCTTTGGCCCTCTGAGAGGGGGGCCCCGTCATTATGCTGACGCTCTTTGAGGCGCGCGTGGGACACAACGCGCCGTCGACCCGGGAATGTGACAGCCTTAGTAGAAGCTCATTTAATTAAAAGGAATCATCAACACGACGAAAAAGACAGCAACAAGTCTGCCAAAGGTACCCGAAGAGATCGTCGAAGATCCAGAAATAGAACCTTTTTTAGGACGTGAATGGGTCTTGGGTAAACCTCTGACTAAATCATACACAATGTCGTTGCTAAAACCATTTTATCAGCAAAGCAAAGTAAAACAATACAAGCCCGGAATGCGAATGATTCAGACTATTATTTGCGGTCCAAAGTTCTTCTAAATCATAGTCTTTGAACGAGAAAAAATGACATGAGCACAGCCATCATTATCATTTATTTTCTTTGGTGTTTGAATAATCATCCTCACTAATGAGAAAGTAAGTCTCTCCGTATGTTTTCCTTTTTAATTCGAAAAGGCTGTTTAGATTCCGATGAAAGACGTATGGAAATCATAGAAGAGAGCACGTTGGCACTCAGGTGGCTTACCCGGGGGGGTATTACAACGTCTTAAAACTAGGCTTGTTCTATTGAGTGAACGATACGGCGCTAGATGACTTGTATAGCTCTGTCACTTTCACTCGCCGGAATAAGCCTGGTTAGACGTTGTAATATCCCCCAGAACGTCTTTAAGCTTAAGTAGTTTCGCTGTGGGAAAGAGACAGAGATACACAAGCCGTCTAGCGCCATCTTATTCAGGGGGACTATTCACGCTTAAAAATATTATAGTAGGCCATCTGGGAGCTTTACGGAATCTACTTCAGCGCTATTTTTTTTACACAAAAACAGGCAAATCCACAGAAAATTACAAGTTAGTTATAAACTGCAACACGTGATCATAACATCGTAGGTAGAAAAACCATTAGCAAAACTAATTTGTATACTCGTTTCGGAGTCGAGAGTGACGCATTTGACAATGATGATCATTTAGCGCAATTTGTTGAAGATACATCTTTTGATTTTTATCTTGTTGATGGTGTTGTATAGTAAACATTTATGTTATGTAACAAACACGAGGTAGAGAGCACAATAACGACGTAAATGAGTTCCATAAATACAGAATAAGATCCTTCGCAAGCATGACTGCTTCGCAGAAGCGACCGTCTCCCACTCCGTCTCGCCCTGCAGTATGGCCTTGATCAATGTCGGACGCGAGAGGTCTCAGCCTATCGCCTTCGTGAATACACGGCCAGGTGCTCTGCCCAAGCGCGGGCAGTCTTGCACCGTATGCTCTACTGTGTCCTCCGGGCGATCTTCGCAGTGGTGACACCCAGGCGTTTCTTCCTTCCGTATCAGACACAGGTACCTCCCGAAACGTCCGTGTCCGGTGAGGACCTGTGTCATGCGATAGGTCAGGATTCCGTGACGCCTATCCAGCCACTCCTCAATGAGGTGTCTGTACAAGGCTCGATTGCGGCGTGCTCGTATCAAATTGACTTGATATTTTTTTAACCGACTTCAAAAAAAAAAGTAGGTTCTCAGTTCGACCTGTATGTATGTATGTATGTATGTTTGTCCGCGATTATCTCGCGTTTGGCTGAACGGATTCTGATGCGGTTTTCAGGTAAGTGTTCATTACATTCTGGAGAAGGTTTTAGTATATAACACTAATAGATATCCCTTGACATTGCCCGCGTGGAACCGTTTTTGCTTACTTGGATCATAGATTTTCAGAGATGATTGCATGTTTTTCCGCGATTATCTCGCGTTTGGATGAACCGATTTTGATGCGGTTTTCAGAAAACTGTTTGTTACATTCTAGGGAAGGTTTAAATATATAACAATAATGGATATCTTGTGAAGTTGCTCCGCATATATCCGTTTTTGTTACTTACTAGAATTGTAGATTTTCAAAGACGTCGATTTCATGAAGATCTTTTTTGATTATCTCAACTAAAAAGGGAAAAATAAAAACTTTTTGAAAAAAAGGGAACCGACTTCAAAACCAAACACAAAAAAACTATAAAATAACTTTTCTTTCGGAAGTCGGTGGCCATATTTCAATGAAATAAAAAAAGCAAATCCACCGACTTCCGAAAGAAAAGTTATTTTATAGTTTTTTTGTGTTTGGTTTTGAAGTCGGTTCCCTTTTTTTCAAAAAGTTTTTATTTTCCCCTTTTTAGTTGTTCTATCTTACATCATAAATTCTAGGCGGAACTGATGACGCGGTTTTATCGTACTCTATCGCGATAATTCCGCCTAAATGATTAAATACCTACTTATTCAATGGAATGTGATATACAAAGTACACTAAGATTATTCTAATTACCTACATTTAATAAGGGGCGTTTTTTTTTAAACATGAAAATATCGGATTTTCGGATTTTCTTATGATTAGAAAAAAAGAAAATGACAACAAAAGATTAACATTGTCGAACGATACTATGACGACACTGATATTATAATAAGACACTACAAATCAAGATAATGCTCTAATATTACTAGATAATACCTCTCAAGAATGACGCCGGTTGGACTCGTGCGCCGTAAGTAAAGTAAGTCAGGTAATACAAATATTTGTTGCGTGCGGGAATCGAACCCGCATCAAAGTGCACAGCAGTGTCCGTGTCTCACGGACTCCATGTGAGAGTTTTCTGAATAACTGAAGGCTAGATCGAGAAGTTTACCTACTTAGGCTGGTACCTATACCTATGTTATGTTTATTAATGCAAAAACCAACTAACCTTCGTATGTGACTCCCGAAACACATAGGGTCCCATCTCCGTGACCTGCACCTTCTCAGCCGTCCCCGCCAGGATCTCATTGACGTTGCTAATGTTGAAGAAAAAGATCTCCAAGTACATGGGTATCGGCGTCTCCCGCCATATGCTGAACGACATGGATTCTGTGGTTAGTGTCAACATCTGGGAAACAAAGCTTCGATTAATGAAAGGTGTCACCATCACCACACAAGGCAGGGCGGGAGGAACTGTCAGACATGTACTGACTAAAAAACTTAAAAAAAAAATGTAACTGTTACATTTTTTTTTTTAAGTTTTTATTTTACTCTTTTTAGTAAAATATTCAACCAAAATTCTTGTCAAATACATCATTTTCTTAACCTTTAACTATGGACGTGCGGTCTCACAGACCGCGTGCAGTTTGTGATTCTCGTGCCCCTCTCCTCCCGTGTACCCTACACGTGTACACGCCTCAGTAGCTTCGGTTTTAGTTACTAAACGACAGTTAAGAGTGAAGGTTACGTAATCGGCTAAATACTGCGTGAGTAATTTCGCTTTGTATTTTGAGTGCGGTCTCTGAGACCGCGCGTCCACATTTGTGTTATACATTGACGCTGACGATGATTTTGTTTGTTTTAAATTTTATAAGCTGAAATGTCAAAAAAATATCAATCAACGACTGTAGACAAACGAACATTGAGTTCGTCTACTTAGATAGCCGGTAAAATATTGTGATTAGATGATCATTCTTTTGAAAACGAGAGTCAACGATTGCTTTTAGAATCGGTTCAGTGCGACAGAGATGGGGATGTTGATGATTGTTCGTTTTATGAAGCTGACATTGAAAATAAACCACTCGAGTGAACGATAGATTATTGAAGAGAGTGATAGTACTCCTAGAGCCGACGGTGACATACGAAGATCGGATAATTCCACCAAAGGGGGGTAGATGAAACGGACAAGAAATGTTCAATTTATTCGAGCAGTCGCCGAATAAGAAGATGGCCTGGTGGTGATTTTCCACAGAGTTCTGGACTTGTGTGGAATTAATGCCTACTCTCTATTCAATCAACACCAAGACGAAATTTCCACGATATCTGATGGTTCCACATAACAAAGACGAGTTATAAACACTCATTTGCCGTGACATGGCTGAAACGAGTTTTGGGCCCTGCTATGCCATCCCACGGGCCACCAAGTGAAATAAATGCATTTTCTAAATGTAAAACGTATAATCTGTGCCCACCAAATATAAAAACGAAAGAGAACCCACACTTATGTAGGCAATGCTCTAAGCCGCTATACAAAGACTGTCAATCATTCTGTCAATAACTATGACCAAGTTGGGCCCATGTCAAATTTTTTATGTGTAGTTTTGAGAAAATTAATTTAATTTTTTTATGTCCTTTGTTCTTTATATTTTATTGTAAAAGAATTTAAACTAACTAAAAAAGTCATTTTTCTCCGGTAATATACCTATAAAGTGATCTCAAGCTAAAAAGTGTGAATAGCGCCTTTGATTGTTATATCGTTACATTATAATTTATAATAAATACATTTTTCATTAAAATTACATTTTTAATGTATATTTATAAACTCTTCTAAGTGATAGAAACAAGAAAATACACAATTATTACGCATCAAGATAGAAATCAGCCCGTAAAGATAGCGGTCTCTGAGACCGCACGTCCATAGTAGTGTAACAGAAATGGAACGTCCACAGTTAAAGGTTAATTATGTAAGAAATCCGAAGCACCGGTAATAACATCGTTAACATCTCTTTCATTACTTCCCTATCTCAAAAACTACTGAACCGATTTTGATGAAAATTGCAGTATTCCTTAAGTTGAACAATACAGAAGTAAAAAAGAATTACTTAAATGGGACTTGTAGTTCCAGAGATATGCGAACACAAATGTAATTTAGTAAATCAGTCGATGCCGACTCCTTACTTGAGGAGTTGTACCTTCCATCATCAGCTCATCCACCTGAGATGATGATTATCAGATGCAAATACTTGAACAGCTTTAGAAAATATAAGAAAATGGTACTATGTGCCTATAAAATTTGAAGGTTGCCCTCGATTTCCCCGGGATCCCATTGTCAGATCCTGACCTGATGATCATGGGACCAATTGGAAAGTACACCCTTTCAAACAAAAGAAAAAATTTCCAAATCGGTCCAGGCGTCTTCGAGAAATCGGGGAAAATAAATAAAAAAAAAAAAAGATTCCGACGAATTGAGAACCTCCTCCTTTTTTTGAAGTCGGTTAAAATCCACGGTGACCTTCAATAGCTCTTTTCGTTTCGGGGCACGGTTACCCATTAGTCGGTACGGTAAGCAGTAAAATAATCAGCCTGTAATGTTCCCACAAAAATAAACTGCTGGGGCATAAACGGGTTGGTAGATTTCACATGTCTTCGAAGATTTTGGTTCTTCATGCCATGTTTTTCATGTTGCTTTCCTTCACCGTTTTTAGAGCAGTGGTAATGAAATAACACTGCGCCTGGCATGCTTCGAGCCAGTGACCTACAACTCACAAGTCCGAACTCCGGACCACTGGGCCTTTACTGGTCACATAAGCAGTGACAGCGGAAAATGGAAGAAAATCCGTGCTTTTTTTGTCAAGTTCAAAAAACATGGCCTCCGTCCTGAGGAAAACAGATGGTCCTGTCAGAATCGTGCTGACTAAAACCACCCGGTGTACCCTCCTACTTGCTTCGGGGCCAGCGGGATCTTATTCGACATTCCATGCCCCGGACTGGTGAATAAAGTACTGTCTATTGGACGCTCGCACATAGTCGACGTTTTTTTATATATATAATAAATCTTTTTTCAATAATATGGTATAACAACGGAAAAGTTCTTTAATTAATTGATTTCGGCTAAATAATACCACGGAAAGAGCTAAAATTTCCATAAAGCAACATATCAATATTAGAAACCTAAGTAGGTAGTTAATTATTTATTTCGGCGTCAGCCACAGTTATCAGTTATTAACAGTAATCAACTAAGTAAACATGGAAATAACCTTATCAGAGCTCAAATATTTATTCATAAATCTGGTGAATGTCGTATCAATTATCATCATCCATCATTTAGGAAATATGTTTTATTTTTGCTTTTTTCGCAACTGAGAATCTGTCCACTTTTCTGACAATTAATGTGGAGGGACTACAGCGCAGCCCCTTTTAAAAATATCATACTTCTGAAATAGCATCACTATCAAAACAGCGACATTTATTCTTTAAGGTGATTGCGTCGATGTAGCCCGCGAAATTCAAATTTTTTTACGTTTTTTGCAATTTGCAGGCCAGTGACATGTTGTAACTTTATAAATATTTGTGTTGCGCAAATAACAAGTATAATTTTAAATATAAAAATTGTCAAAAAATTCGCTCCATCAGCTCTCACATAGAAAAGGTGCATCGTAGTTAGATTTCGGAGATTTTAACATGATGCACCTTTTCTATGTGAGAGCTGATGGAGCGAGTTTTTTTATATTTTTTATATTTAAAATTATACTTGTTATTTGCGCAACACAAATATTTATAAAGTTACAACATGTCACTGGCCTGCAAATTGCAAAAAACGTAAAAAAATTTGAATTTCGCGGGCTGGTTGGAGCATCCCCCTTAAGCAATAAGGTTTTCATTCGTGTAGTTAATAATGTTATTTTAAAGAGAAATGTCAAAATTCTCTGGACAGACTTTTTTTTTTAATTTCGTTCAAATAAACCGTTCGTTTCGATATTTATCACAAGTACTATACGGGAAGGTGATGACGCCATTATGACGTCATACCCACTTTAATAACGCGCGCTCATAATCATGTAAAAATAAAACTAACAAAAAGCTACAATAGCTAAGCAAAAACTTCTTTATTAGTGGAACTAGGCAACTGGGCTTCTCCCAGTTGTAAATGGCTTTTTTGTGCCTTTTGATCATGTGTTCTTTCTGTTTCCTGCTTGATTTGGATTGAAGTGGAAACTACGTATTAATCCTACTCCTTCACTATTCTTTTCTGATTAATTTCGTTGCCGGATCCAAGCCAGTTAAATTCATTCTCACACGTCGAGTTGTCTCGTCGCTTTTCTGGTGGTCGCCACTGATGATTCTGGTTTTCAGGAGTAGCTGTGGTTTGGTAATAGTGCGGTAGGGTTGACAAAACAAAAAAAAAGTCACCAAGATAACTTTGTAGGTACATATTTATGGTAAGCGCGGGCATGCGGACGGCGAGAAATGGATGACTCTCGCCATACGGTTATGGACCATGCCCGGGCTGACGACTTTCGGGGCCATAGAGGCCCAAACGCCTGCCGGGGGCACGAGACTACCCAAACAGGTAACCGTGACCCTGGTACGAAAAGGGCTATTGAAGGAACACCGTAGATTTTAGTCAGTATGAATCTGACAGTCCTTTCGCTCCACCCGGGCGGGAAAGCTCATTTGATGATTTGACCACGATAAAGGAAGGTAACGTATAGGTATGTAAAATATTCAGCTGTTCTTACCTTCTGTAACTGCGAGGTGTACAATGGTGGCCAGAACACCACCATGACGGCCCCAGCGACCACCAAGACAGAGCCGAAGCCTAGTAGGAGCCCGCTCTTCCACCCTGTCGACACCATCTTGATTTCTAGTAATTACCTGCCAAAGAAATTACAAATGAATATCTAAGAGTAAGGCTTTTAAAAGGTTAAAAAAACTAATGATCTGCCGTGACCTCGGAGCGTAAGGCTGCTTTTCCACCAGAGATGCGCTATGCTACGTTGCTAAGGATGCGTTTGATATCCACCAATCATATTCATTTATTTTCATAACGCACACGAACATAATGAGTATGATTGGTGGATATCAAACGCATCCTTAGCAACGTAGCATAGCGCATCTCTGGTGGAAAAGCAGCCTAAAGGGTTTTTAAAGGACACCGTGGATTTTAGTCAGTACAAGTCTGAGAGTACCTCCCGCCCTACCCTGAGTGGGAGGACTCATTTGATGATTTTACCAGGTAAAAAAAAGGGCGCAAACGTTCGTGTCTTGTATCAGATACAAGTTACCGATGAATATTTGATTCTAAGACCCAGTGATGATGATGATGATCAGGAACCAAATTTAGTGAAATTGAACCTGGTGAATGTTAAAACCCTTGCCCTATGAAATAATCACAAATTACCAGACCATGGAACTTGTAGGCCTTACAAAAATTGGTTCCGTGCGGGAATCAAACCTGCGACACGAAACACTGGTGCCAACCGCGCCGTATTTTAAATGAAGTTTTAGCGTTGGGTAGCTAACTGAACCGTAGGTATCTTCGTGTTGAGTGAAATAAAACTCAGGATTGAAGTCAGATAATCCACTATTTTATTGTCTAAACTTACGCTACTTATATCTACAAAAACAATAGTACACTTATAGCTAATACCAAACATAATATTTATAATTTCCACCAATGGCGATGCGATGTGTAGATTGGGAGGACGCGCGCAGGTGCGCAGGTGCGCGGGCCCGCGGGGCGACGTTCTGCGCACGACACCGCGCATTCTTGAGCCTAAGTAGGTATAAATATGAGTGGCGCGCGGAGCGCGGTCCTTTCTGCCGAACGCCGTCGCCGAGTGAAGATTTCAAGCCACGTGTTCCGTCTGCGAAGTTCTGTTGGTTGAAGCGAAGATCCGCAGGGTGCTGGAGCTTCTGCATGTGCTTACAAATCGCTTCCAAAGCGAAGCTTTCTTATTTCCGCCAGTGTACGTCTTGCTTCACTATTTCCTTAACAGAGATCTTCAAAACGTGGTACTTGTTGGTACTGGTAACTGGTATGGTATGGTGGTATGGTAATATGGTGGTTGGTGGTTCTCTGGTAACTGTGATGTTGGTAAATGGTGATACATAAATACTGTGCCACTACATCACTCCCCCCTAAGCGAAGCGTACGTTGTGTTTCACTGCGCGGCCGGATCGAGTGACGTATGTGTCACGTGGCGCGCTTGGGGTTGATGACCGCAGCGCGTCGCTCGCGGTATGAGTGCTCTCGGTGCGCGATGTTTTTTGTTGTGCGCATGTTGATGGAGAAGTGGTATATTCTTCTTCGTTGATCAGGTGTGCTGGCTTGAGTCTGTCTATTGAGACAACTGTAGTTCGAAGTGGCATTTGTATGGTGAAATGCTTGCTGTCACGCTGAATCACCTTAAACGGGCCGTCGTAAGGAGGGGTCAATGGACTTCGCACGGTATCATTTCGCACGAAAACATGAGTACACGTTGCTAGGTCTTTGTGTACAAACGTGCTCCTGTTGTTGGTATGTGACTTGCTGTTAGGTGCGAGTGACGACATTGTTCCGGTCAGCTGGCGGACGAATTCTGCGTCTTCATTATTCGGCTGTGTAGGCGCGAAGAAATCTGACGGTATTCTGAGTGTCGATCCATAGGTCATCAGGGCTGGGCTGACTTGTGTGTCTTCACGAAGTGCCGTACGTAGTCCAAGCAGCACGGTCGCTAACTCCTCGCTCCAGTGTGTGCCGGCGCCTCTCGCCATGAGAGCAGCCTTTAATGTACGATGCCAGCGCTCGACTTGACCATTTGCTTGCGGGTGGTATGCAGTAGTTCGTATCCTCGTGATGCCAAACTTCTTCATAAGGGCGTTGAATAACGACGATTCGAATTGCCTTCCTTGATCCGTCGTTACACGTAGCGGACAGCCAAATCGCGATATCCATCCCTCGTATAATGCCTTAGCCACAGTGTCGGCGGTGACGTCACGGATAGGAATCGCTTCCGGCCATTTAGTGCAGCGATCGATCATTGTGACTAGGTATCTGTAGTCATTAGATGGCGGTAGTGGTCCCACGATGTCGATGTGAATGTGTTCGAAACGCGATGATTTTTGAAACTCGCCGAGTGGACTGATAACGTGTCGTTGAACTTTCCCGCGCTGGCAACCGATGCATGATTTGGCCCACAAACCAACATCTTTGTTCATACTTGGCCAAAAGAACTTTGTTGACATTATCTTCCTTGTTGTTCGCACTCCGGGATGACTTAATTCGTGTTGCGCTTTGAATGCTACTACACGATAAGTCGCTGGTAGGTATGGTCGAATGTTGCCAGTTGATGTTTCGCATACGATGGGTCGTTGACCTCCGGGCAATGTGATGCGGGCAAATTGTAGATTCGGGTTGGACATGCAGATCTTCAGTTCATCATCATTTTCTTGATCTTGGGCGAGTAGGTTGTAGTCGATTGTGGAGTGTGACAAGTTGATTTCTTCGATGCGTGATAAGGCGTCGGCTGCTTCGTTGTTATCACCGTGCACGTATTTGATCTGCGTGCAAAACTGACTGATGTAGTGTAGCTGTCTCTCTCTTCGTGGTGTGTCGCTGCTACTTGGCGTTCTTGTCAGCGCGTAAGTAAGCGGTTTGTGATCGGTGTATATTGTAAGGTCACTGCCCTCTATGAGTCGTCGTAGATGTTGAACAGCGGTGTACATAGCTAATAGTTCGCGATCGTACACGCTGTATCGACGCTGCGTCTCGCTCATGGTTTTGGAGAAGAATGCCAGTGGTTTCCAGATGTTGTTGACTTTTTGTTGTAGGACGGCGCCGATGCTAGTATTTGATGCGTCGGTGAATAAACATAACGGCGCGTTAGGTATCGGATGAGTCAATGTTGTTGCCTCGAGGATGCTTTGTCGGCATTTCTCAAAGGCTTCTTCTGCTACTTTTGTCCATTGAATGGGAGTCTTGTCATTCTTCTTGCTATTGTGTAGGTATTTATTTAGTTCATGTTGTTGCTCGGCTTGATGTGGTAAACAACTGCGATAAAAGTTTATCATTCCTAGAAATCTTCTTAGTTCTTGAACTGTCTGTGGTTTCGGATAGTTGACTATGGCTTGTATACGTTCTTGAGTGGGTTTTATTCCTTCTGCTGATACCTCGTATCCGAGGAACTCGATTTTTTCTTTTTCAAATTCACACTTGTCGATGTTGAGACTGACGCCGTAGGTGTTTAGTCGTTCTAGCACTTGCTCTAGGTGGCGCTGGTGTTCTTCTTTGTTTTTGGAGTGGACAAGAAGATCGTCGACGAAGCAGAACACGTTGTCATCTAGTCCTCGTAGTACCTCGTGCATGAAACGTTGAAAGGTTTGACCGGAGTTTCTTAGGCCAAACGTCATGCAGGTAAATTCGAAGAGTCCGAACGGTGTTATAATAGCTGTCTTCTGAGCGTCTTCTTTTGAAATAGGAATCCAAAAGTATGCCATTTTGAGATCAAGTTTTGAGTATATTTTCTTGCCGTGAAGTTGGTATGTGAAATCTTGAATTCGTGGAATGGGATATCGGTCTGGAACTGTGACGGCGTTGAGTCTTCTGTAATCACCACATACTCGTAGTGATCCGTCTTTTTTCTTCACGATGTGCAGTGGACTGGCCCACGGACTGTTTGACGGCTTGCATATTCCACTCTCGATCATGCGCTCGAACTCAAGTTTAGCGGCTTTGTACTTGTCGGGCGGTAGAGGGCGCGGCCGCGAGTAGATCGGCGGCCCAGTTGTCTCGATGTGATGTGTGACGTCATGCTTGACTGGAGTTTTGAGTGTCATGGGTCGCAGTACATCCGGATATTTTTTTAATAGGTCATGATGAGTGTGGTCACGGTTGATGACATGGATTGATTCTTCTTTGCTGTTTACTTTGATGGCGTTCACGCTGAGCTCCGTCACACGGTCGATGAGTTTCCTTTGGTGCAAGTCGACTAACAGCTTGTGATGCGCAAGAAAGTCGGCACCCAGTATTGAAGTCTTTACGTTGGCGACGACGAAAGTCCATTTGAAACTTCTTCGTAAACCTAAGTTGAGCTCGAGTGTGCGCTCTCCGTAGGTGCGAATTTCTGTTCCGTTTGCCGCGTAAAGTTTGTAGCTCGAATTCTCCGCCGGTCTTGAACATTTCTGATTTCGTGCGGCTAGCACTGATATGTCAGCTCCCGTGTCGACTAGAAATTTTTCCCTGGATTTGGTGTCGATGACACATAAGCGGCGGTTGGTCTGGTTTACGTCGACAGCCGCCACTGTCGACGTACGTTCTAGTTTTCCTTTTTGAAGGAACACGGCGATTCACATTTTCGTGCTCCATTGCCGAACCGGTAGTGATAACGGCACAGCCAGTCAGGATCTCCGGGCTTGCGGGCGTTATCAGTGCGCTGTCTTGAATGTGAACGCGAGCGGAAGCGGCCACGATGCGAAGAGTTTTGACGGGAACGGTGATGCGACGAATGTTGTTGGTTGCGGAGTTCAGCGACTTCGAGTGATAATTTTTCTATTTGTTTGGTAAGTATGTTGATTTGTAGAGCTGTTATCGTATTAATCTGCCCCTCGTTGACTGCTGAACTTGATGGTGGAGGGCTTGACGTGGAGACTGCGGCGACTGTCGCTGGTTCAAAATGTTCCATCATTTTGTCTGCCATCGCAGCTAGCACTTCGAGCGACGATTCGGTGTTTACTGAGAGTACGGCGCGCACCTGTGCGGGCAGCTGGTTGAGCCACATAACCTTCAACGCTTCATCTGACAGTAGCTTGCCACTGAGGTCTCGCATCTTACGCAGCAGCTGGCTTGGTTTCAGGTCGCCGAGCTCGAGTCCGCTGAGTAGTTTTTGTAACTGCCTGTGATCTGACTCCTGGTACGTTGAAATTAGTCTCTCTTTGAGCGCGCTGTATTTGCCGGTGCTTGGTGGATGCAGGATGATGTCGCCGATCTGTTCTAGGTCGCTGTTGCCGAGTAGTGGAACGACGAGGTTGAATTTCTGCTCTTCACTGATCTTGCTGGCAGCGACGGCGGCTTCAAATTGCGCGAACCATAGTCGTGGATTTTGGCGCCAGAATGGTGGTAGTCTCGCAGGTAGCGAGATAGATGCCACGTCGTTCTTCATCACTGTGCTGCCCTGAGCATCGCTGAAATCTTCGTTGGCGTTGTCCATGATGTGTTGTCGGTTTTCTTTTCGGAGTTTTCGGGGTTTTTTGGGTTTCTCGGGGTCTTCGGGGTCACCACTTTAGCGTTGGGTAGCTAACTGAACCGTAGGTATCTTCGTGTTGAGTGAAATAAAACTCAGGATTGAAGTCAGATAATCCACTATTTTATTGTCTAAACTTACGCTACTTATATCTACAAAAACAATAGTACACTTATAGCTAATACCAAACATAATATTTATAATTTCCACCAATGGCGATGCGATGTGTAGATTGGGAGGACGCGCGCAGGTGCGCAGGTGCGCGGGCCCGCGGGGCGACGTTCTGCGCACGACACCGCGCATTCTTGAGCCTAAGTAGGTATAAATATGAGTGGCGCGCGGAGCGCGGTCCTTTCTGCCGAACGCCGTCGCCGAGTGAAGATTTCAAGCCACGTGTTCCGTCTGCGAAGTTCTGTTGGTTGAAGCGAAGATCCGCAGGGTGCTGGAGCTTCTGCATGTGCTTACAAATCGCTTCCAAAGCGAAGCTTTCTTATTTCCGCCAGTGTACGTCTTGCTTCACTATTTCCTTAACAGAGATCTTCAAAACGTGGTACTTGTTGGTACTGGTAACTGGTATGGTATGGTGGTATGGTAATATGGTGGTTGGTGGTTCTCTGGTAACTGTGATGTTGGTAAATGGTGATACATAAATACTGTGCCACTACAAAGTCATCAATCAGGACACAGATTAGATTGTGTCCTAACTTACAGTTTATTATTTCTTATTTCTGTACTTTGAACTGTATTTTATACGCATCGAAATGTTTTATAGGAAATTGTTCACGGTTGTGCGTTTTAATCGAAGTCTTATCAACCCATCATTCATAATCACTTGGTTCACTGCGCAGTGATAAAATAATTGTTAAAAATCAAATTCATTTATTCAAACAAGGTTGATAATAATGGGGAAGGCCCCGGTCAAAGCTAATTGTGGATGGTGCGACCATAGCTAACTCCTAATCCGACCAATGAGGTAGGTAGTACTATTTTGAAGTACTTACCCGTTGCCATCCCCATTAAAATCAGCATCATTCTTGTGAGCAATTTAGAAAAGACTAGGTATACCCAGAAACGGTAGCCAAGCACTCTCCACTTTCGTGATTTTAGACCCTACAGCGAAAAATAAAAATCTCGACATCGTCATAATTACTGTAGTTGTACTTATATTATAAGTTCACTTGTCGATGAGGCAAAGAAGTCTCGTCTTCCAGCATGACTTCTATCCTGGTAAACGAGACTTCTCATGTGTTTTTCAGCTAGTTATTTCTCAGTTTTTCATTGTAAATGTAGGTTACACAAAGTACAAGTTAGGACAAAATGCAGTCATACCGGTTAGCGCTACCACAAAACCACCAACAGTCAGTTGCACTATGGTGTAAGTACCTACCTATGTATGTATGTTTGTCAAGTCTTCCTTCAAAAGTAGAACGGATTTGGATGTCTGGTACACATATAGTTTATTATAATCTGGATTAACATAATAAAGAATCAGTTTTTATCCCGATTATAATTATGTTGCAGCGGGCGAAGGCGTAACAGCTAAGTAATAAATTATAAAACAAAATCTTCCAATCGCGTTTGTCTATCTGTATGAGAATAACTCAAAAGCTACCGAACGGGTTTTCATACGGTTTTCATAAACGTTGAAGTGATTCATGAGGAATGTTTTGATGTTTAATTTATTAGAAAGCAATAGTGCCAACTATTTTGAGGGTCAGCTCCCTGGACTGATAATTATAATAGAGGTATTAGGTTGCTAATTAAAAAAGGCTTTAGTGCTTGAATGATTTGTTCATTACATAATTTAATTCAATTTTGACTGGCCTGTTGCTCTAGTGGTTAGTGACCCTGACTGCTATGCTTTTAAATTGTTTTTGTGATGAGCACGATCATTTGTTCTGTGTCTGGGTGTAATTTATCATAATATGTGTGTATTTAGAAATATATAAGTATGTTTATCAGTTGTCTAGTACCCATAACACAAGCTCTGCTTAGCTTGGGGCTAGATGGCGTTGTCCGATAGTTGTGGAATATTTATTTATTTACTAGCTATTGCCAGCGGCTTCACCCGCTACTACTCGAAAGTTATCCCACGGGAACATAAAATCGGGATAAAAACTATCCTATGTGTTAATCCAGATTATAAACTATGTGTGTACCAAATCTTAGCCAAATCCGTTCAGTGGTTTTTGCGTGAAAGAGTAACAAACATCCATACATCCATACTTACAAACTTTCGCCTGGATAAGACTTTAATATGAACGGAATTGGAATCATATTTTTCATACTCCTCCACTATTCCTTTTTAATTAATTTCGTTGCAGGATCTAAGGCAGGTAAATTCATACACGGTACACGTCGAGCTTCATTATCTCGGCGCTTTTCTGGTGGTTACGACTATTGATTCTGGCTCTCAGGAGTTGCAGTGGATTGGTAATAGTGTGGTGGGTTTGTCCTATTAAAAAAAGACTTAATTTATACTTCTCTTGCTAAATGGACTACATATTACTACATAATTTATTTTAATCATTATACTCAAAGCATTTATTTCAATTTAACATTTGACCATTGACAGTCCCAGTCACAAGACATTAGTTATTTGTTAAAAAGCAAGGCTGCAAAGTTGATTTTGGCGCGAGTACCTACCTACTGAATTGAAAACTGAGCGATGCGAACTTTTCAAAGGTGTCAAAAGTGGGAGACGCAGAAAAACTTTGCTGCCGAGTGCAACACACAACTTTTCACCTCACACAGCGACGAAATGCTCGCCTGCCAGTGTAGAAAACAATTGAATACAAGACGTGTTCGAATTTTGAACAACACTTTGTGCTCTAGGGAGTTTTGCGCTCAGATTTTGAATGCGAAATAGGATCTTTCCGAGCGTGTGAGGTGAAAAATAATTTGTAAAAGTATCACGGGCAACCACGTGAACATACGAAAGCAAAGCTTATTTGAACTACGGAAAACAAAAACAATGGACAAGAAACTCAATCGATCAATGGACAGATGATCCTACTAAGACGCCTAGTTTACTGATAACAGCGGCTTACCTTTATTGATAACGCTAGTGTTCCGGTATCAGATATTAGCGCATAACTATGATAAGACTTAATTGTTTAGTGTCAATTAATTATGGTCATAGAAACGTCGGTTTTGTGTTCCAAAATATTTAAAACTTCGCCTAATGTTGTAATAATTGTATTAATATTTTAAATGCCAAAATTCGTAAGCATGGATGGATGGATGTTTGTTACGCTTTCACGCAAAAACTGACTGAATCGATTTGGATGAATTCAGTACACATATAGTTTAAATTGAAAAAATGATTAGCTATAAAACATTACGCTACGATCAATAATAGGAGCCGAGGAATTATTAGTTACAAAAAATATATAAAATATACATACTTATTAGCACATTTAGTTTAAATAATGACTACGTGTAGTCACCTATTGTGCGTTGGATCATAATATTATCTAAAGAACTTTGACGTAAATCTAAATCTAAGTAGAGCAAAGTGGCCCAATTTTTAATCATTAACAAACTAAACGAATAGACCCCAAAATTAAATAAATACAATTACATATGTTCATGCATGTGTTCATGTCTTTCGTTTGCGATTCACTCTTCTCACTCTAACTTTCGAAAAATTCGGGTTGTACGCGTTCTATTTTCTTTTCTTCTTTCAATATCTTTAATAATGGCTTTTTTTATCGTCGTAAAATCATCAAATGAGTCCTCCCACCCAAGGCAGAGCAGGAGGGAATGTCAGACTTATATGTACTGTCTAAAATCCGATGATTCCCCATGTCCACCCCCAGATTGTCCCCCGCTTTTCCTAAAAATGTTCCCAATGTCCACCTGGGTGGACATTGGGAACTTTTTTAGAAAAAGTTGCGCTATCCCCTGTCCCCCAGCAGGGGACAATCTGGGGGTGGACATCGGGAATCATCGCTAAAATCCACGGTGTCCTTCAATAGCCCTTTACGTTCCAGGGTCACGGTCTAATTCGTTAGTCTCGCGATATTTATTTTAATTGCTAACGTCTGAGCGCTAACATATTTAATAATTATTTTTAAATGGCTTGTAATATTTAAACAAAACGCTAACAATTTGGTGTTTAGTAAAATTCTAAAAGTGCAATAACATTTAGACGTATTAGTGGAAACTAGAGATGGGTAACTAGCCGGATGCTTTGAGTTATTATCAATTTTAATCCATTAACAGCTATTAATAGCCATCCAATGGCTAATAACCCTGCTATCGTATTGTCAAAGAAATCAAATGTTTTTTTTTGAAATCTGTGGGTGTGAATATAAATTGGGTGCGTGTACGCAGTGTGATTCAATGTATTGCATTATTATTTTTATTTATTTTCACCTTTTTGTATGTGAAAAAGTGTTAATAATAGAATGAATACACATTTTTTGGGAAATCTAAAAAAATATAAAGCAATACAATATATTTATAAACTCGAATTCATTTCCTCGTGTGAAAAGCAGAGTACGCTCCTCGGGAGTAAAGTGCCTTGTCTTGGGCTAACTTGAATCCCTCGCTCACTAACGATTCTTTATAATATTAACGTAGGGATTACAGGTGAATGTTCGCGGTCGAAACGAATCGCTGCAAACCAGTCTTGGTAGGTGACAATCAGCAACTTGACTGAGGATGTCGAAAGCGATTGCGAACTGAGCTCATCCCACTTGGGGCACCCGGACTTTGGAACTTTGCAAACAGAAATAGGAGAAGCGAAGCGTGGCCCCGTCGAGCCACCTTAGTACGGTGGTAATTGCAACTTGACTATCGCGATGCAAGAGCGAGCGAAGTGAGCTCAGGACTTGGGGCACCCGGACTCGGAATCTTGCAAACGAAATAGGAGACATCGCGAAGCGGAGCCTCCGTCGAGCCACCTTAGTATGGTAATTTTGCAACTTGACTAAGGACTGCAAGAGTGAGCGAAGTGAGCTGGACTTGGGGCACCCGGACTCGGAACCTCTGCAAACAGAAATAGGAGTCTCGCGAAGCGGGCCTCCGTCGAGCCACCTTAGTAGGTGGTAATCAGCGACTTGACTAAGGATACAACTGAGCGAAGTAAGCTCAGGAAATGGGCACCCGGACTCAGCCTTGAAAACTTTTCGTGAAGCGGGACTCCGTCGAGCCACCTTAGTAGGTGGTAATCAGCAACTTGAAAGGATGCAAGAGCGAGCGAAGTGAAGACTTGGGGCACCCGTTGGAACCTTGCAAACAGATTTATAAGCCACGCAAAGCGGGGCTCCGTCGAGCCACCTTATTAGGTGGTAATCAGCAACTTGACTATTTAAGCGAGCGAAGTAGCTCAGGACTTGGGGCACCCGGACTCGGAATCTTGCAAACAGAAATAGGAGACACGCGAAGCGGGGCTATTTACCTTAGTTTGGTAATTGTTTTAACTTGACTAAGGATGCAAGACGAAGTTTTAAGGAATTGGGGCATAAGGACTCGGAACCTTGCAAACAGAAATGGAGAACGCGAAGCGGGGCTCCGTCGAGCCACCTTAATTCAGTGGTAATCAGTCTTCTAAGGATGCAAGAGCGAGCGAAGTGAGCTACGACTTTACGTATCCCCGACTAACCTTGCAAACAGAAATAGGAGACACGCGAAGCGGGCCTCCGTCGAGCCACCTTAGTAGGTGGTTATATCAGCAACTTTTTAAGGATGCAAGAGTTGAGCGAAGCGACTCAGGACTTGGGGCACCCGGACTTTAACCTTCAAACAGAAATAGAACCACGCGAAGCGGGGCTCAACAGCCACCTTCAGGTGGTAAAAACTGGCTACGGAACAAGAGCGAGCGAAGTCGCTGGACTTGTATTACGATGTTTGAACCACGCGGAGCTTATGAAAATATTTTGAAATTCATACTTTTTTGTGGTTGTTTTTGAAGGCTTCTTAAATGTACCCGTAAATAGCTGATTATTTTACAGGAAAGGGCCAGATTATTTCTAAATTAAGCACATTTATTTACTACAAAGAAATATGATGAAAATAAGTTTTAATCTGACTCGTAAACCTGAAAGCCATGCGTTCAATCACTAAAAATTTTAAAAAAGATTAATAGCAGGGTTATCTCCATTTGCTATTAACGGCTACTAACTGCTATTAATTGCTATTAATCGATTAATAGCCAAATGATATTAACCGGATTATTATCATTGCCCATCTCTAGTGGAAACGGACATTGAGTTCTTAATTCTTTTATCTTTGAAGGGAATCCTAAAGTAATTAAGATTTATTGATAACAAATAGATTCATGAAATGTTTATCATCTAATCCACATTAGATTAGTTGGCTTTTAAATTGTTTATGAAGATTTGACATGTATTTGTCAAAATGGTACGGAATTTTAATACCTACATGCTTAATTTTTTTAAGATTAGGGATTATTTGGATTATTATTATCAATTACTATTTGTTTTATGTCAATCATTATAATTTAACGGATTTATGCTATTTAAATTAAAGCTGACAAACAGATTTTTGGCTAAGAAATACATGCAACACCGTTTCTCGCAGTATTGCCTTTCTTTAGAATAATTTTGGATTCAGACCTAGCTAAGCCGCTGTCTACAGCTAGTATTTCTGAAGTGAAAGATGACACAATCTATTACGTTTTTCAGTTGCATTCACTATTCCATGAGGTGAGACAATCATAATCATCACCTACTTGGTCTGCGGTAGTCAAGATATACCTAAAAGTGAGTTACGAAACTATTTCTTTTTTTAATACATTTATAGACTTCGAAAATTAAAACTCAAGATTAGATTCAAGATTTCATCTTAAATAATTCATGAATAACTTACCATGATCATGACAATCATGATAAATTATTACTTATTACTTGGAATTTAAATATTTCAGAATAATTATATTTTGAGATTTTATTTTTTAGTAATAGTTATCTCATCATTGTGACAAGTGACAAAAACCAAATTATTCAAGAGTGCAGTTAGGTTTGAAATTGCAAAACATTGCACATTAATTTATTTAAAGTTGAAATTCTTGAAGTAGTGATGTAGGATATCGACGCTTGAAAGGCAAAAATTACCAAGCGACATGTTGGCTACATGTCGCTTGGTAATTTTTGCCTTTCAAGCGTCGATATGTATTTCATAGTCTACCAAATTAACACATTTTTTTTAGTGTGGTAAAATCATCAAATGAGTCCTCCCACCTTGGGCAGGGCGGGGAGCGTCCCTCCGACGGGACTGTCAGACTGATATTTTTGGATTAGAATAAACATTCTCATGATTTAAAAAAATGGGGAAGAAGAAGATAAAAATAACTATGGTCAACTCGGCGAAAGACCGTCTGGTGGTAGGACCGTACAATAAGCAATAAACAAAGTCTGAATAACCACAACAAGACAACCCGAGTTGACTATACATGGAAAAGTCTCTCCAAAGAGTATTTAGAAGCAAATAATTAACATTGTCAATGAATGTGGCACACAGATTAGTAATAATGTAACATTAACAAAAGACATAATTTAGAACAGTCAGATTAACTTATTACTTTTAAAATGTTTTATCACAGAATATGGCCTAGATATAAATTAATTTGCAAATTACTTTCATTATAATATTAGGTAGCTATTAGTTAATGACTGCTATCGTTTACGATTGTAAACAAATCAAGTAGGTCGTAGGAGATAAATGATGATTTCATGTCATTGACTGAATTGCAAATAATAATTATTATTTGGCGTATTTTTTAATTCAGGTAGGAATTTACAGGATCATAAGTTAATAAAAGGGTTTATTTCTTCGTTAAAAAAAAACAAGATTACATTTCTTCTCAGAATAATTAGTTAGTACTTGTGATTCAATTTAAATGACCAAAATTCAAAAAAGAGTAACTTTGATTGCCTTTGACATAGTTCGTCTGTAATTCTATTCTAAACTAGGTACAGTGTAAGTACTAGAATTGAACATAATTAGATTAGATAAGACTATTAGTTACTTACGTTTCACAGTATTCATGTATCACGATGTCTAAACAAAACACTTGTTCACCCACGTATCTCTTTTTTATCGTTTGATGTCGGCACTTATTTTTAATATAAAACACGTGAATCACTTCTTACCATTTTCGCAAGTTTTTGTAACAACACTAATTAATTATTTACAGTAAAAACGTTTTATATAAATAAACAAACTTTACGTCCCAAGCGACGTAAAGTATTTCCGCGAATAAAATCATGAATGGTTCGATGTCTGTCAACAATGTCAAAGTCAAAATTGATTATAATGACAGTTGTTCAGGGTTACAAGCGTTACTATTTTATTTTCTACTACTTGAACAATATTTAGCTGGCTGATCGATCACATTGAATAATGCTAATCTCCGACTTGGGCTTTGACAAATATTCAAGTCTAAGCTAATACTTGCCATCGTGTCATGGAGGTTGGACAAGGCGTCAAGCTAACGGACCAATAGAAAAAATCACGTTTCCAAAAAGAAAGACTATGCTCGGCAAGTCACATGCCCAATGAGTGTCTAGGCCAAAATACTACTTTCTGGAGTTCTCATATTATAGCCCTCCCGGTTAGAGGCCATTATTCGTACGAGCGCTTTTTTTTTTGGCGTTAAAACGCCAGTTTGCCGTCCGTATAGGATTACTTCCCAGAATTTGATTCTTATTAGCAACATTATCGAATGGTGTAATAATACAGGATGTGATTTTTTTCCCAAAATCAGAGAGTTCGATTTCTGGCCGGGATGATTGATTTTTCTAAAATCCAATGATGTAGTTTTAGTTTTCGTCAAAATCGGCCTCGACACTCCTTGCAACGTTTTCCGATATTCCTTAGTTTCGAAAATAGCCATCCACCACGCCCACTTGGAAAATTCACCCTGTGTATTTCAGCATTTCTAGCAGCCAGATGATGTAGGGTTTTTCTAAGGGCCAATTTATACTAGAGCAGAGTCGAAGCGCATCGAAGCGTCAAATTCTTAACAACTAAAGAGAAGCCGCCGCACGATTCACCATCAGCGTTGTTCACGCGCAGGCGTATAAATTGACCCTAAGCGTCAGAATTAGACATAGTACCTAAAGCACAGATGGCTTACTCCGTCGCAAAAAGAAAACAAACAGCGGATGTCTACATTCTACGTGCTTCCCGCCCCAAGAATAGAGTCGATTTTTGCTTAAGCGGCGCCCGCACCCACCTACTTTTATAATAGCTGTTTCGTGCGCAAGCTTCAATTCAACTCGAATAGTGACGCGCGAGAGTTCATTTTAGTTTATCTGACGCCAACGACATTAAAAGGTTAGTCGGTCAAGCTCAATAGGGTTGCGACTCGCGAGTTTTAGGGCGCAGTTACAACGGAATACGTATTTATGTTCCAATGACTAATATATATTTATGTTAATAATATTAACATAAATGTATATAACTCCTCATTACCTTTATAAAATTAACTTAAAATCTAACAACCTGCGCCTTTAGGGGGCGCCAAAACCAGGGCGCAAAAAAAAAGGGTCTTTGTTTACATCAAATATCAAAAATTTTAAAACGTTGTCAGAAACAAAAAGATTAGTTCCGTTTCAATCCGTTCTGGCCAAGCTGTAGTCATCAACTTTAAAGATCGATTGTTATCGTTTACGGCAAAATAGGTAACTAGTCCTTATCATTTCATTTCATTCATTTCATTGTCACAGGCCCCGTGTTGCGTGTCTTTGTAGGTAAGTAGGTAAAAAATGTCGCGAAGAGAATTACGATCGCTGACCTTGAATGCGTAGTGTAGCCATTTTCTGAGTTTGAACGTGTCTAAACAATAACGTAAACATCTTTCTACTTTCTGCCGATCATAATTCGACCTACCCGTATTCAGCTTAGGTGAGTGAGAGTGATGTCAGGTTTGATAATCGTCTATTTTATTTAACTTGGTCGTCTTGTAGGCCAAATTTGTAACCTACCTAATCATGCTTAACTGATCATGATTACTAGCCGGTACTTGAATGACATTAATAAGCACGCCACAAGCAGGTAGATATTTTTTATTTATCTATGATCATACTATTAAATGTGTACTACATGTAGTACATACTACATAGATAAATATTCACTTTTTTTCTTACCTTTCGAAATCACGCGGTAGTGTGTGAAACGTGAGGGTCCTATCACTGTCATTATTTAAACAACCAAACGTTATGCAGTATTTTTTTTTCCTCATCATATATATTTTTTTTAAACTCATGCGTAAATTCAACCAAACACCAAACTTAAATATTATATAAGTAAGCGCGTGCGTAGTGGGCGGCGCGCGGCAACCGACTAAATGTCCACTCCGAAGTGGTCCCCGCCAATGCTTGCAGTTTTATACCTACACTGGGGAGTGAGCCAGGCCTGCCTAAGGGTCAATGTGTGATGTGAGTGATATCTGTAGGTAAATAAATAATTTAAAAAAAAAAAAACAAAAGATTGCCTACATATTTCTTTATTATTGAATAAATTACAAAAATTGCTATTAATGTAAATTCCATTCAGGCAGTATATCTGCATAAAGATATTCTTCAAATTAAGTGGTATGCTAAAATAAAACCTAAAACCGAAAAGGTCCAAACTGCATAACTTACTGAAAAAGCATACTTTGGAATGGTCCACAAGCCTACAATTTGAGACAAGCATAACACGTTAACTGAGTAAAATCACAGTAAAAAAGCGATGACTTTTAAATACCTAATTAATTAAGTTTCATTCAACATGGTAGGCGAAAATCCTTTTCAAAACAGTAACTCGATCTCCATTTTAAAGTATCCGAGATGGCGAGACTCTTAACTTGTATTGAATCGATTACAAAAACTAAAATAGGTTTCTACTCTGCTGGGTCTCGTTATTGTTAAATAAAATGTTTTACTATCAGCAAAACTTTTCAACTCATGTACAAACAAAATCACTGGAGAAACGTTGCCAGCAACGAAACAACTTCTACTATAATGGTTGTTTTTGTAATCGATTCAAATACTAATTGATATAATAACCCTAATCTCTAAACGAGGCATTCATAAACTAGTGGATAGCGATAAGGCCAGATTCTAAAAGCTTCTGAATCTTGGCGGCAATGTCTGGGTTTTTGAGATGGTCCTGTAGAGCATGCGGATCTTGTTGCATCTGTTCGAGGATGCAGCGCATCGCTGGGTCGCGGAGAATTTGTTGTACTTCTGGGTCAGCCATCGCGCGTTTGCGAACCTGTGTTTAAACGTTTTGTTAGAATATCGTCAAGATACTTAACTAAATAATGGAAATTAACAGTATTTAAGTCAGACAATAGAAAATCTTTAACAAACATGGCCAGGTTAGTTTAGACGGAGTACGTGGATTTTGACTCTATACTCTTGAAACAGGTATACTAAAATAATATAATAAATAATAATAATAATATTCCACAACTGTCACACAACGCCATCTAGTCCCAAGCTAAGCAGAGCGGTGTTATGGGTACTAGACTACTGCTTATATATTTCTAAATACATACATATTATAGATAAATTACACCCAGACACAGAATAAATGATCATGCTCATCACACAAACATTTGTCCTGGGTGGGAATCGAACCCACGACCTCCGGCATAGCAGTCAGGGTCACTAACCACAAGATCAACAGGCCAGTCAATACTAAAATAATTGCCATTTCCTAAGTCCGTTGTAGTTTGCTCGTTAATTCAAATCTTGTTTTCTACCAACAACCCACAAGTCATCACTGCAGATGGCTATTGGCAGTAACATCCTAGTTTCGAGGAAAAAAGGTAATAGAACCTACCTCCTCAGGATTGGAGTTCAGCTGCGTGGAGCAGGCGCGGTAGCCCTCCAGCGCCTCAGCATTGCTGGGATCAAGTTCAAGGGCCTTCTGGTACGCGGTCAGGGCTTTCGAGTGCTGCTGCATACCCTGTAAAGAATTATTTAGATTAGTCATGTCTTGTGTGAATGACAAAAGTTAGTATTGTTTATGGAATTTTAAAGAAATAATTATTTGTTATCTCAATTTTATATCGCATACAGGTAAAACTTTGAAAGATAGAGTAAAACGATAATTTTTTTAGTTGTATTTCTTATTTTACAATTTGTTATTATTCCATTGTTACTCACAAATTATAATGTATTAAACTACAAGGTAGTAATTAAAAAAAAAATTTAAAGTTTGTTTGTTAGACTTTCTGCCTATACCCATGATTTTAATTAAGGGGGATGCTCCAACCAGCCCGCGAAATTCAAATTTTTTTAAAATCTCCGAAATCTAACTACGATGCACCTTTTCTATGTGAGAGCTGATGGAGCGAATTTTTTGACAATTTTTATGATTTACCAAATTATACTTGTTACACGTCATTGCGCAACACAAATATTTATAAAGTTACAACATGTCACTGGCCTGCAAATTGCAAAAAACGTAAAAAAATTTGAATTTCGCGGGCTACATCGAAGCAATCACCTTAATTAAAGAAATGATTTCGAATATAAAACGTTGCTGAATTATTTTACTGTAGCCTGTTTTCCCTATGGCGCTCACCAAAATTTTGAGGCCTCTATGACACTGACGTTTTGCAGACGTGCACGTGTCGCCAGCGTGCCTTCGCTTACGCAGCGCTTTCGCGGCGTGCATTTCACGCTCACGCCGAATGGGGTTTGTCAACTAGAATGGAAAGACTGGATGAAATAGAGATGTGCACGTCTGTAAAACGCCATTGTGATTATGATATATTTTTGTAGCATGGTATTTGTTTGAAATGATAATTTTCATGATGATACTTACCGTAAAAAGTTTTACATAGTATTATTTCGGTGAGGCCGAAAGCCATAATTTATTCAATGATGGCAAATGTCGAAAGGAGTTAGCTTATGAGCCGATTGAAAGCCGGATTTGTGTTTAACATCTTTCAGCTCAGCTTTCTTGTTCAATAAGTACTACAGAATCGATCATATCGAGTCGAACAAGGAGAAAGCTGTAAGCTTCAATAAATAAAGATAGCAAAAGTTCTACATAATGATATGATTTTCAACACCAACGCTACCACAACCAAACAACACAAAATTAAAGCATTTGTGAATTACATGAGAAAAACAAGTGTATATTATAATTGTCTTTCTTTTTGTAAACGCACGCTTAGGTTATAACCATAGAAAGGAGTTTTGTTGATGGAATATTATTACATACTTAAAAGAAAAGTGAGTGTATAAAAACGTGGGAAAAATAGTATAATGTCGAATTGTATATACCTAAGTAACTTCGTCTATTCTTGATAGAATAAATAAAGATAGAATTGTTCTGTTCATGCTGCTCGTGGTACTTTCGCTATTCAATACTAGTATGGATTCCTACCTGTAGAATCTTTCCCTTCCGGATCCATCCCTTGATGAACTTGGGGTCCAGTTTGCAGCACTGGTCGCAGTCTTTAAGTCCCAGGTCGAAGGCAGCGAGTTTGGTGTAGCAGGCGGCACGGTTGGAGTACAGCTTAGGATCATCTGGGTTGCGTTTGATTGCCTCGGTGTAATGCTTCACTGCTGTACTGTAGTCGCCTATGAAAAGGATGGATGATTTTAAAATTTTGGATGGCAGAGCATGTTTTTTTAGTAATTGGCTTTTTGACAGTAAGTATCAATAAATTACAAATCTAATTAATCCGTCACTCATTAGTTTTGAAAAATAACAGACACATATTACATCAAAACTCGAGAGTGACTCCTGACGACTGAATTCAATAACACTACTTTACAAAAAAAAAGTTTTCCTTTAACCCAAAGATAATTCATTTTGGATATGTTTTCTACCTGTCCCATTACTACAAAAAAAATTGTCTCATATTTTTATCACATAAATTTTTTGAAATAACCACATTTAAACTTACGAGTATTAACCCATTCTTGACCACTGTGCCAATTTGGGAACACTTAATTAAAAAGGTTAAATAAAAAAGGTTTTGACAATAGTAAAGATTGTGATACTTTGTTGTGCAGTCGAAGGTGCGTTCATTAGGTAAAGATATCGGATTATACTAATTTGTTCAAAAATCTTTCGTTTTGGATACATTCAATTTCGTTATCCAGAGGCCACTGCAGGTAGGTGTACTTTTGTTCTTTTTTTTCAATACAGATAATGAATATCGTGAATATTGGTAATATTTTTGTATTATAGGTACATAATCTTACCTCTAAAGTTATTTTATTGCAGTTATTTTACATGTATATAAAAACATAGTGACATAAATATAGGTGTGCCAATTTGGGTACAACGGCTACAAGTGTACTAAAAATACCCTTTTCATTTACGGAATCAATATGAATTGCAAGCAATATTTTAGTGGTACTAATGACTTCAGGGGTTTTTTTAGCGTTGTAAAATAATCAAATGAGTCCTCCCACCCCGGGCAGGGTGGGAGGTACTGACAGTACCTGTCTTGTACTGACAAAAATCCACGCTGTCCTTCAATAGCTCTTTATATTCCGGGGTCACGGTAGGGAAATAAGTCCTGCGACCCCGGCAGGCTTTGGCCCTCTAAGAGGGGGCCCCATTATTTTGCTGACGCTCTTTGAGGCGCGCGTGGAACACGGCGCGCTGTCGACCCGGGCATGGTCCATGGTCAGACAGCGAGCCTAGACAGACACAGCCTACGTTGGCCTGAGATCGTCTGCCGACGTCTGACGCCGTGCGCGTCAACCACTGCAGATGGGGCGGAGGGAGGACGGTGTCCTCTCCTTCTGGCGGCCCGCCTCCTCCTTCAGGAAGATTACTGCTTCGCAGAAGGAGGCCACCGCTTCCCACTCCGTCTCGCCCAACAGCATGGCCTCGACCAATGCCGGGCGCGAGAGGTCTCCGCCTATCGCCTCCGTGAGGACACGTCGGTGCTCTGCCCAAGCGGGGCAGTCCTGCACCGTATGCTCCACCGTGACCTCCGGGCGATCAACGCAGTGGTGACACCCGGGCGTCTCCTCCCTCCCTATCCGACATAGGTACCTCCCGAAACTTCCGTGTCCGGTGAGGACCTGCGTCATCCGATAGGTTACCGCCGCGATTGCGGCGCGCTTGGACTTCAGGCGCTTAGAAGAAGCTATGGAATGGGCATCTACAGTACTTTCACAGTTTTTTTGCAGTGATGATGAACCTTTGGCTGCTAAAAGGTCACGACCTTCCTTTAGATCAGCTCAACCAGAGCAGAGAGAAACGAGTGCGATGTGCTGGGTGCCATATCAGAGGTCGCTGGGGTTGCAAAAAGTGCAAGAAAACCCTGTGTATTGACAAATCGTGTTTCGCAAATTTTCACTCATAAGGAGCCGTTGTGCCAATTTGGGAACACCGCTGAAAAATCATGAAAATTAATCCATTGGTTTTTTTTGTGATACTGTTTGTTCTTGTAGCTACTAAATTTCAATTAATAAAAGAATTTTGAAAATCCGGTCATTAGTTTTGATTTGGCCACTAATGGGTTAAGCTATCTTGTTCGCATTGTCGCAATTGTTTGTTTTAATTGCGTTTAAGTATTATTTGAACATTTTTATTTGTTTTAAAATGTCATCAAAACAGTGTAAATTAAACCCAAATAAGTTTTGCTACGTTTGTGGCCAATTTATTTTTTCAAAAATTAACCCTCGACCCGTCGCGTGGGGTCTTTCAAAGCCCAGGGTTTAGAAAATTGGAAAATAAATAGACTTAGAATACGTTTTCGGATCTCTTACTTTAGGTACCCTCCTAAAAAGGATTACACTTCACCCTCCTACCATAAAAATTAAGCATGCGCGTGCGCCCTTCGAGGTATGGACGTGTATTTCTACACAAGGCTCTCAGGGACCCCACGCGACGACTGGCGTAAGTAAATTTTTACTAGTGACTTAATAGTTTTTTTTTGTGATAATTTTTATTTTGATATATTTTGGTTCCAGGATATTTGTTATATGAGTAAAAATGGATAATAGACAAATTTATCGTATTTTAAGTTGGTTGGAAGAAGATGTGGAGGTTGTTGGTGTTGAACAGTGTGATGAAGAAAATGTTGATTATCCGGATGAAGTTAGTGAAAAAGACGTGGAGTCAAAACTGGAATACAAAGAAAATGATCATTGTGAATAAATAACTCCATTAGTATCGTCCATAACATCCCATGAAACTCATACCAGAGCTATGTGCACTGATAGTGTCCAAAGTAATGGTTAGGGTTACTTAGACATGAAAAGTATATATATTTTTTCATGATTTTTAGCTGATATATGGTTGATTATCATCTTTAGTTCATTGATCACAAATAATTATATAAAAGGAAGAAGTTGTCCCCTATTTTTTATTTTTAAGTTAATTTTAAGATGACTCAGTAAAAATGTAAGAAAAAAATGTTATTTCTAATACTTTGATGTTTTTTTAATAGAAACAAATGTCTGATTTGCAATATCTTTTGTTTTTTGTTTCAATAAAGTCCTATCCAAATGCGAAACGCCAAAATAATGTCAATAATTAATGTTACAATACTAATTGGTTGATATTTATTTTTGGGGTCTCTGAAGACCCCACGCGACGGATCACGTAATAAAAAAGGCGCGACGGGTGGAGGGTTAAGAGACCTCTCACTGAAGCCGTAACACGAGCGTATTTCCATTGCTTGCAAATCTCGGTAAGAAACCTTGATAAAAATGGGTTCTTAGTGTAGTGTGGGGAAATAACAGAAGTATTTTATTTAACGGAACTGCATGAAAAAAAAAACCATTTGCGAATCTGCATACTAATGATATGGAGAGAACCCACAAATCATACTACTGACTGTTACTTCTGCTTCACTGAAACTACAGTTTTTAACAACAAAAACTGAAAGCACATAGGTACAATATCCTAATATTACATCACTTACAAACCACAAATAAGAAAGATGTCAAGGAATAAAAATTTTGATGGTTACTTAACCAATGTTTAAAAATATGCCCAGTATTCCTTTGAAGGGGTAGTGAAAAATTTCCTGGGAATCAATAAATTTAAGAATTATGCAGATATTATTTTCAATTTATTGAGGAATTACCAAAAAAAAAACCAGATTTTACATTCTTATCTGGATTTTGTCCCTGAGAACCTGGGAAGCGTGAGTGATGAGCATGGTGAACGTGTCACCGAGATTTAAAGGTAAAAGAGGAAAGATTTAAAGGATTTTGGGATAAAATTGTTAGTTATCGGGTTCTGCTGGTCCTTAATAAGAGATATTGATACTAATCAGTATAAAAGAAAGGAGTAAAACGAGCCATTTTTAATTGTTTTGAGATAACTGTATGAGTATTATCTATACTAATATTATAAAGAGGTAACATTTGTTTGTAAGTTTGTATGTAGGGGTAATCTTCAGAAGTAATGAACCGATTTTAAAAATTGTTTCACTGGTAGAAAGCTACATTATCCGTGAGTGCTATAGGCTATAAATTATAAAGATATCATGCATATTAGCCGAAATATGTCATTTTTTGTCAAGCCGGGCGGAAAAAAAATGCTCTTCCAATACAGTTATTAGATTAGCATGCGCTGCCTTAACAGTAGTATATAATTGAAAACAATGTATAGCAAAAATGTCCGCTTTGAATAGCTCTACAATAAAGTCCGCGACACCATATTTTTATCTTTTATATTTTAGCAGATATTGCAGCTTTTATGATTTAAAAAAAGTTATTTTCGATGTACTTGCCTTTGGACGATTTTTTACACAACAAAACATTAAACCTTATCAAAAAAAATATTATTATGATCACAATAACATCATAGAGATACGATTTTCCTAAAATAGTATGTCAATTGGTTAAATAGTTTCGAAGATAACATAAAATTATTAAATCGCAAATTGCCGCCGTCCATTCACGAACCGCATTAGAACACGCTTTGTACGGACGTTTTATCTATTTACCTATTTTATATATTTATTGACGTGTTGGTCTTTTTTTTTCTTTTTTTTTTGGTGTTAAGGCTCCCTTATTATGAAAAATCGTCGTTCAATGAGCGGTGAAAGTTTGACGACGTTCGCCGCAACCAGCGCCACTATCGCGGAAACCTAAGTTTTATGTATTTCATTTCTTCAACTTCAATATTTCTTACAGTGTTCCCTTTACGCAAAATATATTTATTACTCTAGTAGAATATTTCATCAAAAGGATGTCAATATATTTACGAATAAAAATAGATATAAATACCTATTGATGCAGACAAATATTTTACAAATATTTTTTTCCATTCAGAGACCTAAATATATTTTATAACATTTTGACACAGATTTTGATAACTGGGGACCAGTTAACAAAAAAAAAACTACTAATTTGTAGAAAATTCATTAACATTGGCATACCGTGCCAAAATGACAATACCCAATTATCTATTAAGCCCCAAGCACACGAGCGTTTTATTACCATGCGTATACAAAGCGGGTCGCCCTTCAATATCTGGTGGTGTGTTTGATGCATTTTGATATAAATGACGGACACTAGCACCGTGTTAAAGGTACATCAGTAGTAGTAAATAATAAATAAAAAATGCTAATAAATAATAATAAAACATTTGCTGATTTGAATTTGAAAACATATTTTTCATCTCTTTTATCATAAATTCATCACCATCATGATCTTTCACTGATGCATGGAAAACACATTAATAGATAAATACATGTTTATTAAAAAATAACTACAAAGAATATGGAATTTATATCTGTATAATTTTGAAAACATTCTAAGTTCTAATAAGCATTTAAATTACACCACCAATTTATCCTTTTTGTTTTTTTTGAAATATAAACACCAAAATTGCAGATTTTTTGTCATATCGCCATAAAAAGACTTCCTGACGTTTCTGGTGGGAAATCAGAACAAGATTGGGAACTTCTTTTGCTGCTACACTTTAGCAGCTGGCTAAATGAAGTGAACGATGGTAGTGCCATCCTCCTCTGTTCGTTCTATAAGAGCAACCAAAATTATAAATTTCCCGCGAACGCGCCTTTCCCATCTTTTCTAGGAAAAAAAATATCACACTAAATGTAAAAATAAAATTGTCATTATTTAGAAAAAGTATTACTAAGGGCGGATTCGACCAAGCTCGAGTATATGCACGAGTAACTAAACCAGGAATAGCTAATTCCATGATTTTATTCTGGAATAAACAATGATATTATAAAGTCATAGATGCGTTATACACGTACTAAGCGACGGAAAAAACTGTGCCGCGCCGAGCGGCAACACAGATACACACTTTTTTATTCACACATTACATTTCACTACAAGTAAAAAGGATAGCTTGATACAACGCAATAAGAAAAAAAGTGACAGCTAGATAAACAAACAGCGCCACGCGTCATCAATCCCCCCGCACGTCAGCGTCTCCTCTCGCTCGCACCCGTGCTCGCACTCTTTCTTTTACGACGCCATATTTATAGAAACGTAATGTTTTATTTGTGAAAATATTAAAGATAAATAGTGTATTTACGAATTTTATGTGATTCTTTGACTTTTAGAAGTCTTGCATGTTTAATTTGTACAATATCTCATCACACACGACAGCATTTTCGGTAGTTTTAGGTCACTTTTACTTTTAATTCAGTCTGTGGTACGTGAAGTGCCGCTGGCAACGTCGCACTGAGACCAAGATGTGTGTATCAGCCTCATTTGAGCATATACGTTATTGAGCGCGTATGACGTATCTACACCTTTTTACTTATAATATCATTGGGAATAAATCAACAGTCGTTTTTCCATGCAATCCAACGTATAGCTATAATTGGATTAGTAACGCGCGAACAGCGGAGTTAGTGCCAACATGATGTGAACGAATGTAACACCCGGCAAAAAAAAAGTTGTCCGACAAACAGGAGAGAGCAGAAGCATACACATGTCAATTTGGATTTGTCGTATTATAGCGAGAAAAAGTATGTATCAATGTCAAAGTAGTTTTGAAAATAAAACTTTTAAGTTTACTAATTTAATAAAATAAACATAAGGACTTTATAAAATGAGTGCCACTAAATAAGCCGCCGTCTAAAAAAGAAGTTTTGTTAAGCCTTGTAGAGATACCTACATTTTAAAATAATACAAACAAAAAAAAATGACTCAATGGCAAATTATTGCTGACCAATATAATAGCTGTACTTACAACCCACTGTTCTCGGGCAGGGCAACATAATTATGAAAGCTCAATGAGAGAGCATAAAAAAGATGGCAAAAACAAGGATGCATCAACAAGCAGGTAGCATTTGACCCAAACAGCTTGAAACAATGGAACGCCATTTTGATATTCTTGGTATAAGCTCCCTATTCCATCCTGAACGGTGGTATAGTTACTATTCCCGAATAGACACGTTATTCCTCAAATTAAAGTTAGTAAAACGTGAAATTGATTTATTCTCGAGTAAACTAGCGATTTACTCCAGAATAACATTTATTCCGGTTTGGTCGTATCCGCCCTAAATACAATTAAAAATAGTGATTTAGCTATCAAACTATTATAGTTTCGTTTAACCGCCCGATCCCCAATGCTCCCCAATGGCACGTTTTTGTGCCACCAAACCCCGACCGATATTAATCCTTTTTTTGGAAAAATAAGTCTTAAAATTGATCAGTATTTAGTGGAAAAACATTTTCCTCGGGGCTCGCAATTCCTAGTAAAACAGATTGTGGACGCGCCACAAAACTTGGAATAACAATCAAGAACTATTTTTTTTAATTTAATGTTTATATTATAATACTAGACAAGTACGTCTAAAAAAAAACTGTATTGTATGTTTAGTTTAAGAAATGATTTTCAACCTTTTCGCATGGTGGGTGCTACGCCTTATTTGTAGGTGACATGTAATTTTGAAGTATTCAAAATTGACAAGCAGTTTTCATTTAATTTAATTTAATTCTGTTTTTTCGAAATTGTTATAAATCTGTGACGAAATGAAATAAATAATAATAAAAGTGAAGTGCTTCTTTTCATATATTGCAATCGATACGATTAGTGGTTGTTTTCATTTACATTTAGTGCCACAAATTATTGTTGACTGAAATTCAGTGGTATTATCATTAGTTCAATGAAATGTTATAAAGATCCAAAAGTATTGGACGATGGATGCAAAATATTGCAGAACGATGAACAAGAACCGTATCACGATATCACGATAACATTGATCTAGGTATCTGTGAGTATAATTACTAACTATATTGATAGAAACAATTTGTAATGGAATATACGTATTCTAAAATTCTTATTCTCTCAAATCCATTATTTGCTCTGTAGGGATCGTCAGGAATTTCCTGCGATGAAATTCAGTAAGTTCGGTTTCTTTCTCTTATTGATTAATGAAAATAATATGTTATTGAAAATAGAAAGTTTATATGTGTTTTTTACAGCCATGTCCGGTTAATCAGGTCCCATTAAACACAGCGTATATATGCCTAAACATATTTTGAATAATCTATAAGCCTACGCATCATTCGTTTTTATTTTCTCGGTCTTTTTCTCAATTTCCATTTTTCCTATTACGAAAATTTGACAGCCCCGATCAGAAAAAAAGTGTCATAGGTCTAGTCTGTAAGAGCCACGCTGGCTGACTGATTCGTCAACGAACGACAGTGATGACACTACTTTTGAAAGGCAAAAGATGAGAGGACGATAGTGAATGTGTGCTTAGAATAAAACGGCATATGTGCCCAAACACATTGGCGTCTTTTTATAAATTAAAATTGTTATTAAATGAAAAAGTACCCGGATAAAGTTCTGACAAACATCATTACCTATTTATTGATATACTCTTCAGGACCAAAAGTTTGATCTACTTCAGGTACCACTCAAAAAACGTTAAAAAAATCTCTATTTTCACGTTTTTTTTTGATCGAGTCAAGTTATAAATATCGCGTTTTCAACAGGAAAATAACATAGACAGTTTATTGAACTATAACATATATTTTTTTCAGACCGAAAAAAGGTACATTTGATTGTTTACGGTTGAATCAAAAATAGGTCAATTCCAAAATACCTGGCCTTAAAATCATCAAATAAGTCCTCCCGCCCTGGGTGGGCAGGAAGAAAAAACCCGCGACCCCAGCAGGCGTTTGGCGCGAAATACGACTCGCCACCGACCCGGGCTTGGTCTTTGGTCGGATGGCGAGCTACCCATCACTCACCGTCCGCAAACCCGCTCCGCCGCTGTGCCCTCAGCTTATCAGAGGGACACGCGTGGGAGCGTCCACACGACAGGCTATTCGCATACGGGCAAAGAGACCCCTTAGGCACACAGTGCCTAAGGGGTCTCTTAAGACAGGAAAACTCCACGTGCGCCCGTGGACTGGAGTTCCCTCTGGGATACGTCCGGGGGGAAGACCAGTTTTTGGGCCCGGTGCACCCTGGGATGCGGGCAAAACTCTTCCTTAGGCACTGTGTGCCTACGGGGTCTTTGCCCGTATGCGAATAGCCTGTCGTGTGGACGCTCCAACGCGTATCCCTCTGATCAGCAGAGGGCACAGCGGCGGAGCGGGCTTGCGGACGGTGAGTGATGGGTAGCTCGCCGTCCGACCAGGGACCAAGCCCGGGTCGGTGGCGCGTCGTGTTTCGCGCCAAATGTCTGCTGGGGTCGCGGGTTTTTTCTTAACCCAGGATACCGTGGCCCCAGAACGTAAAGGGCATCCGAAGGAACACGGGTGGATTTTAGTCAGTAAGAGTCTGACAGTCCCTTCCGCCCCACCCAGGGCGGGAGGACTCATTTGATGATTTTAACAACTTTAAAAAAAAGTACTAACCGAACCACAGTCATTATTTCATCACATGTTAAAATATTAATGCCCAACGAAGTGGGCACGGGTCAGCTAGTAATTATAGATAATAAAAATAATGAATATTTCCAAAATTTGACGTCCTAATTTTTTTCCAACTTCAGTTTTAAAGTAAGGACTTATAACTCTACCGATACATATCAGTTTCATCTTTGGGTAAAAAACCTTGTAAACTAGTGTAATTTTTATTACTAACTAGCTGTGCCCGCAACTTCGTTCGCGTGGATGTCGGAATTTAACAATGTATTTTTTAGTGCGAAGCGCGTTTGTAATAAACGCCCTCTGTCGTTCAAAGGCAGTAGTACTATTCAATTGCTACTGGATTAGCTCTAATCCAGTAGCAATTGAATAGTACTACTGCCGGATGGAGTGGGATGGAATGAGATGGAATGGGTGCTCACCCATTCCATCTCATTCCATCCCACTCCATCCGACTCCATCCCACTCTATCCCACTCTATCCCACTCCATCCCACTCCATCCCTCTCCAACCCATTTCATCCCACTCCATCCCACTCCATCCCCCTCCATCCCACTCCATCCCACTCCTCTTCACTCCACCCCACTCCATCTCATTCCATCCCAATCAATCCCACTCTATCCCACTCCAACCCACTCCATCCCACTCCATCCCACTCCACCCCACTCCATCTCATGTCATCCCACTCCATCCCACTCCATCCCATTTCATCCCACTCCATCCCACACCATCCCACTCCATACCACTCCATCCAACTCTATCCCTCTCCATCCCAGTCCATCCTACTCCATCCCACTCTATCCCACTCTATCCCACTCCATCCCACTCCATCCCTCTCCAACACATTTCATCCCACTCCATCCCCCTCCATCCCACTCCATCCCACTCCTCTTCACTCCACCCCACTCCATCTCATTCCATCCCAATCAATCCCACTCTATCCCACTCCAACCCAATCCATCCCACTCCATCCCACTCCATCCCACTCCACCCCACTCCATCTCATTCCATCAAACTCCATCCCACTCCATCCCATTTCATCTCACTTCATCCCACTCCATCCCACACCATCCCACTCCATACCACTCCATCCAACTCTATCCCTCTCCATCCCACTCCATCCTACTCCATCCCACTCCATCCCACTGCATCCTACTCCATCTCACTCCATCCCGCTTCATCCTACTCCATCTCACTCCATCTCGCTTCATCCTACTCCATCCTCTTCCATAACATTCCATCCCATTCTATTGTGAGTCTAATAAAAACCTTTTCTTTCTTTCTTTCATTCCATTCTATTCCATTCCACTCTACTCTACTCCACTCCACTCCAAGCCAATCGACTCCAGTCCACACTATATTTGAATAGGTTTGTAGTTTTCTATTCCAAGCTAGATCGCGCTACTGAACTGCGCGTCTCGGTGTAAACTGACCGTAATTTTACTTCTGGAACACTTTAAATTCAAATATCTTTTGATAGACTGATCCGATTTCAATGAAACAAAAACTAAATGTTACTTCAAGTTACAGTCAGTCGTTGTGTATTAAACTTATCTACATAGCTTTCGTACATTTTACGTGATGCCCGAACAAATAAACATACAAACAGACAAACAGACAAAAATTCTAAAAATGCTAGAAATGGGTTCTATTGGTTGTCCTTTAACACGCTGGCTATATTTTTTGAGTTTTTTTTTAATGTACAAAAATTATTTTTCTACAGTTTTATTATATGTATAGATATGTACTAAATTGTGACGTATTGCCAATTTTAAAAGCGTCTGTCCGTTAATTTTGCTAAATATTTAATAATAACAACCGACGGACTAATTAATAATTGTTCAAGTCAAATATCCAATTTCAGAATGTAAAAGAGAGACCTCTAGAAGAGGCGCGGTTGCGGACGAGGCAGCCTAAGCGCGTGTCTGTTTTGAAACATAAAGCTCACCTTTCTTAAAGAAGTCATTGCCTAGTTCTTTCTCCTGTTCAGCCTTCACGGGGTCCACATAGGCCTTCTTCTCCTCCTCAGCTATCCGTCTCTCCACCTCACTGAGCAGGGTCTTGATCTCAGGAGTACGATGCTCAGACATTGACTTCTCGAAATATGTTTTTGCTAGCTTCCATTGTTCCATCTTTTTGTATGCGTTACCTGGATAAAGAGAATGTTGAGTTGTGATTAGCACTATTAAATTAGAGGGTTGGGAATGGAATAAACCCGTCCTAAAAGTAAAGAATGAGGTTTTTGTTAGCTTTTTTTTTTGGCGTGATAATCATCAAAGGCGTTACCCCGCCCAGGGTGGAACTGTCTGACTCGTAGTGGGAGGACTTATTTGATGATAATCACGATAAAAAAAACCTCAATTCGATAAGATGATTGATGAAATGTGTATTTTAGCATTGCATCTAAATACATATAACTCAAAGGTGACTGACTGACATAGTGATCTATCACCACACAGCCCAAACCACTGGACGGATCGGGCTGAAACTTGGCATGCAGGTAGATGTTATGACGTAGGAATCCGCTAATAAATGGTTTTGATCAATTTTACCTACAAGGGGTTAAAAAAGGGGATGAAAGTTTTTATGAAACTTTGTGAATTTGATAAAAAATACATTATTAAGTTCCGAAATCCACGTGAACAAATTCGCGGGCACAGCAAGTTTGTTTATTTACCTAAAACATTTACCAATAATTTATGTATCTAGAAAGAACCTCTATCAAAACATTTATACATATGATACAATTTGACTCAGTGTCAGAAACCACACGATAACCGTAAGGATATTTATTTTCAAGACCACACTGAGACGGATATTGTAGTAACAGTACAAGTACAAGCGCCATCTGTTTTTAGCCGACAATAAGTAACGTTTAGTAAATAAGCAGACAATGTTAATTTAGAAGAAAACACTTGATTACACAATGCATATTTTAAATTTTTTAGATATAACCCTGCGTTACGTATAAATTACATTTCAATATGACAGTAGACACGAATAATGAAACTCGAGAAAACTGACATAGGTACTTAGTTTATATATTTGTAAATGCACCTATCGACGATGAAGTGACAAGAACCCCTATCTACCAGAACATGATTTTACAGGAAACGAAAAAAACGTTTTATTTCTTTTAAACGCAAGGTATGAAACATACTGAAATTGGATAAACATTAAATATACATTAAATAAGAAGCGGGAATAGGGGGGACTATGTGCGACTAGTGTATAAATATACAATTATACACTAGTCGCACAAAATCATGTAAAATCATATTCTGGTGGAAAGAAGTTCTTGTCACTTCATCGTCGCTATGATACCTAACAGTACAGAAGAAATTCCAAGAGGGACCCCCTGTTTAAAAAAATAAACCATATTACATGTAACGTTTTCTACGCTTAAGAATCGCTCAGAAATTGCTAATTATAAAAATCATCTATCAATATACCGTCCATTCATTATCTATTTTTAGTGTTACAGTGGGTTCATTGTGCTGGCCAATCAGATTATTGATTCTCGGGTCGCTTTAGAAATGCATTCGATTGACGGCTATAAATAATAAGTTCGCTCGCCCACTTTACTGTGTAACCTACTTTCGTTACAGGTACAAGAAGTTGTTTGCGGGAACGTTTTAAAAGAGAACCGCGGCCCTAGAACATGTGACGGAACAGGTCAGCTGCGCTGCGTTTCGCTGGATCAATTACAATGTTGCGCCACTCTATGGATTTCTCCTTGTCCTGGGTGCAGTTTCAAAACATAGGAACACCCACACCCGTAACAACTACTTGAAGATCATAGAAATTATAACGTGCGGGGATCGAACTTGCGATACGAGCAATCTGTCGAAGACATGTGGCATCTACCAACTCGCACTGTGCCCGCGTAGTGATTTACAGCACACTACTTTTGAGAGGAGGCCTGTGTCCCAGCATTGGGAACATTATAGGCTGCATGATCATGCCATGCCCTGATTACTTATTCCAATTACTGAACATAATAACATTAACTCTTGTTACATTACATAGATAAAAACTGTTTTGATTCGTGCTCTCAAAGGACATTGAACTTGTACTACTTAAAGATATCTAAGGGCCAACGCCCAATGACTGTAGGTCGCGTTGCTAAGCGTCACGGCATGTTTTGGAACGAATGAATTTAAGTTGTAAAAACAATTACATAAGGATGATTTTGCCTTGTTACTGAGATTTGTAACATGGAATTTAATTACATAAGGATGATTTTGCCTTGTTACTGAGATTTGTAACATGGAATTTAAATTCTAAAGATTAGTTCAGTAGGACTATTTTGCCTTGATAATACGATTTATATAAATGTGCTGATTTGACAGTCGTAGGGCTTCAATCGCTTTGTCACTTACTAAAAATTGCACAGCATGGCAAATTGGCAATATATGAGTATGGTAATGTGACAGGAAACAAGGTATATCTTGGTTTCGGAACATTCTGCTAACCTTATATGATGATGTTTGTTAGGCAACCATCTTGTAAAAGATGACTAGTCTCATTTACTCTTTTTAACCGACTAAAAAAAACGAGGAGGTTATATTTTATTTGGTTTAAAATACACCAATAGGTAAGCTGTGCATTTCGAATAACTTAGAGTTATTTCTGACTCTTGCTTTTCAAATGCTTACAGGATAGTGTTAGCGCAAAGCATAGAGCAATTATAAATTAATTATGCACAATTGTGGAATATATAAAATCAGATAATCATCATCATCATCATCATCTCAGCCATAGGACGTCCACTGCTGAACATAGGCCTCCCCTTTGGATCTCCACAGATACCGGTAAATCAGATAATATGTAGGTATAATTATATTGTGACGATCACACATGAAAACTATATTGTGTGTATTGAAAACCACATCCAGAATATAATGTGTTATCTGTCTAATACATGTTATCTATTATATGTATTATAGCTGATAAACAAAAAAAACTGTGGGAAAGACTCGCAATACTGTCTCTACATAAAAATTTAAGTTTTATGACTATTTTCTCAATAGTTTTTTGGTTGTAGTTCATTTTTGCCATGTTTGTCTTTCAAGTATTTAAGCGGCGGCTTCACCCACGTGGAGTTTGGTAATTTTTAAAACTTGTTGAAGGATGCAAAAGTAACACATGTCGATTCTAGCAGAGCATGAACTAGCGACATAGATGTCGACATGGCATAGGACAGCAAATTTTTTGTGTCAAGCAAAATAGTGGCAGGATAAAATTTGCTCCAATTATATTACGTCTTTATTACACGTGATGATAAATATAAGAAACGGTGTGAATAAAATGGCTGATTACTTTGAGTACAAGCCTAAGAAAAACAATAGTGTAGACCAGCGATCGGCAACCTGCATACATCTCTTACCTGCTTGCGGCCCATGATTCATTTCCTAAACTGAAGATTTTCATTTTTAGATTTTATGGAGAAAATTCAAATGTGACTCTTGCCTACCAAAAGGTTACCAACCGCTGGTGCAGACAATAAATACACAAGCATGATCATAAAAAAAAAAAAACTTACCAATCCTAGTGAATGCCTTAGCTATTAACTTGAAATCGGCTCTATTTTCTCTTCCAATTTCAATAGCTTTCTCACATTCCTTGATACATTTCTCATATTCTTTCTGTTCAAAGTAGACGGCAGCCATATTTGTGTAGAATGTAATATCTGTGGGATCGTGCTCCATAGCTTTCTGGTAATGTTTGAGGGCATTTTCTAAGTCTTTCTTTTTGTAAAATTCATTTCCTTGATCTTTTTCCTGTAATGCAAGCCTTCGGTTCTCAGGAAGGTCATCATATTTTGGCTTCTCTGGTTCTTCCTTCTTCGGTGGTTCTGCTGGCTTTTTTTCAGCAGCCGGTGGGTCTACGTCCATAGGCATTTGAAGGTCTAGACCGAACATGATGCTGATTATGGCAAGGACTCGTTTGTCTTCCATTTTAGCACCAAGGTTTTGGACATCAAAGGGATTCTGTACTATTTTCTGTGGATTTTTAACATTGTTTTAGGTTCTTTTATTAATTATTTTATTGAATTTTGGAATTTTATAGTTTATGTTTGGAAAACCTAGTTAATTCAAAATATAAAGGTAATTCAATGTTGGTTACATTATCAAAACATAATTTTATTGGTGACTGTGTAAGACTTTTACTCATAAAGTCATAACTACCTACTCTGTTGGATAAAATTTACATACAGCTGTTGGTGTACCTTTTATTAATAAATAATAAAAATTGTTAGCATCGTCATAGCATGGCAAAAAGCCTAGGTTTCCTTCCAACAATACAGCATAAATATTAATAAGTTTAAAAAGAATCTTTTGATTTGCTGCTTGTTTAATAAATTAGGTAATAGCCCTTTGTTTAGAAAAGATTGGGTTAATTATTTACAGTGTAAACCAGATTTTGTGTCCTGAATTAATTTTGAAAGTGTTGCTATGGCAATGACATTTTTTAATTAGAACAAATAATTATCCCTGAATATGGAGTCATACCAATTTGAATGCTAATTCATGCAACTCATAAAATCAATATACCTACAGTTTACTCAAATAAAGGCAAAAACACTCGAGTATTTTAAGTGAATATTTCGAAATTGCCCTGTGACTCAACATTTTATCATAGAATATATTTATAACAATAATGAAGTAGGTTAAAAAGATGACCCACTGACCAAAATACAAAAGGGCATGTTCCATAAAGCAAACAAAAATAATATTTCTACTTACTTCCACTAATTTGACATATTCCGGATCATTCAGCCATTCCTTTGTCTGTGGGTTGTTTCGGAGCTTTTCAAACACCTGTTCTGTCTTAAGCTTGAGTTCAATAGCTTGTTTCTTAACTTCGGCGAGGCCTGCAGCCAGCTGCTCGTTGCCAGGCTCAAGCTCCAGGCCTTTCTCGTAAGCCTGGATGGCCTCGTCATGACGGCCTAAGTATGCTAATGCTGACCCTTTGCGCGAGTAGCCCTTGCTCCACGTGGGGTTAAGAGCGATGGTCTGGTTAGCGTCCTCGAGAGCTGCAGCGTAGTTCTCATCCTTGGCATAAGCTGCCGATCGGTTGCTGTACAGAACGTGGTTCTTCGGGTCCAAGGCAATCGCCTCAGTGTAGTATTTGACGGCCTCGTCGTACTTCCCCGATGATAACGCCGCATTACCCTGCTCCTTTAACTGATTCACCTAAAAACGATGCCCATTTTGGAATTATGCTTCTTCATTCATTCAAAATTTCTAATCGTAAAGCGTCGGTATAACCTCTTACCTGAGCCATGATTGTTTTCTGCTAACAACTAATAAAACAATAGATGCACTTGCAATAAAATATTTACTTCTAAATACACGAGTTTCTCCCTCAACAATTCTCTTGTAATTTCACTAATTTGTTCGTAGAGTTCAAACAAGCAACACGAAGTACAGAAATGACACTTCAAATTCGAGAAAATTCTCGCCAAAATGCGATAAAGGTGGTGTTCCAGAACTTACACATATTTAGAAACATAGTGAAACAAACAGAAATATATGGAACTCTTTTGCACTCGCACAGTTTTGTATAAAGTTATCTCTCTCGATTTTTTTGTTACCACCAAATTTTCATAATGGTAACTGGAACAGTGAGTCAGATCAAAATGTTTTCCTCTAAGGACATGTTTGAATACAAGTCTTTTTAGACTCCAAGACAAGACAAGACAAGACATTTATTTGTAGAAACATGAGTATACATACAAGGCATGCAAGTTGTTCATAAAAATATAAAAGAGTTCTGTCATGTTCGGCCTATATGGCATACAAAAATTAACATTAAAAAAGATAAAGACTAAATTAAATTATGACATTTATTAAATTATACATTAATTAAATTAAATAACAAACATCATAATCTTTTTCATACAATCGTATTTAGTAGGCAAATAATAATAATAAATGAAAAAATAAAAATTATAAAAATAACTTCTTAAACAATTTGCAATGTCACTCTCTGTCATTTAAAAATTCTAAAATACTGTAGTATGCTTTCTTAATTAAAAATATTTTTAGCCGCTTTTTTAATAGATGTGCGCTTAGTTCCCTCCGTACAGATGATTGATCACATCCACTTCACACTGATCAGGATCACAACGCCGCGCCCGCGCCGTCTATTGTTTGTTGGTTCGATAGGATAGGTCCATGGGTTCGAGTTACTCTTGTATAGCTTGGCAAATAAGAGAAGAAAACCGGAAGTCGCCACTGTGCTCTCGCTACCAGCGGTTTGAGTGATTTTACTTTTTTACTTATTACGTTAGTTTTATGCACAGATACGTTTTATGGCACAATTTGTTGTTGTAAACTTAGAATTTATTTTTATAAATCAATAGAAATCTGAAAAATAAACCCCAATACGCATAAGCGCTTTTCTAATAGACGATAAAAAGGGCCAAAATAGAACAAAAATGCATTTTCATGCATTTGTTCACACGTTAGCTTTTATAAAGCGCGGCTCTTATAATAGAACTGTATTTGAATATAATTTATTTATTTATTTATTTATTTATTTAAAAAACTCTAATACTAACATTACAGGTTACAAACCCAATGCGATAGTATAGACTACTTGTAATAGAAATATTTACCATTGAAAATAACCTTACATTATTATCAATTACACAAATTATGTACATACATTAATACAAAATTACTTTATCTAAACAATACAATCATACAACCTAACCTTATACAAAATTAACAAAAATAAATATAAATATGTTTTACAATCAAAAATTAAAATGCAAAACAATAAAAGAAACAATTTAAGTAAACGTAAAATAAACAATTGACATAAAATAAAAATAAACAATAACATTACTTAAACTAATTGATGCTTTCGTAGCATATTATATTTAAACTTACTTTTGCAAGTTCACTAAAGTAACACGAAAAAATGTCCAACCTATTCTGAATTTCGTTAACAGTACGAATAGCTCGCGTGAGAGGTGCTTTAGCCAACAGGTTGGTCCTGGCAGTTGGCACAGCTAGCAGTGGCGGACGCCGCCGCCTCCACACGTAGCGGTCTGGAACAGAGAGCCGCAAATACTGAAGCACTCCTGGAGTGTGCTCCTTGCCCCGGAGTAATTTTATTAAATAGACGACAAGAGTGAATTGTCGTCGCACCCTCAATTCATTGTACCCGACCATGCCCAGTACAAACAGGGTGGGGTACATCAGCGGGTATAATGGATAGACCCCGTACAGTCTGAAGTACAAGTGACGCGTGAACTTGTTTTGAACGCGCTCCAGCATGACAGAGTACTTGGCTTCATGTGGAGACCATATAACAGCACCATACTCCAAGTGACTCCTTACTAAAGCGTCGTATAATACCCTAATAGTCGTGAAATTAGTGAACCCCTGTGACTGCCTGAGAACAAAGCCGAGGTTTCTGTACGCTTTCTTACATATCTTAACGATATGCTCGCGAAATGTAAGATCTGGAGTGAGATATACCCCTAGATCACGCACTTGTGTTACTCGCTGCATGGGTACCGCCTCTGCTTTGTACTCATAGCGGACAGGGGTGCGCGCACGACTAAAGGATATTACCGAGCATTTGGACACGTTGAAGTACAGCTTGTTGTCATGGCTCCACTTCACCACCCTGTCAATGTCACCCTGGAGTCGCTCACAGTCAGACTCGTCCCTCACCTCGAGCAGCAACTTGAGGTCATCTGCGAACAATAAACATGAGCCATGTCTGACGACCTCCGGCAAACTGTTTATCATTATGATAAATTCAAGAGGCCCCAAATTGCTGCCCTGGCTCACTCCGGATCTGGTGAAGTACGAATTCGACTCGTACCCATTGTAGTCAACGTACTGTTGGCGGTCCCTCATATAGCTGACAAAGAACTGTAGCAAGTGTGGAGTACATCCTACATCTGCCAGCTTCCGCAGTAAGACATCATTGTCCACGGTGTCGAAGGCCTTTTTAAAATCAAAGTACGCCGCGTCTACCTGTACTCCAGCGTCGACTGCCGGTATAACCTGTGCCATGAAGTTCAGCAGGTTGGTGGAAGTGCTGCGTCCTGGCCGGAAACCGTGCTGCGCGTCCGACAGTTGCGCTCGGACTTGCCCTTGTATGCAGCGTTGAATAGCGGCTTCAAAAACTTTAGCCGGCGTCGACAACACTGCAACTGGTCTGTAACCGCTGACATCTGGACCTGCCCGACCCTTGGGTACTGGAACGACACGTGTAGTCTTCCACTGATCCGGGAATGTCGATTGCTTTAAACACATGTTATAAATGTAATGCAGCGGGCTCGCTAAAACTCTAGCACAATCTCTAAAGAGAAACGCTGGTATACCGTCAGGGCCAGATGATCGTTTCGGCTTGAGGTTCTTCAGCGCATCCTGCACATCTTTTAGACTCAAGGTCTCTATATGTACCCGTGCGCTGGTAGCACTGCTGACCCCCGCCATCGCCGCCTGGACGTCTAGTTGCGGTGGTTCCTGACTGTATACCGACTCAAAAAATTCTGCGAATTCCTTAGCACACTGCTCATCACTGAGATTTTGCCCATCTTTTATAATACTTTGCCTATTTACTCTACTTTTTTTTGACCTAATATATTGCCAGAATGATTTAGGATCTTTAGCAAACTGATTTTGAATTTTATTTTTATGGTTTCTGTGTGCAATTTCTATAGACTTTTTTATCCGGGCCCTACATTTAGCGTATTCTTCGTAATCGCAATCACGTTTCGATTTTTTAAACAGTTTGTGAAGTTTTGCTTTAACTTGGATCTCTTTAATAATTTCTCCGGTGTACCATTCGGGATACACATAACGTGAGTTTCCCTGGGTGAACTTTTTCCTTGGTACACATTCGTCTAAAATACAGCCTAATTTCGAATAAAATAGATTTAAAATATCTTCCAAATCATGCATTTCATACATTGTACTCCAGTCAACAGAAGCTAACGTCGTATACAATAATTCATAATCGGCTCTATAAAAATTCCACTGCGGTCTGTTATTGCACGGGGACTCGGCAGCGGGCGAAGGCGGGGAGGGCGCGGGGGCTGAGGGCGCGGGGCGCACGCACACCGCTAGTGGCGGGTGGTACGGGTCGACGGGAACGAGCGCGTCGTCCGCCAACACCACCGACACCTCTCCGCTAAAACCCGCACTCAGAACCAAATCCAGTTGTCGGCCTAACACGTAACATAAGTGCTGGAAGGTGTCATTACTTCAATTTACGTTATTGTTCCAATTCAGCGCTTTTTTAACGCCCGTAAAAAAACGCTCATAATAATGGGTAACGCAGTTCCTTGGATAACGGGTAACGCAATAATCAAGTGACAGTTTGACAATGGAGGTCATTGACGTTTTATGGTCTTATTTTCACAGCTTGCAGCCCCACAACTATTTCTTTTTAAATATTTTATCTGTACATTGAAAAATGTCTCCCGAGCTGTATGCAGCTTGACCAGTGTTTTATTTTATTTTTACATAGTTTTCTCTACATTAAATCACACAAAATCAGTTCGATGCCCACCGCAAGGCTGTGAATTTTGTGTATGTGTAAATGGAACCAAGACTGTTGCGTAGTAGTGTCGTCGTAAATCATTTAGAGGTACCGACGCTTGTCACGCTAATCACTATTTTGTACTGTTCATAATTGGTTCCTAGAGATTGTGGGGAATACCAAGTGGTGTTAAGGATCGATGGCGGTTTGAGTGTTACCTCGGTGTAATTATTGGCGGGAGACGGGCTCCCATAGTTCGGTGACTCATTCGCGCGCTGGTGCTTCCTGGTAATCATGGATACCGATGATGGAGAGTCCTCGAGCAGCGGCCCTATGTCCAGTCTGAACAGCCTGTTCTCTTTCACAAGTCCTGCCGTCAAGAAATTATTGGGATGGAAGCAGGTATGGAACTTTATTTTATAAGGCTCATCATGTTATTTTTCAATGAAAGTGTTCAAATTGCCATTAGCATAAATTAAAAGCTTTCGTTTTCAGTTTCCAAGAATTTTTAAAGACCTTTCTTCCAGCCTCATAGTTGTTTGCAAAATAAGTGGACTACTATGAAGTGGTTTACCTGTTTTCATAAACCTTATTATAACCATGCTCTGTTTTATACGACGACAGATCAACATAGTATTAAACTTTATCACCCAAAGGAGTATGTAAAGGTGTTTCTTAAACTATATTGGAGAACTATGCAACTCTTTTTGCAACACATCAAACTTCTCAATCCTTGTGATAATTTTTGGGAATCAAAATAATAAAGTGTTGCTAGAATATTGCATTTAGACACACCAAGTGGTATGTGGTATTTCAAATGGTAAAAATGATAGTAATAAAATGCTTTAGATGATGATTATTATAATAATATTGCAATTCAAAAGTTAAAATTTATGTTAACAATCACTTTTTAAGTTTTGTTGACTTGCCTTAGTAAAACAAATAAATTCTCATAGTCTCCGTCTAAAATAGTATACTCTGAAAGTTCATCAACCTCATATCAGCTGAACGATTTGATTATACAACGTCCTTCATATCACTTATTACAGCAATTATTAGAGAAAACACATGATTTATTAAGTAACCTGTCTCCCCAGTTTTTTATTTATTCTTTTTTTTAAATATTTTTTATGTGGTTGCTCTTGACTCAAGTCAGTCCCGGTCAAAGGTGACAGAAACTTAGTGTATGATGGAGTGAGCTTACTCCGAAGAAGCCCGTTCACTTGAACTTTGATGAGATTTGGATTGTATGACTGTGTTGCGGAACGCAGACCCACTCATTATCTTTTTTTTAAAATTTTTGTTTGAGCTTTCTTGATTTCATTTCAAACAATCAATAAGTATTTTATTTATAGATAAGGTTACTTAACTTATGTTGAAAAAGTGTAACAGACGTCATCAGGATAACTGTGACATAAAAATTAAGATAAATGTGTAAGAATGAAACTCGCATTAACAATGGATTGACTAGAAATAATAATAGTTCCTTCTTTATACTGAACTGTACACAGTCTTTACAAACTGTCATAGATCTAAAATGGAATCTAGATATAGTAATATTTTCATGTTTCAGTACATAGCTTGAAAAAATAAAAAAAATGCAATAAGCCCAGAATCCAGTATTCCATATTACTAAAGCCACTTCAAGTAATTTAACAGGCCTGTTAATATTTATATATTTAGAAATATATAAGTATGTTCATCAGTTGTATAATACTCATAACACAAGCTCTGCTTGGCTTGGGACTAGGTGACGTTGTGTGATATTTGAGGAATATTATAAAAAAAAACTTCTTTGTGGGACTTTCTAAGCAGGTTACTGCAGCCCTGCCACATATAGGGCAGATTAAGTAAGTAAGAGTCTAAGCAGACCCTTCCATGCCACCGTCGGAGGTGGGGGAAGCATCCTTTTGATAATTATACCACCAAAATAAAAAAAAATACTTCTTTTCACAGTCACACCTGGATTGGGATTGGGACAAACCCTGTCTATGGGTTACAAAATAAACAGTAGTTTAAATAAACTAAAATGAGTCATACTTCCAGTTAGCCAGTTCCTAGAAACTATGAATCATAAGTGTTGTTTACTATCAAACACAAATGTTATTTTACTTTTTCTAGTTATTATATATGGATGTATTTTTGTTATTTACCGAAAAAAAGAAATTTAGTAGAATTTTGGTGACACAATAAAATTGGCCTTGTATTAAAGTTTTGGGTATTAATTTGAATAATAATTTTTTTTTGTTATATGTAAGACTTTTACACATTTTCAAATTGCAGCCATAATATTTTGTGGCTTCTATGTCAATAAATTGTTACCTACCTAAAAAAATTAAAGTGTTAGCCACACAATCAAAATGTTTTCAGAATTGACTACTTAAAGAAAAGTTCAGGAAAAATATGAAAAATTAACACTATCTATCTTAGAAGCTTCTAAAGTTGCATAAACACTGAAATTCTGTCATTTGAATGATGCACTTAGCATTGGCAGTGCATCTTAATGTGTGGGCTGTGTTGTTGAGGCATCACATGCTTAGAATCAATGATTAATGTCTTAATGTACCAGTCTACCTAGTTTCCTTCCTTATGCAAAATGATTGAATTGAATGTACCTACATGTAAAAGTAACACAGCTTTTGAATTGAATATTTTAATTCATTGAATTGAACTTCGGAAGTAGCTGTTGCTCATGGCTTCTTTCTTCCTACCCATCCTTATACGACTGTCACCATAGGGTCCTAGGTACCAAAATTCATCAAAACACATTATTGATTTTTTTTAAGAATTGCTTGCTATCACGAGGTAGGTATTGGTATGACCACTTAAATCCATGTAGTTTTACCGTATCCATAATGTTTATAATTAGTAGGTATCCCTGGGAGTACTCATTCAATGTAAACATACAAAAAAACCATGTATGAAACAGTGCTACAGTACAAAATCACCTATCTTTTTCAACACACCTCTGCCATTTACATTGTTCAACTCCATCCTGTCAGTGCACCTTAATATATTCCAAATAATCTAATTTTACACCCATCTTTCATTTACAGGGTGATGAAGAGGAGAAATGGGCAGAAAAAGCAGTGGACAGTCTGGTGAAGAAGCTGAAGAAACGAAAGGGTGCGATCGAGGAGCTGGAAAGGGCGTTGTCATGTCCTGGGACGCCGTCCAAGTGTGTCACTATTCCTAGGTCACTTGATGGAAGATTACAGGTTTGTTTTAACAATTAATTGAAAAACTGGGTCTATTTATGTAGTTTCTTACCTATTCTTCTTCATAGAGATCTACGCATTGGAATAGGCACCTACGATAGGTACTTCCAAAGAATCGTAGGTGCCCATTATATCTTGTGATTGGGACTGTAGCACCATATTTTATAGAAATGTTGTCTTTTGACAATTCAAAAGTGCCTCTAACTGCCCTACTTAAATAAATACTTCGATTTTGAATACAAATGTCTGTATAATCTGGCTTCGGTGACCGACGACGGCCACCGCTAATGGTCTTGCGGCTGACGGGGCCTCACAGAGGAAGGTCAGAAAATTCATTAGGCGCCATTGGTTCCATACAAGAACAATAAAACAAAGCAATCAATGAATGATTTATTTTTCAGAATATAGGTACAGTCACATGGTAAATTGAGATTAAAGTCTAACTGTATAATATTCGAGTTACAAGTCGTGAAATGTTGCTAATAAACATTGTCTTGATGGTTTGCATCAAGAGCCGAATTAATATTGAACAAATAAATAATATCTGTTACAAGAAAAGTTTTAATTAAAGATTTTCCAAAAGACCAACATTTTACATAAAACCCAACAATTCCAGGTATCACATCGCAAAGGACTTCCACATGTCATTTACTGCCGCGTCTGGCGCTGGCCAGACTTGCAGAGCCATCACGAGCTCAAGCCCCTGGAGATCTGCCAGTACCCCTTCAGCGCGAAACAGAAGGAGGTCTGCATCAACCCCTACCACTACAAGAGAGTGGAAAGCCCAGTACTCCCGCCAGTGTTAGTACCACGGCATTCTGAATTCGCCCCCGGACATTCATTACTCCCCTTCCAAAGGACTGCGGAACCCTCAATGCCTCACAACGTCTCCTACTCAGGGTCAGGGTTTCCTCCGTCAGCTAGTTCGGAACTCCCTGATACTCCACCACCCGCGTATTCCCCACCTTCGGATGACTCGGAACCTCCTGGGGAAGTCGCTCCGGTTTCTTATCAGGAACCTCTATACTGGGCATCGGTAGCCTATTACGAGTTGAACTGTCGCGTAGGCGAAGTTTTCCATTGTAACTCCCATTCGGTGGTGGTCGATGGCTTCACTGATCCCTCGAATAACAGCGACAGGTTCTGCTTAGGTCAGCTCAGTAATGTGAACAGGAATTCGACCATCGAGAATACGAGACGTCACATAGGGAAGGGGGTACATCTTTACTACGTTGGGGGCGAAGTGTACGCGGAATGTTTGTCGGACGCCGCCATTTTCGTTCAGAGCCGCAACTGTAACCATCACCACGGCTTCCATCCGTCTACTGTGTGTAAAATACCTCCTGGTTGTTCGCTAAAGATCTTCAATAATCGGGAGTTCGCACAACTGCTGTCTCAAAGCGTCAATCATGGTTTCGAAGCGGTTTATGAGCTAACGAAAATGTGCACAATTCGAATGTCATTCGTGAAGGGGTGGGGGGCGGAGTACCACCGCCAGGACGTGACGTCCACGCCCTGCTGGATAGAGATCCACCTGCACGGGCCGCTGCAGTGGCTCGACAAGGTGCTGACGCAGATGGGCTCCCCGCACAACGCCATCTCGTCAGTGTCCTAGCCGCATCGCCCTCAATCGCCCACACTCGACACCCCCCACCGTACTTTGGTATTCGGTATTAAAATTATTTAATCTCAAAAATCATTTCAACCGTTGCATTTTGTATTTTATACGTGACAGAATATTTTTAATTGTTTTTTTAATGTTTTGTGTTGTAATAAAGCCCCAATTGGCATTTTACAATTATGCAGCTCAAACCATGTGTCCAATCTTTTGAATCGTAATTTGTAAGCGTATTATAATGAATAAAGACATTAAGGTTTACTATACTCGTCAATATAATTTATGACAAGGTAGAAAAAGATATTATTGGTGTAAATAAATAATGCTTAATTTTTTTTGTAATGTCACGCACAAAAGTCTAAGTTCGCCATAAATTCGTTCGATATTGATGATATTATATTTAAGTATATAATTATAAATACATATATTAAATAAGTTAAGACATGTATGTAAGTTTCATATACTTTATAGTAGCTTAGATTTAGTTTTAACGCAATTTTTATTTTAACTAACATAACAAAGTTTTGTGGCTCTTTGTGTGATTGAAATCGTTTTTTTTTGCGCATATATATGCACAATGTATTACTAAATAGGTACAAAAACGCAGCTACTCAAAACACAACCAATTCGGGTAAAAAATTGTGCAACAAAACACAAATGAGCCACAAAACTTCACTTTGACATAACATAGTGACGATCATGTGTTCTATATATTACAGTAATTGTATTTATAATTTCTTTATGTATGTCAAATCACTTTTTTCGACTCGAATCGATTCTAGAGAAAATTTTATGTAGATTATAGTTATATAAATGTGTAGAATGTGATATATATGAGAGACACAGGGTTTGCATGCATGCTTGAGAGAGAGAGAAATAGTGAAGGTTAACAAAATGGCGATATTCGAGTCGAAGAAATATTCATTTGATAATAATTTAAAATCGTGCCATCATAAAAGTTGACAGAATTTATTTTGTCATGTAAATTGTAAAATGTGAGTGTTGCAATTTCATTATAAATCGTTTTGTTCGTAGTTGTTTTTATATTGTAAATGTTTTATTTTAAAATAAAATAATCTCGGATTTTTTTAACAAAGATGACGGCAAAATTTTAGCAAGATTTTTGAACATAGATTGTAGGGAGTGACAGTTTTACAAAAATTAAAACCAAATCAGGGGACATGTGCAGAAGTAACGAAAAATGTGATTGATCTCAAAATATTAATAAGAAAAGATTTAGTTCCTCCAAAAGAGTGACTGTTGCGTGTCCCAGTTATAATAGAGATATTAAAATAAATGTAAAACCTATATATTTTCTATTGAAATATTGCAGTGACTAACGTTTTCAATTGTAACTAATCAAGCCAAATTAATTCTTCAATATTTAATTAATCTGTCACCTTTTACCCTATTAGTCTTTAGGGTAAATTAATAAATATAAAACAGGATAATAACTAGATGCATTTAGCTGAATAAAATACTTTTTTAAACAAAATGAATGTATTGATGAGCGATATTCATTTGCAATGTTCATAGAATGCAATACAGCTGTTTATCAAATATAGTTTAAAATGTTAAATAAAATCATAAATAGTTTATTGACAAAAAATAAATTATTCTGATTCTGAAGTAATATAAATAAACATGTCTAACTAAACAAGGAGGTAACATAGCTCGGTTTCTTATTGAACAGTATTTATTGCAATAAATGCAAGATATACCCAACGTCTAAAAACTATTTCATCCGTTATAGTAATTAAAACGCCTTCTGTATGGCAGTGAATATTGATTGGGAAAAGTCCAGTGAATTTATAGAAATGGTAATTTTAAAGATATTATCGTTGACGCTGCATTATAAAAAATATGAAAATCTATGAAATTAACCTACCAGTAAAAATTAAACAGATAAATACAAAGAAAAATAACCGTTTAAAACGTATAACGAGTGAATTTAAAACAATGTCAACCTAAACAGAAGAGGTTTCACTAAAATAAATAAATTAAAGATGTAATAGAACGTAAAAAACTAAACATGAAGTATTATGAAGTCTGTTATTAAGTTTAAGATTAAGCAGCGTCAACTAAACTATGGTTTTCATATACATTTGAACGTGTTGTTAAAAAACCCATGGCCTCGGAAATGTGCCTAAATGTAGCTTGTATGACCGTCCAGTAATTGGAGAGTTTTTGTATGGATTTTGCCATTTTGTGATAATTATTCCTTAGGGCGAAAAAAGGGCAGTCTGTGTATGGGCCATAAGAGATGTAACAATTTTTACCCCATATTTTGAAAAAAGGGTTACTTCGTTAATAGAAACTGGTTTATGCTCATTAGTGCAAGTGTACGATCAGCTTTATCTATAACAGTGAATCTCTAATTTTTACACGGAGCGACTGTCCTTTGACTTATGATTTAAACGGTTTTTAGACGACATTGTTACCCTATATTTATGATGAGGGTCAAATAAAAAATAAAGAGTTAGAAATGTGCCGGCAAGTCGACCAAGAGTGTCGACAAATTGGCTTGGGTGATTGATATGAAATTATGATCTTGTTCTTATTTTTTACCATACTAAAGCCGGGTTTTCACAGTAAGAGTTGGCTCGGACCGAGTGCACTCGGATGTCTACTCGGATGCTACTCGTATCATGTAAACACGTAATCCGAGCGCACTCGTACGCCAACGTCTAATCCGAGTAGACTCGGACTCTGCTCTATTTTTCGAGCTCACTCGGATCATTTGAATGTACTCTGTGGATCATTTGTATGTAAACAATATGGCGACAATTATGAAAAAGTGCTCTCGCTATTGTGTGTAAACCACTATCCGTGTACACTCGTACGAAGCTGACTCCTACGGGTGCACTCGATCCGAGCCAACTCTTACTGTGAAAACCCGGCTTTATAATGAACCTTTACAATTTCTTTTTGACAATTCAAAAGTGCCTGTAATGGCCTAATTAAAATAAACGCTTTGATTTGATTTCTTATAAAATATATAAATCAATTCTTTAGTAATGTGTAATTCTACTTAATTCACGAGAAATATAATTTTTTTAATCATGGTCATCGCAAGCGCAATCGAGTGCTTTTTATAATACACTCACTGTAAGCGACTCATCTGTAAATGAAATTAAACAGACATTTTTGATAGCCCCTGAATTATTGACAATCATGATCTGCTTGATCGACTAGTCGGCCAAAGTCACAGTAGCCCATCTCTACAAGTGTATTGAAAAATCTATATATATTATGTCTAAATCCATACATTAACTCTGCTCCTTTCGTATACAGTAACTAAATAGTATACTTATATTTTCTTTTACACAATGTTATTTCATAATATAACATATTGGCTTGTTGTCATAAATACACGCAACATACTATATATTTATATATTGTTATAGTGCCTTTTAAACTTTGAACTTCGACGAATGCCTTATTATTTTAATTATTACATGAGAAAAGTATTCTTCATATATTTGGAATTATCTACGATATTGCATTTTTGTTTTAAATTTTGTTATAATTTGACCATAATTATAACAGTGCCTATTCTTATAAATTAGTGTAAATACCATTTGTATGCCTTATTTTTTTCGAATTCTTATTTTTATTGTAGGAGTTGTATAAATAGTAGTGGGGATTCGCCTCTTGACTTATGAATATATTTACAAATTACATACATATTTACCTACTCAAAAAAGATTACAATAATAGTGAAGTATCACTGAAGTTTCAGAGTGATAACATTATTTTTGAGGGGTAAATGTGAGTTAATAAATACCCCATCTACTTCTTAAACAACCCCTTGTATATGTCTGTTACAAAATGTAGAAGTCTGTAAACTTATTGCTGATATTACATTGTATTTAATACTAATTTTGGATTGATTATACCGAGTGATAGATCATAGATTTATTAACCGCTTTTTGCAGGATGTTGGTCAATATAACTTGCATGATAAGGTTTAAAATGCTATCAGGCACTATTCAAAAAATTCATAAAAACCAATAGTATTTTTTTTACAATTATATGTATTGGAGTCGGCCACTAGTCTTATTAGATGCAGCTAGATATCGTTATTTTACATGGAGAATCGAATATCCGACCTCCATAACTTCATTTTCTGGGTATGGCGCTAAGCAATAAAATTTAATGATAACAATTTGATCATCAGATCTGTGAAAATAGAATGTTGTCTGCTAAGACCTCTGAGAGCCTAGATCTTCACTCCGGTACAGTTAAATCCAAATAACTAAAATACTAATAATGGTTATATGTGCGTCTGAATCTTGTGATCTATATGAAGTCAGAGTGGAATGTGAATTTGTACATAATGTTTTACGGTGGTGTGCTTGTTGTTATGTAGTTTTGTTTTACAGGTGGCCTACCATAACGTCCTAAAGTGAGATTAATTCCAGTGTGAGAACGAAGTTTGCCAAACCAGGCTTGTTCCTGAGAGTGAGCGAGATGGCGCTAGACGACTTGTATAGCTCCTTCTCTTTCCCACACCGGAATTATTCTCGCTTCATGGTAAGCCTCTTGGGGGGTCTTACAACGTCTTAAAACCAGGCTTATTCCGGCGAGTGAAAGTGACAGGGCTATACAAGTCCTCTAGCGCCATCTCGCTCACTCTCTGGAACAAAACTGCTTTTAAGACCTTGTAATACCCCCCTCAGTTCTGGATTTGACAACATTTTAATTTTATATGGGGTGATCTTCAAGGTTCCGTGCTTGCCTAGTTTTGTCCGTCAAGAGTGACTATCTATTACCCGAGTTTCTTCCGTAAAAGTACGTTTACGTCTTGTACCTGGCTCTCGTTCTAGATCTTTAAAAGCTCTTCCTCTTAGTATGACCGTTTTTCTTGCAACCTAGGTGAGCTAAATACATGTCTAACATAAACTGTGCTGGCGTAATAACAGCAAAATTTGTTTGATCCGAAAAAGACAAGAGACTACATTATAATTGAAAAAAAAAACTGTTGAATAAAATAATAATAATACTTAAGGGGGATGCTCCAACCAGCCCGCGAAATTCAATTTTTTTTACGTTTTTTGCAATTTGCAGGCCAGTGACATGTTGTAACTTTATAAATATTTGTGTTGCGGAAATAACAAGTATAATTTTAAATATAAAAAAATATCAAAAAACTCGCTCCATCAGCTCTCACATAGAAAAGGTGCATCATGTTAAAATCTCCGAAATCTAACTACGATGCACCTTTTCTATGTGAGAGCTGATGGAGCGAATTTTTTGACAATTTTTATATTTAAAATTATACTTGTTATTTGCGCAACACAAATTTTTATAAAGTTACAACATGTCACTGGCCTGCAAATTGCAAAAAACGTAAAAAAATTTGAATTTCGCGGGCTACATCGAAGCAATCACCTTAAAACAAAATTAGTAAAATTATGTTTTAAATAGCTGTTGCCAGGGGCTTCACCCGCTCCAACTCGAAAATTCTCCCACGGGAACATAAAATCGGGATAAAAACTATCCTATGTGTTAAATCCAGATTATAAACTATCTGTGTACCATATTTCATCCAAAACCTTTCAGAAGATTTTGCGTGAAAGAGTAACAAAAAAACATGCATCCAAACAAACTTTAACGTTAAACTATTAAGTAAATACAGGATTTCAGAAATAAACTGCGTGCGTATTGTACGCACAGCTAAGGAGTGGAATTCCCTGCCTTCGTCTGTATTTCCCGACAGAGCATAACCTTGGAGTCTTCAAGTCAAGAGTGAACAGGTTACTTCTAGTCAAGCGTGCTTCACCGTCGACCACATCTTCGCTTACCATCAGGCGAGATAGTGGTCAAACGCGAACCTACCATTAATAATAAAAAAAAAACTGCCTAACATTGATTTAGTAGGTAAATGTTGTCAAATCCAAAAAAGTCAGTTTGTTAAATTTGTGAGGTTGATGTAAGTACGTGTCGTGTTGTCGGATTTATATGAATTGGGTTTTAGGGCTCTGCCCACTGGGGCGTAACATGTTTTCAAAGAACGCACAAGTTTTTGTTTTATTAACTTTAAATAAGCGCAATAATTTTGTATTAAATAAAAGTTCTGTCTATGATAAAATATTTTGGTCAAGTAAAACCAAGGTATAGGTAAGATTTAAATACTACTGTTGTGCAAGGATCTTCTGCAATCGAGTGACGTTTACTTAAAGTAAGCGTTGCCAACACAATGTTAGTAAAATTGTTTTAGAAAAAACATGATAAAAAAAAAGTAACGAATTTGAACGAGCTTTTAAACAAACAAGACAAGTGAGTGCATAAAAAAACGTGGGAAAATCCTTGTACAGGGCTGCGTTTAAATCCTTTATCCAGTTTAAATTTATACTGACTAAATGTCAAACACCCCGTTTAAGTACACCGCGAGGAGAAAAATGAAGCTAACTAAAATTTAATCTACCCCGTTTACGGTCGTCCGCTGGTATAAGTTTTTACTAAATGGAATAAATTTTTGCGACCTTTTTACCACGCAAAATTTTATCCTGCTGTCAGATTGACATTAAGTTTTGTTGTTTTGCTCGATTCGCGCCGTAAAAAAGTTTTTTTATTTTTATTTTAAAGAGTAAATATTATTTGTGGATTATGGATTTTTATTAAACCGGTAAATTGATTATTTGTTCAATAAACTGAGCTGTCAATTGAATTTGACAACTAACATTGACAGAAACTTATGACTCCGTTCAGCGAACCCTCGCTAGTTTAATTTTTTTCCGGCGAAATACCGCCGAAGGATTTAAACGCACCCCAGGGCTGCGTTTAAATCCTTTATCCAGTATAAATTTATACTGACTAAATGTCAAACACCCCGTTCAAGCACACCGAGAGGTGAAAAATGAAGCTAACTAAAATTTAATCTGCCCCGTTTACGGTCGTCCGCTGGCATAAGTTTTTACTGAAAGGAATAAATATTTGCGACCTTTTTACCACGCAAAATTTTATCCTGCTGTCAGATTGACATTAAGTTTTGTTGTTTTGCTGCATTCGCGCCGTAAAACGAATATTTTTATTTTAGAGAGTGAATATTGTTTGTGGATTATGGATTTAATTAATATTACACCGGCAAATTGATTATTTGTTTCAAAAACTGAGCTGTCAATTGAATTTGACAGCTAACAATGACAGAAACTTATGACTCCGTTCAGCGAACCCACGCTAGTTTAATTTTTTTCCGGCGAAATACCGCCGGAAGATTTAAACGCACCCCAGGTGTATAAGTTATTGTGTTGTCAGTTAAATAGTTGTCAAAAATGCCATGTTACGCTACAGTGGACAGGAAGCTTTGTGTACAAAATTGTGGATGTTTCCTTTCGCTCTATTTACTGTAAGATAGTGTAAGCGCATAGAAGCCATTGTTCATGTAATTTTTAGTATATTTTTTCTCTGTTTAGCAATTAATAAAGTTTCTTTTATTGATATAATTTGTGGATTTTTATTTTGTAAATGGCAATAACTCAGTTTTCTGATTAGCTTTTTTAATTTATCACGAGATTTCACGTATAAGTAATGTAAAGTAAACGACGTTTATTCGATGGGAAAAATTAGTTCCTCGTTAGCAAACGATATTCTTTAAATTTTAGTTCCGAATAGTGCGTGCTCACTGGAGGCGCGTTTTCACTTTTCATACAATATTTAATAATTTTCAAGTATACTGTGAAATACGGCAATCTTGCGCTAAGGCCTCAGATTACCAACATAATCAGATTCCCTATTCGTATTTTTACTAGAAAGTCACAAGTTTACATGCCTACTTTACTATTACCTAGTCCTGATAAATCATCCACATCCACATCTTGTCTCTGATATTAGCAGAAAATAGGTAGAGCTCGTCATACACAATAGGCATTATCAAAATCTAGCGGCCAATTGCTAAAAATGACGCCAAAACTCGTGTCATTTTGTCGCAACACTGCAGTAGGAACCTAAAAACTGTGTCATTAAATCATACATAACACCATCGTGTAACAAGTGGAATAATATGCAATTATCGGTTACTGTTTCGTACATGCGTCTGCGACGAATACAAATGGCGGCGGTGTCATGGCCGCCCGCGCACGCGCCTTGGGGACGTAATGTGGTGAAAATTCGGTGCATACCTGCCCCATTGCTGGTGGTTTGCGAAAAGCGACCTAGCACTGGTTTGTTGGTCTCAAGGTCGTTGATTTTATTATTTCCAGGTTAGGTACGCAACAAGATCTCAACCATGAGAATTACTTTATTGGTAAGAAATATGTCTGGAAGATTGGAGCTTTGATGTTGATGCAGAGCAGCATGGGCACTCCAACCGCCCCCAGGGTATTCGCTTCGTCTCACCGCCACAGTATCCCGGATCACCTGCATCACACCGGTAGCGGCAGTTGCGACGAGTATATCTCTCCTCGTCGACGTCGCCAAAGCCGCCAGCACCTGTACGTTGACATTCTGAGGCCACATCTAAGCTTGGGACAAGTGTTATTAGGTGTTTCTCCCAATGAGGTATCCAGTTTCTTCCAATCACTGTTATTAATAAGATCGATTTCTCGAGGGATTACAAACGTGTTATGACGTCTGTTCTGTACATAGATTAGTACGTACGAGTATCTCTTGTTGTACGAGTTTAAGCAAGAGATACTCGATATAAAAATACGGCACTAAAAATAGTACATCAATCTACCTCAAAATTGTTTTTAAACCTTATTCCAATAGCGGAAGATTAATGTTTGAATTTGACAGATTCGGGTAGGTTGCCCTGTAGCTGGCATCTTTGTGTTTCTAGAGTGAGAAAATGTTCGATAGCTAGGTCTTCTCGTATCTTTAGCGGTAGGTATACCAAAGTCCTCGAATTTTCTTTGTGAAAAGGTTCTATTGTCAATTTTGTTTGATTGCCGTATAAAGACTTTGTTTTAGCTATGGTTAAGCAAGGCATTTGTTTTGGGATTGTCTTGTTTTGAGGATTTCCTAGTAGGTAACAGATTTCCGTTATTTTCGCGGAAGACGTTTCTCGACCATACGGTTTTAGAGGTTGTCATTTTCAGACAAAGCATGGCATGGCATCCATTGCTGGAAATACAACAAAAGTCATTTAGTTAATAATTCTGAATATAATTAGACTTCTTTGAACGTTAATATTAGGTATTACCTACTTATAACAGTCCCCCAAAACATCATAGTGTTTTACCTTGGATTATAGGCTTATCGCTTCTTCAACGACTGGGTCCTGTTATCCTGTGTTTTCGATCAAGAAGTTCTTGCTTGTACCTCTTTCTTCATTAAATGATATGAAAAATATATATGACATTATTTTGTCGCGGAATTAAAGCTAAGTAGGTATATATTTTTCATAACATTTAATATCATCGATTTCCGCAAAGTAATGCCTGATTCAATAATTTACCTTTCTTCACACACAAAGACAGCCATTTGGCTTATCAATGATATCATCATGCATTAATCGACTAGTGGGTACATATTTGAATATCGAAGATTAAAATATCTACGCTTAAAATATCGATGTTCAGAATGTCGAAAATTTAAATATCGATTGTAACAAAATATCGAAAAATGTTACATCTACGCTTAAAGCGTCGAAGATTAAAATGTCGACTGATTTAAATGTCGAATGATTCAAAATATCGAAAGACGTTATGTCGAAATTCAAAATATCAACGTTTAATACACCGTAGTTCATAATATCTAATTTCATAATATCTATGTTGAATTGAAATATCCACCTACCAAGGTATGTCGACGGAGCCCCGCTTCGCGGGGCTCTTATTTCTGTTTGCAAGGTTTAATGTAACCTAACACGAAGAGGATGGCGGGGTCTTTCAGACCCCGCCACCCTCTTCGAACCTAACCTGTCCGAGTCGGGGTGCCCCAAGTCCCGAGCTCGCTTCGCTCGCTCTTGTATTCTTAGTCAAATTACTGATTCGGACGGACTTCGGATGCAAGAGCGAGCGAAGCGAGCTCGGAACTTGGGGCACCCCGACTCGGACAGGTTAGGTTCGAAGTTCATACTCTTCGTGTTATGTTACTTTAAACCTTGCAAATAGAAATAGGAGCCCCGCGAAGCGGGGCTCCGTCGACTTACCTTGTTAGGTTCGATATTTCGGACATTCGATAATTGTATTTCGATATTTAGATCTTTCGATGTAACTTTTGTAGATATTTACATTTTAGATTTATTGGACGTAGATCATTTAATCATTCGATATTTTAAACTTTCGATATTTTAATTTTCGATTTTATGGTCATTCGATATTTTCATTTTCGATATTTTGAACATCGATATTTTACGCGTAGATATTTTAATCTTCGATATTCAAATATGTACCCCGACTAGTACCTACAGTTGGTAACGTTCATAATGTGCAAGACTGCAAGAGCAACATCGCCCTTGATGCCTTTATTGGGACTTTGCCAATGAATTACGATTGCGACAGCCTTTTACTCGCTAACAACATTGAGATCTACGAGTATCTGCGAATTTAGCTAAACCTCTGTAAGACTTGAACAGAACGGGCAAAATGTGGATACCTACACCTCCACCCTGTCAGATTCGTACCTACTGACTAAAATCCACGGTGTCCTTCAATAGCCCTTTACGTTCCAGGGTCACGGTAATTGGATAAGTCTCTCTGTTTATCTCCAACTCCCCGCGACCTAAGCTCTTCTTTAAATTCCTAGGTTACAACTGGCTAGCTTTAATTAATTGAAACGAGTAAAGAATTTAACCACATTTATTTAATACAAAATTATTTTAATTTAAGATAATTAATAATTATAATAGTATAGTTCGGGAGATTGTTACTCGACATAATAAACTGGTTTATGTTACTTTGTGGTTTTATTACGGCTTTATTACAAAACGTGGTTTAACTTAGACCAAGCTTTAAATCGAAAATTCATTTTTGAATTTCGAACTTTATTTCTACTGTCGTAAAGTTATTAATACAAAAACCGAGTTTAGATCCCGGTCTAAGTTGTCAATGTGCATTTTAGAATTTTATAGCAGTTGGAATAAAGTTCGAAATTCAAAATTTGATTTTTGATTTAAAGCGTGGTCTAAGTTAAACCACGTTTTGTAATAAAGCCGTTATAGTCTGACCTAAACGGATAGGGAGAAAATATTTTATGTAGCAGTGGCGCCCAACGTCAGACTTTGGCCCTCTAAAGGGGGTCCCGGCCCCGTCATTCTGCTGACACTCTTAGAGGCACGCGTGGAACACAACGCGCCGCCGACCTGGGATGTTGTACTTACTTAGTCTAAGAAAATATAGTTATTCTTTCACCTAATTGTAAGTAGCATAAAAGGTTAATAGCTAATGATCTTTGCAGGTGATGATAACAAGTTATCACTTCTTCGCTGTTACTGCAATCTTGTAGCTATTGCCACACTGCATTAGATTTTCACGGCAGTCGCAGTACATCACATCTATATTGTTATAAGTGTAACGGTTATGATTGCTCAGAGGTTTGGCAGTTGTGTTGTGGCGTGCTTGCTTGCCACAGTTCCCCAATAATGTAGGCGCAGCTGGATCTATTCAATAGCCATGTTGAAAGCACCAATAAATTGCAAATACCTAATTATTAATCCGTCTGTAAGAGTTTTGAAAAATAATGATTTAAGTACCTACGCCTTTTTTTAATTAATGCATATATTTACAAAGATAAAGCATCAAAATTCGAGAATATTGATAAAGATTATTATGAAATTGGAGACTGGATGCTCGTGATGTCAGCAGCACATAGGTATTGGCAATTATATCTTCGTCTATTTTGCTTTACGTAACAAAAGAAAAATATGTGTCAAATATCTCTCACAAAAGCTAAAGGTAGGTACCCTATAGCTTTTTTTGCGAATCTTTATTTTAATCCCAACTTCCGGTTTAATAATTGCCGCAGTGGCCGAACGATGAACTACTACTCTTCTTGTCGCACAGGTTTGATTCCGGCTTGGAACAAATATCTACTTGTCTGGTCTGAGCGTTTGGGTATTTCATGATTTTATTTTAAAGGAGGACAGGAAAATTTCCTAGTGTGGAGCCTACTCATAAAAATGGACTAAGAGGAAACATTTCAAAATATACAGAACTTCTTACAATTACCTAATCACTTCTTAGCGGAAAATAAATAGAATTCTTTTACCCATTTTACAAAATCGAGATACAAGATAATTCCAAAGGCTCATTTCAACATCCTGCACTTATTTACTAAGTTTCCAAGTAGGCAAAGTTATCCTGACGCATTTTATGACTCACCTAGAACTTCTGAATTGGACACGGAAGTACTTTCACTGCCCTTGTCCTTCAATACCGTGCAGATAAATCTTCACTGTTTGTTTTATTTTTATTTAGTTCTCCGAAGATAAAATGTAACCGGACAAACCAAGATCTTGGTTCAAATGAGTCAAGTAAAAAAGAAGGTAGAAGTTATTACAGCTTGACAAAAAACTGTAGAAAACCGGAAGTCGCCACTGTCTTCGCGCTACCAGCACTTTGAATGATTTTATTTTATATTTTTTCACTTATTACGTTAGTTTTATGGCACAATAAATAAATCTAAGAAACCTGCGGTCTTTGTTTACATCAAATATCAAAGATTTTAAAACGTTGTCAGAAACAAAAAGATTAGTTCCGTTTCAATCCGTTCTAGCCAAGCTGTACCTAGTCAGCAAGGCCGTGGCGATCTGAGTCTCAGTAGTTGCTACTTAGATGAAGAGCCACCTGATTGGGCCATGGACATGGGATATACGAGTATTGTTGCTGGGTGTCTCCATAAGATGGCTACTTACAGTGTTTTGTAAATTGTTTGTGTACCTATAAAATTATGGCTAATGTGTCTGAATTAAAGTTAATGGATAAAGTAAGGAATAAGTTTATAAGGGGAAGTTTAAAAGTGACGCCTGTTACAGTAAAAAATAAAGGGAATCGTCTGTCCTGGTATGGACATGTCATGAGGAGGGATGACACCCATGTGACTAAGAGAGTGATGAGTATGAATGGTGATGGATGGAGTGGAAGAGGAAGGCCAAAGAAAAGATGGATGGATTGTAGGTATACAAAATGATATGAATGAAAAAAGGAGCAAATGATACGATGACGTCTGATAGGGGAGAATGGAAAAAAAAAACGTGTTGTGCCGACCACTAGTAAAAAGGGATAAGGGCAGGAAGTAGAAGAAGTGTCTGAATTAAAGTTGAAAAAATAAATGAAATAAACAGACCATATAGTATCACTGAGTAGGTTTCAAATTAAGTTCCTACCATGTACACATAACCGTATCGTCACGGATGTCTACCATACAACAGGAAAGATTATAATAATACTTATATTCATATCCATGTCATTCGTCGAGGCTTCCGATTCCGATACGGAACTGAAGTCTTCATTACGATTTCCGCTTTCATGTGTCTAAGGGCGAAACTATTTGATGATAGAAAATTATTTTAGAAACATGAAAAGCTTTGACGGCATGGTTAGCTCAGTGGTTGCGCGATCTTCTGCTGTGCAGCGTGTCGCTGGTTCGATTACCGCACGGAACAAATAATATTTGTATGACCTACAAGCAGGTAGTTGTTCCCGGTCTGGGTATTTGTGTATGTGAGTTTATGTTTGTAAATACAGTCACAAATCAAATCAAATCATTTTATTTGTGTAACATAGGTAGTAATTAATACAGTTCTTATACTTAGTTTTTAGAGCGCTATGTTATGCCAAGAGGCGTACAAATATGGTTGCATGCGAATTGTGACAAGATTAGAATAAGGATAATTACACAACACAGGAGAAATTCCTAGTGAGCAATTAAAAAAAGCTGTTGCCATTTGTCTCATTATTTACTTAGACAGCAAAATAAATAAACAAACTAGTTTGTACATCTGTAGGTCATTCAGTTTGCTCGCTATCTAGAGTGGAACGCTGACGCTACGGTCAATGTACTCGCATCATCATCTCATCATCTGCCTAGCCTTTTCCCAACTATATTGGGGTCGGCTTCCAGTCGAACCAGATTCAGCTGGATATCAGTATTTTACATGGAGCGACTGCCTGTCGGACCTCCACAACCCAGTAACTGGGTAATACGATACCCCATGGTAAGACTGGTTGTCAGACTTTAGAGCTTCTGACTAACAGTAACGACTGTCAGAGATCTACAAATGACAGCCGGGACCAACGGCTTTACGTGCTTTCCGAGGCACGGAGGAAACTCGCTATGACAGATGGTCACCCATCCACAGACCAACCTCGGCAAGCGTGGCTTAACCCGGAAGATCGGCCTGTGCGGCTGTGATTATTTAGCCACGAGCTCCTCAGGTCAATGTACTCGCAATAAGTATAATTTATGACACTATGTAGATATCTTACTTCTTATTAAAAAATATATCTATTAAGTAATGTTACCTACCAAAAAGTTATGTAAAGTTAAAATAAATAAATTATTAAATCAATTTAGCGGTGAAAAAGATAAAAATCAAATAAAATGTACGAATGATTAAAACGTAGGTACTTTTACTAAAATTGACATTGTGTTTAATATAAGTTAATTATTTATTATTATTTATTGGCTAAAATTTAAATCAATAATTCTTTTTGTATACCAAAATGGATAAATAGTCACCAAATCTAAAACTCGCTTTAGCAAGATTTCAGGGACACCACGAAGTTCGGTTTGGTTAGGTTCCTTTAAACCTTGTACACAGAAATAGAAGCCCCGCGAAGCGGGGCTTCGTCGACCCTGCTTAGGTAGATTTTTTTTTTATTACACATAATAGGTTTATTTCTATATTACTTAGGAAACGTTATTTGGAAACCATTTATCCATTTTGGTAACCGTTTAGAATTTTTTTTGTAGTGAAATAGGTACTTTTTTGGGTGGTGTTTAAACACAAGCCTAATTTATTTAAATTCGTATAGTATGATACCTGACTAACCCTTTAAATAAATTACGTAGTACCTGTAGGAGTAATTAGTAGATAGGTAGGTACCTATTTAATTCGTGTCTATGAACTTCAACAATATTCCTGAAACAATAAATTATAAGTAGGTAACTGGTCGACCAGTGATCGAAATAAGATCATATTTTTTAAAGTTATACTCGTATATTCATTAAATGAATTCTCCCGCCCATTTTGGAGCGGAACTGTCAAACTCATACTGACTAAAATCCACGGTGTTCCTTCAACTAGCACCTGACACAATTATGTGATATGGATGAGTTCATCCACCAGTCTTATATTTTCTCATATTTTATTTCTTTCCAATTCATTTTATCATTTCTTATGGGAGATGGAGAAAATTATTAATACCACACAATGTCATCGCCCACGACGGATAATAAATAAAAGCCTGTCAGTGGAATGCGCGGGAGATGAAATCTGTGTCCTCTGTGCGCGTACGCATACATTACGAGCACTTGTGGCGATCTAAGACGCTTTTATAGTCGGGGAGTTGGTGTGTATGGATGTGTTCACGGTTTTAAAGCTTCTTTTAAAAATCAATAGCTTCAAATAACTACAAGGTTGTTTTAGCGAGGTAATATCATCATTCCTCCCACCCAGGGTAGGGCAGGATAGGGACTGTCAGACTTGTACTGACTAAAATCTACGGTGTCCCTCAAAAGCCCTTTGCTTTCCGGAGTTCCGCGACCCCAAATAATTGTACTAGGTATGTTAAAAATGTGAAAAATCTCGTTTAATAGGATATACGATAGTGTTACGAGCTGGGTGTTAGGAATAAATTAATGAACAGCAATTAAAACATCACAAATTAAAACAATCACTTAACACAACTCAACACTTATACACACTCTTTATCACACGTAAAAGTCACTTAGAGATCGTTTGTAGTTCACTTCGAGTCGCCTCAATCGTAGTCAAAACCAGACTGACTCAGCTCGCCGATCGGCGCCCTTTCATACCCGGGCCGGACCTACTAGATGTTTCTAGAAGGTGGTCGAATGTTCTGGAAACATCCATAGACTTCGACATAGTCCCATACCTTCTGGAACATTCCAGAACCATCTCGAAACATCTAGAACTTTCTAGAAACTTCCTGACGAATCTTCAGTAGAATTGTCGAGAAACTTGGGGAACTTTCGAGAAACTTAAAGTCTCGCAATTCGATCGACGTAACAATAGATATGATAATATTTTACGAGTATCTATATGTGGAAGAGGACAATATCTAAAGTTTTACGCGAAGGTTTAAATAATTTCATGTCTCCTCTACTCCTGAAAATATTTAAACTTATATTGGTTTATCAATCAGCTAGCTGTTGCCAGCGGCTTTGCCCGCGTGTTACTCAAAAAATATCCCAGAAACTGTAGTAGGTGAGTTGCATAGATAGTTGAAAGTTAGATTAGTTATAAGTACTGCAGCCAGTTCGAAAACTTACCCCAATCCGTCAAATTTTCCCAATTGAACAAGAACCTTTTGACATTGTGACTAAGTTGAAAATTCTTTGAAGAAATCCGACAGGTTTAGGTAGCTTGTCACAGACCAACAGATAGTTTTTTTTTTATCTCCGTACTTACTTTTAATCGAATTCAATTTCGCTTACGTGCTCTGCAGTTTTCAAAGCAGTTTCAATGTTAAATGAGCCGTTAGGTACCTTCTAGTGCTCATTGTACGTACTAGCACAATGCCACATTGTGTTATTTCTTATTCTTACATCTGTCCTAAATTACTGCATCGGAATCTCGAGATAATGGCGATTATGTTACAGCATAATACGTAATATGCACATGTGTTATTTGGAATTGTGTAAGAAATACATTTTATTGTTAAAACTTAGAATGAATAAGAGTAAGAAGATGTAGCTAGGCTAATTAACAACTGAATCCGAAGGCCGCAGGTTCGAATTCTGCCCGCGGATTGAATTTTTCTTTCCTAAGAAAATCTTTATTTAACAACTGTTTTTGACAACAACTGACTGTTTTTAAAATTCAAATAATTTATTTCAAGTAGACGAGTTACAAACATTTTTGAATTTTCAAAATACAAAAATACAAATTAGTTATTATGCTACAGTCCCTGTCACAAGGCATAATAACTGTGAAACTGGGTAGTGTAGGTGACCATTCCAAAGCGTAGATCTCCATGGAGAAAATGGACAAGGAACTCCATGATGGACACTCTTTTTTAATCGCCAAAATTATAAAAAACAGGGATACAAAATTTTGAAATACATAGTAAGCATAGCTTAAACAATAGTCATTAATTAATAAACGTTAGTTTTTAAAAGAGATCAAGTTTACATTTCGTACACTAGCTCCTACACTATATACTCGGAGAGAGACTGGTCCGGTTGTACTTGGCCTTGCTGCGTCTGCGACTGCTCGTGGTGCTTCCAGGGACTCGTTTGTATAGCTGTATACTTACCTATGAGTGCCTATGTTCTGTCTACGAGTCTTATTGAACTTCCTAAATATTAATAGGTATTAATTATGCACGTATGTGTAGTAGGTACTCGATACTGTAATAGAAAAGTAGATGAAGTGAACAAAACATGTCAGGCTTCTTCTATACTTATATTATAAAGATGAAAAGTTTGTTTGTTTATTTGGTTTAACGCACTAATCTCAAGTCAATGGTTACCACAGTCGTCAGGTATATCGGAGACGAAAGTGTGCGAAGGGGTTTAGTATATAACGTGTAACGTTAATAGCGCAAAACCTCTCGTGGGATGTTATTGAACAATGTTTGTTATAAAACTTTTGGGAAAAAAAATATTTTTCATACTGATGGGCTCGATCAATTTCTCATTTTGTTTTTTGTTTCCAAAAGTTTAATAACAAACATTGTTCAGTAACATGGGCTGAGTTACCCCACGAGAGGTTTTGCGCTATTAACGTTACACGTTATATAAGGAAATTAAAAGTTCAAATATAAATCAAAATAAAGATTATTTGTGTTGACAAATAATTTGTTACAGTATTGCTATTTGATACAGTCTAAGCTCATAATTTCCGATGCGGATCCGTTTTATAATAAGCAATGATTTATACCCAAATGAAATGGTGCATAAAAATGTTGACTGTATTTTATCACCTTTGTTGTTAAACCTAGTGTAGCAAGTTAAAACAAGAACAATGAGCGATTTAAATTAATCTAATATCAAGCTATTGAACTTTTGAATGTCCAGCTAGGAATGTAACTAGCAAAATTAGAATAACCTTTACTTAAATGTTTATTACTACGGGCCCTTGGGCAATGCACTTCTAACTTTATTAAAGTAAAATTCTGTATTTTAAGTTTATTATGACCGACTTATGAGTTTAATTTATGGGTGTAACTCTCGCGGTACTGTCTCATCATGTAACCCTGACCCTGGAAGGTGAAGGGCTATTGAAAGCTATTAAGGTGATCCCGCCTTGGATTTTAGTCAGTACAAGTCTGACGAAGTCCCTCCCGCCCTGCCCTAGGTAGGACTCAAAAAAAGGGTGTAACTAGCACAGGCACAGTTGCTCAGCCATTGACTGTTACACTGCGTGTTGCCGACTCGATTTCCGCACGGGAACAAATATTTGTATGAGCTAAAAGTAGCCCAGACTCGAATCAACGAGTCTGGGCTATTATATATTCTGTGGTCTGGGTGTATCTGTATTTGAGTTTAAATATTTGTAAACTTACGATACAGGGGTAATTGCCAGTAGGGTAGTAAGTTTTTGCGTTTAAAGAAGTAATAATAATATTTAGGGCAATCACATCTGGGGGCATAGTATAATTTAAATGCCTTTTGTGACTTTACCATAACTTTGAAGTTAAAAAATCCGTTTAATTTTCTGAAGTTCTAAAGGTACCTATTCATAATCTTTACAAAATTTCAAGACAAGAAGACATGCTGCACGGACCACAACTTAATGGAAGAAGGAGTAGGAAGGTAGTCCACATAGATAGAGTTAAATAGTTTTAACAAATGGTAAATAACACATTAAGAATCGGACGTAAATGACCTTAAAGAAGAAATGCGTGACTGTTGTACACAAACTGGCATGTTTAAAACAAAACTCTTTAGCTTTGACCCCGTTTAAACAACAATGTATTTATAAAGAAGCGCTTTTACAGGAAAATTGTAGTAAAAATAAGTAAGTATAATTGGAGTAAGACGAGAAAAAACGGTATGCAGGTCACCTTAAGATACAATCAATCTTATATTGGACATTCCCTATGCACGCTTGAGACGTTTAAGTATTTAAGTTAACTAGGATCAATTCAACTTTAAAGTAATTTATGGATAGAATTTTAGAGAATACCCACTCTTTAATAACTCCACACAAATTACAAGAAAGTACCATAATGCCTGTAGTGACATAATGACCGCTTTTTTCATTAATATCTAGTTGACCGCTCGGTTTTTAAAATGTCTATATCTTGGGAACCGAGCTTTTCTTGAACCTGGGACCTTGATAAATCGATTCATTGAGCCGGAAAACCCCTAATCTGTAACTTTCATGAAAATCCTTGGAGCCGTATCCGAGATCCTGATTATATATAAATAAACATACAAGAATTGCTCGAGATATTAGATTAGATGGATAGATTAGATAAGCAATCTTTCTGATCGACTGATTAATTGAAATCCAAACAAACCAGTTTCTTCTAAAATATCTTCATTATGTCGTGTCCAAGGTATCATTTTCTGCCAGCCATGCTGCTGTTTAGTCTATGGGTCAGTTACATCTCCTTGCTTTATGAGCTAATTAAAATTAAATATAGGTTCTGAGTTCGTATCTGAGTACCCGTGCTGTTCTTTACCTAACGTATTCGAGGCCACAAAGTCCACATTATGTGTTAACAGGAACAAAAATGAAAATATTATTCAAATGAAACACTGGATAGTGCCTCTTATTTGTCTTAATAAGGTAATGCTCGTGTTGCTTTATCGAGCCTCAAACTGGTCAAGTCATTTGCACATTAAAAAAAACTAGATTAAATAACAAGCGTATTTCCGCCATGAATCATTAGTAAATGTGTCAACAGAAACATAACTGGCCAACGGGGGTGTTACGTTACCATAGGGCTCTGCGGAGAATAACAATATCAGACCAACCACTGTGGTAACTTAGCGACATTATAAATACAAGTGGCGGTGTGGCAAACGGCAGACGTGTGTTGTGATCGCTCGCCATAACGCGCGCGAAACGCGGGAAATTTGACAAGCAGCCATGTTGGTTCTCAAGGTAAGTTTATGGTCAGAAATTGGAGCGGGAAAATTTTCTCATTACTTTCGGGCGGGAAATTTTGACGTTAAGGCGGCCATTTTTTTTTAAACTTTCCTATAATTGTGACTTCGGAAAATGAGGTTCTACTCAAGTTGTGTTTTTTAAGTGCCGGCAATGAGTTTTTATTGTAAAAGTGTTTGTTATTGTTCGTATTGTCATGTAATAGTGTGATAATAATAGTTATCAAGGTGTGAACCATTGATTATTAGACGTTGAATAGTATTAAGGGAATGTTCTGTGACCTTATGGTTTCTTATGGATACCTATTTATACAACTGTTGGTATTGGACATAGATTTAATCCTGTGAACTTTAAGTCAAGCTTGCAGTGTTAGCTTCTGTGTTAAACATTCTATAATAGCTAGTTTGGAAACTATTGGCTACATCTTATCTTTTTCGAGCTAATACTGAAATCATCAAAGTGTTTTCTTATCTATTATTGCGACAATCCGTTTGCTATACTTACTTAAACAAAATAATGAAGTTTCTCGCAACAAAACAGTCCCATGGCGTAATTAGAAACAATTATTTCAATTTTGCCATAATTTGTAGTGATCTCATCTCCCATGATACCTTAATTTAGCAACATCAATTAGAACTTCAGAATTAATGTGAGTTTCTCACGGGATTGTTGTAACTTGTTATGTTACACTTAGTGCTTAAGTTCGTCCATTAGCGTCCAATGTGTAATGTTAAGTTAAGCAATGTGCTCTATTTGTTAGAAAAGTGCCGTTTCTGTTAAGTGCTCTTTGTGTTCTTGAAGTGAGTTATTAGACATTAAAATTAACTGCCTGTTTGACTTATATTCTTAATTGTTGCATTTAATTTAATGTTTATTGCGTGAGTGTTTTTTTTGTAGTGTTGGTTATTTTAATTTAGATTTGCAGTGTAATAATTAAAGTATTCGATATCAAACAGTCATAATATCACATTTGTTAAGTGTTACAAGTATGTCTCATCGGTCTACTCCTGTGTTTAATTCCCGGGTTGCGTTTGCATTTCCAATCAGGAATTGGCTGGAGTTTGGATACTAAATTACTGATTCAAACTCGAGCCTTATAATGTATATCTTAACGAAATAAAGGTTAATTATGAGAAAACATCTCTGCTTAAATAGTTTTGAACTATGAGCGTAATGACTTGGATATTATCTTGTTTTACAAGTGTATCGCCACATTAAACGATACGAATCTACTTTGCCAAACGCTTTGTTAAGTGAAACGAGCCTTCTAGAACTCATAACACGGAATCTATTGCAATTTGCTCGATTTCTCAAACGCAGTATTGCCTCCATTAAGTTGACAACTTGATGGAATATTACAATGCATACGAACAGGTTATACCTAGCTTAGGCTTTGTACAGATAGTCGCGGTTACGAGTTGATCCTTATTGACCTAAATGAAGACTTTGATGTCATTTGACATGTTTATAATCGCGAAAATGTCGACATTGATTGATTTGCTGTTTTATTAAAGTATTTTTAAACCCAATTGCTTAATATGTACCTGCTCAGTGGTTTATTTTACAGTGGTTTAGTTTACATGTGTTTGACATGATCATTTGCGAATGCAATTGCTTTTTGAAACCCAGTCTATACAATAACCTCCTAGAAATTAAGCGTATAGTTGCGTGTAGAATATTATAGACTGATAAAGCTTAACATTTTTGAAAACAAAAAGCTGTTTTCTTTAAAACGATACCTACGCACAAACATCACTCGCGTCGCGTCAATCTGTACGCAGCCTAAAGGGAACTGCAAAGTAAACAAGTTTACGTAAATGCATGAACAAGGCCAGAAAGTAAGTTAACTTAAATTGAATTCTTCTTGCTAAATGTTTTCCGCGATATTATTGTTTCGTTACCAATAAGGACATTGTACGATATTAGGTGAGATCGAAAGTGATACTTAGTTGATGTCATTACGTTATGCAGGTACAGTCAAACACATGTTAGTGGTAGGACAACTACAAAAGACATTATTGCGTTGTCAATATTAATTTATTACAATTGATGTGATTGTCGACTGTACTTTTGTATGTTCCTTTTCGTTTATTTATAGTAAAATACAAAATTCGTGATCCAGTGGATCCAAAGGATAATCATGATCCGGTAAAAAGTAAAAAAAGGCTCAAGATAAGCTACATACCAATACCAAACCGTCTTCCGAACACATAAAATGGGAGGAAAGCATTCCTCCCATTTGATGTGTTCAGATCATCACTTTTCCACTTCCATTCTCCCCTATCAGACGTCACAGTATCATTTACTCCGTGTTCTTTCACATCATTCTTTACATAATGCATCCTTCTCTTATCTTTTTTTTGGCCTCCCTTTTCCTCTCCATCCATCAATATTAATACCTCTAACTTTCTTAGTTCCACGTACACAATGGTCAAAAAGAAAACCTAGGTTTCATTCTGAAGCAGTTTAGAAAAATAGATAAAACCCATCCACCCAAAAAATACAAGCAGCAAGCCTGTTCATACACTATCCTCAATCAGGCTGAATCATCAAGAGTTGATAGGATAAACACCCTTCAAACCTGACCCAGACCAATTTGCCGAAACATTTAGCATACAATCGATAGAAATTCCAATAATATCCGACAAGTAATCTATTTCACAAGTTGTAAGTCGGAATGTAACACAACGGTCCGTGGGCGCGGTCGCCAGTGTTGCCACACTTCGATGATAGACTTGCGGCTATCAAAGCTGCTTACAGTATGAGAGCTTGTTATTAGAAGCAGTCTAATAACTAAGGAGAGTAATTAGCAGTTATGGATTCTGTCTGTGCCATATGTCTATGGACACTTCAACATCATGCATTTTTTATCTGTGCCAAAAATGTGTTTCTCTCCGGTTTTTTTTCTGAGCTTCACTGTAAAAACTCTATGGTTAAAACTGTTCTGCCCTGAGAACTTTATCTACAAAAACTAATTTCAAACTTAATATAACTGTGCCTTTAAAACGTAACTCTGTATCAATCTATTGATTACACAAGATTCAAACCTTATAAGAGGAGTTTCACTTGAACTATTCCTCCAAATGACCCAGCAGACAGATTCTATAGTGAAGAACTGCCTTACTCATTTATTTCCTAGGAGTGTCCAGTTACTTCTATACGACTACTTTCGTTATCATCATCATCATCTTTCTGCCCTTATCCCATTTTACTTGGACTCTGCGCAACACGTTTTCTTCCATTCTCTCCTATCAGACGTCACAGTATCATTTACTCCTTTTTATTTCATATCATTCCTTAGACAATCCATCAATATTTTCTTTTGCTTTCCTCTTCCTCTCCGTCCATCAACATTCATACTCATCACTCACTTTGTCACATATTACGTGTTATCCCTCCTCATCACATGTCCATACCAAGATAGACGGTTCTCTTTCAATTTTTTTTTCTATCATCATCAGCTCAAAATGTTCCCACTGTTGGATCTGTGAGAGGGAGTGGGCCATACATAATCCACGACTTATCAATATTAACATGATACTTCGTATCATTCGGTAAGGTATATTAAAGTATTAGTGCAAAGAAAAAATAATTATAGAACAATGTTTTCTCGTTGCTCATCCTTGCGTACAAAAGACATAAACGCGTTTATAAAGGTGGAATAAGTATTGAGTTCTTTTTCTATTTATTTTTTGTATATTAAACCAAATATTTGAAATAATTACCAATTAAGAGTTTTTAACTGTCCTCAATAAAAATCTACACGCGGTGTGTAGATTTTTCGTCAAGAATTATTATTGAGCTTTTTCCTACTTTTTAAAAGATTACAAATCTGCCTTCCACAAACACAGGAACGGAACTACAAAAGGGTACCGTACCCTGGAACACAGTGAAAAGAATCCGATTGGTTTTTGGTCAGTAAGAGTCTGAAAGTCCTTTTCGCTCCACGGATGGCGAAAGGAACCAATTGATCATTTAATAACGCCAAAAAAACAACCATTCTACTAACTAACCCCAAAATCGATGATAGGTCATTACTATTGTATAGACCAAACAATCAGTATGCAAGTCTTGTCCTCAGAAATAGAACAAAGCAGCGCAACCTACTTTAAAATTACGCAACGAATATTTACAAAAACAATTGCGTTCCGTTTTACTTTTATTTTAAATACCGTTTAATTTTGACAGTTCGAGTTTGTATGACAATATTGGCTGTACCGATTGTTGGCAAATGCAATGACACTGTTCTATGTTTAAAAAAAATAAACAAAGTGTCCAAAGGCATGGCGCCTTTTATTTTAAAAATGGAAGCTTGTCTTGTCTACAGTTGTCTATGCGTACAATGTGAAATTAGTTTTTCTCGGTTTTGTTATTAGATAATTGTGGTATTGTGTCGGTAATTATTGTTATTTGGTAATTTACTAAGAATTTTAGTTAGTTATGTAACTTATTTCACATTATACCTTTGTTAACATTGTTATATTACATCTGAGAATTGGCCATAATAGATACGGAAAAATATTAAAGTTTTTGTAAATAATTGCATTGCTTTGTCAATACCTACATGATCAATACAAACTTTTTCTGACAGCTTTGCCCGCGCCTATTTTAGCAAATATGCTACAGAGATGTATAACCCTGTGGGATTTACAGGATAAATATTTTTAGAGTGTATCGTCCCCGTAGTTGGAAAACTAAATAACTCCGATTTTGTAGTTCTGAGATAAACGCGATTTAGTGTTTTTTTTTCAGTTAATGTGGATTTGTTAAAAAATGTGAGACAATTTTACTGTCGGTAATTTGATATTTTGTGGACCTGATTACCTTTTACATTATGCTTTAACAAACTGAACTCTATCTTTAACCATAACTAAATAACACATAAAAAATCAAGTTGTTTAATTTTGCCACAACTGTTATTTTTAACGTACTGTTTTTATCTACTTATTTCGGCTATTTATTTAGTTTTCCTACAAACTAAATACAGTTGGTAGAGTAAAATTTGGTGAAATAAATTCAGTTATTGAATTTATCAAACTCGAAATATTTTGAAATGTAATATTTAGTGGCTTTGTACGTTATTATTACTTCGATATTTTTTTAGCTATCATTGGCCTCATATAAAATGAAAGTTGTTTTATGATATTAATAAAGTTATATTCGGGAAGAAATAGAAAAGCACAATAAAATTAAGAAAAAGTGTATTGTAATCAGTTAAATCTTACAACAAACTTAAAAAAATAAACAAAATTACACCAGTAACAAGTAGGAACTAAAAAAACTCAAAAAATTTAAATTATTTGCACACAAGCCATAGTCAGTACTCGACTAAAAAATGAACACCAAAACAAAGGTACAGCAATCATTATAAAACTTTCAAGCGACTCAATTCAACTAAAAATATTTCGGAAAAAGATAAGGAAAACACAACTAAAATAAAACTCAAAACTCAAAAAATAATGACACTAATCAGGTACATTGAGTACACCAATCAACAACTTATTCTAATATCAATTTACTTAGAACAAAAATACTTTCATAACGAAATAAAACATAAATTAAATTCAAAACAATGAGGGTTTTCCCGTATGAAGAATCCACTAGATGGCAATACGTAGGCGTGAGTTCCAACTGCAGCATGATTGGTTTTTTTCGACATGACATTGTCAGAAATGTCAAAATTAACCAATCACGGAGCAGATAGACCACAAGCCTACGTATTGCCATCTAGTGGATTCTTCATACGGGAAAACCCTCATTGAAATGGCTGTACCTAATCAATACTTAAATGTATACTTGTAAAAAAGACATAAACATAGGTATTAGGTACCCATTTATTCAAACACAGCGTAAATCCCTTCAAAGTTAGAGTGAACAGGCTCCTTCTGGGTAAGCTCGCTCCATTGTAGACTTTGTCTCTGTCATCTCTGACCAAGACTAGAGTCAAGAGCAAACACATCACAAAAAAGTATAATTTAAAATTAAATAACAAATGTATTACAAAACATGACTCTAAAAATAAACATTACGTTAATTTAACATTGTAAAAACCCTATTGTAAAATCATTTCACTCATGCTGTTAGCAAGGGGCCAAAATAAGCTTACTCATCGACTTCAGATGAATGAGTGGAGCGTGATGGACCCTGGTCTTCGTTTGAACATGGTAAACTTTCGTACCAGCCGTGAAGCTCTTTAGGAATTATATTTTTCTTACAGAGCTGTAAAAGGTCTTTCTTTTATTGTTTTGTTATAGGAAGACATTGTTTATATGCCCGGGGAAGATCTTCAGTATTTAAAGTTGGCATTTCAAAGTTTGGTGTTCTCCTAGTCGGTCTCCCTGGTTTACAAAGAGTATTTAGTAAGTTATATGGCCCATCGTAATCGTATCTGTATTTAATAAAACCAGTTAATTCTTTTTCAAATCTAAGACATTTTATTTTCAACCAGCACACTTTCTCCCCATTCTCCGCTATAGTTTTGTTTTTAATTATTTTCGAAGCAAGTGCTTTTACATCAATCATGTCTTGATATGATAATTCAGTTACATTAAATGGATTTACATTTTTATTGTGTCTTTTTGATCTTGCCCGTAGCATGATTCCCTTCCAATCTATTATAGAATACGTGTCTGTGTACTTTTTTTCTTTTTCTATGACACTATGCGTTGAATCTACTTCCATAAAACTATGACCACTTTCTAGATACTTCTGTTCTAATACTTTGATTGTCTCATGTGTACTATAGTACTAAGTACAATAAAAATGCTGCTATGTATGCTGAAAACTATAGCGGAGAATGGGGAGAAAGTGTGCTGGTTGAAAATAAAATGTCTTAGATTTGAAAAAGAATTACCTGGTTTTATTAAATACAGATACGATTACGATGGGCCATATAACTTACTAAATACTCTTTGTAAACCAGGGAGACCGACTAGGAGAACACCAAACTCTGAAATGCCAACTTTAAATACTGAAGATCTTCCCCGGGCATATAAACAATGTCTTCCTATAACAAAACAAAAAAAGAAAGACCTTTTACAGCTCTGTAAGAAAAATATAATTCCTAAAGAGCTTCACGGCTGGTACGAAAGTTTACCATGTTCAAACGAAGACCAGGGTCCATCACGCTCCACTCATTCATCTGAAGTCGATGAGTAAGCTTATTTTGGCCCCTTGCTAACAGCATGAGTGAAATGATTTTACAATAGGGTTTTTACAATGTTAAATTAACGTAATGTTTATTTTTAGAGTCATGTTTTGTAATACATTTGTTATTTAATTTTAAATTATACTTTTTTGTGATGTGTTTGCTCTTGACTCTAGTCTTGGTCAGAGATGACAGAGACAAAGTCTACAATGGAGCGAGCTTACCCAGAAGGAGCCTGTTCACTCTAACTTTGAAGGGATTTACGCTGTGTTTGAATAAATGGGTACCTAATACCTATGTTTATGTCTTTTTTACAAGTATACATTTAAGTATTGATTAGGTACAGCCATTTCAATGAGGGTTTTCCCGTATGAAGAATCCACTAGATGGCAATACGTAGGCTTGTGGTCTATCTGCTCCGTGATTGGTTAATTTTGACATTTCTGACAATGTCATGTCGAAAAAAAACCAATCATGCTGCAGTTGGAACTCACGCCTACGTATTGCCATTTAGTGGATTCTTCATATGACAGCTCTTTGAGGCGCGCGTGGAACACTACGAGCCGTCGACCCGGGCTTGGTCCTTGATCGGACGACGAGGTACCCATTGCTCGCCGTCCGCAAGCCCGCGCCTAACGATGGCCGGTAATCGCTTTGCGTGTACAACCGTGTCCGGTGAGGACCTGCGTCAGACGGAAGGTGAGGACGCCGTAGCGCCTATCCAGCCACTCCTCAAAGAGGGGCTTTACCGATTGCGGCGTGCCCGTGCTATAGGTATCTACTAATGTTTTTCTGCTGCAAATTATTCGATAATTGATTTAAACGTAGGTACCCTACGTACACATAGTTTCACTCTTAAAAGAATATTTAACGAAAATACCCAAAAAATACTATTTGTGTGACAAGCTAAAAGTAACCTTAATTTTTCAACTTAAGAGTCAAAATTCCAATGAAAGCAGAAGAGTTATCAACTTCTCCCACAACTCAAAATGATTGATAATCAAACTCGCGGAGGAAAAAATAAATAATTATCAGTACATAGATATGACATAATTATTAAATAATGTTGTTCAAACGTTCTTACGGTTAACAAAGACGTACTTAATCGTATTATTTCTAATTTCTTAGGGTGCTTGTACACGGCGCATGTAACCCGCGCAAGTGCCTCAACATGCTCAAGCTACATGCGCCGTGTACACGCCCCCCGCGGGTAGCTTGATCAAGTAGCTTGCGCATGTTTTTCGCGCGGGTAAACCGCGAACCCGCACCATTACTTGCGCGAGTACAGAAGAAAACAGATCAGAATATTTCGCGCTAAATTCTCTTAAAAATTTAACGATTACTTTCGTCAGGTGCATTTTGTTTTAAGGCAATTATAAACAACTTAATTTATTTAATTTTATTTGCCTAGTATCTTATAATTGATCATTATCTAGATGTAGAAGAAATAGATAACATCAAGTATTCATAAATTAAGTACATTTTATCAGAATTCTGAATAGCAGAATTAAATAAATAGAGTTATTTAGTTTTCCTAGAACTTAGTTAGTTTTGTGAAAGAATTTTGAAGTTGAGGAAAAATTAAACAACTCATGTTATTTAATTTATTTGATATTCAACTTATCATTGACCACAGTTATTGATTTATTTACTGAGTTATTTATTTTTCCTTCAAAAAAATAGTGTTTGTCTGAAGATATTTATTATTCCATCTGTCCGACAAAATTGGCTATATTTTTGGAACGGAATAAGATACGAGAACGCCTGTAAGGCTCAAATATGCGGCATGTTTTAGGTGTTTTGAAAATAGGGAAAAGTCAATATCGCCAAAATCGGAGTTATTTAGTTTTCCAACTACGGGGACGATTGTATAGACCAAACAATCAGTATGCAAGTCTTGTCCTCAGAAATAGAACAAAGCAGCGCAACCTACTTTAAAATTACGCAACGAATATTTACAAAAACAATTGCGTTCCGTTTTACTTTTATTTTAAATACCGTTTAATTTTGACAGTTCGAGTTTGTATGACAATATTGGCTGTACCGATTGTTGGCAAATGCAATGACACTGTTCTATGTTTAAAAAAAATAAACAAAGTGTCCAAAGGCATGGCGCCTTTTATTTTAAAAATGGAAGCTTGTCTTGTCTACAGTTGTCTATGCGTACAATGTGAAATTAGTTTTTCTCGGTTTTGTTATTAGATAATTGTGGTATTGTGTCGGTAATTATTGTTATTTGGTAATTTACTAAGAATTTTAGTTAGTTATGTAACTTATTTCACATTATACCTTTGTTAACATTGTTATATTACATCTGAGAATTGGCCATAATAGATACGGAAAAATATTAAAGTTTTTGTAAATAATTGCATTGCTTTGTCAATACCTACATGATCAATACAAACTTTTTCTGACAGCTTTGCCCGCGCCTATTTTAGCAAATATGCTACAGAGATGTATAACCCTGTGGGATTTACAGGATAAATATTTTTAGAGTGTATGTCCTACCAAAGATTATGATCTACCTTGGCCGTAAGTTTGATCAAAATCAGTTTAGTTTTTTTGATTGACAGGAATACAATAACGTTCGTAGTTCCAATATGAGTTTGAATTTGAGCTTCTTGATGCAGTTATGTTTACCAAATGTGGACGAAAAAAAAGAATAAAAAATACGATCTGAAACGAGATCATAGTTACTGTAAATTCAACAACATTTTAAATCAAATAAAACCAAGGCTAACTTTTACAGTACCTGTCATACAATTAATATTTTTTCTAAAACTAAATTAAAACTCTAGCTTTGAACACGCAATATTTCCTTAGCATTGGTCAATACAGATCGTTTATCAATAATTATAATCTACCAATTATATTGTATTGCTTAAGTTATTATTTTAGACAAAATAAGTGAATGGTTTATGTGGGTTAAAGCGGATATGACGAATTTGAGGAAATAGTTCTCGCGCGAGTTTTTATGACTTAGTAAGGATAATATGGTCATGGGTTTTCTTTTATAGAGCAATATAAGCAATATTGTGGTGTAATTAATATTATTGATTAATCAGATAACTTATTCACAAAATATAATAAATTAACATGATTAAATGATTTATTTTGTTCGCTACAAATCGTCCATATTATAAACCTCTTCTATTATTTATAAACACGATTTTTCATATTTTAAAGAGGTAAAGTAAACGGGAACTTTGAAGTTAATTATATTTAAATAAAATGTTCCTTGTTTATACACTAGAGGTGCTTTTCATTTTCCGAACAAATATTTTAAGGAATTATGTTGTATCTGAAATACGGGACTCTTGTGCTAATGCCTCAGGGTCAGGGATTTTTATTTTGTTTTGCTTGAACTCTGGGTAATCTAACTGTATATTTTATCATAATAATTCGATGATTCATCATAGCAGTCCACTGCTAGATATAGGCCTTCTCCAATCGCACTCTATTTCACTCGATCATCGTCTTCTCTCCAACCGTTGTGGATGGTTATTTAATATTAACAATTAGAAGTTTTGTGCGCAATGGTGAAAGCTGCGAATACTTGTAATTGTCATAATAACTATTAATTTTATAATAATTTCGTAATCCATTAATTGCTTGGCATGTACTGCTGGTCCCGGACTGTCTCGTCAGGCAACCATAACTCAGGAACGTAAAGTGCTATTGAATGGGTACAGTGGATTTTAGTCAGTAAGGGTCCGACAGTTCCCTGGGCGGAAGGACTCATTTGATGATTAGATCACCATAAAATAGCATGTACTGCGGTTGGAGTAACAAATAAATAAAGAAATATAAACTTCTTACTCTTAACTATTGATTTTACAACATAAACTTTAAAAAGAATAAATAATCATCTGTTACATTTCTTTCAAATAATTACAACACTATGCCCTAATTATTATTCAAAAACCATACGACAACATCTAATTATAAGTATCTGATCAACGAAATGATGTAAAAAATGACCTTATAATAGATTCGAGTGCGCCAAAATTAGGCCGTGGTCAGACGGTTAGACGAATTTAAATTACGTGCGACAGACATGCCGTGATTAATTAAATAGTAGGCTGTTGAAATGTCATGGTGGTACGTGGTTTTGAACCTAAATAGTTCCATGATTCAAACATATTCGATTGGTTTGAATTTGAATAGTTGTATTGTTTGGCAATAGGTTTGTACTAATTACATGGGACTTGAGCTTATCTGATTTAGTGTAAAATTGTTGTGCCAAGAGTTAAACATTTTGCGATAATTTGTATTATTTGAGGTGCAAGTTAGCATAGAGATGTTCCGTTTCTATATGCTAAAATCATGAGCAATAATTCAGAGACCGGGCTACGCACGATTCTACAAACAACAACAGTATAACTTTTCTACTTTATACTTACGTCATCTGTTCTTATAAACTTTAACTATACCTAACATATAAAGGACATTGATCCATTTTAGCAATGAAATGAGTAATACGACCTACATGCAACGAGCTTTGCAAGCAATATGATCTGACATTAACACCAAACAACAACACATTACATTACATATTCATCGACTTCCACTTCCAATATACATACGACACGACGACGATAACATAAACCAGACATGCCTCATTGTCTAACTGTCTGAACACACCCTTATACATCTCATTTAACGCGCACTAAACCACATTCTTCAACTAGTATGCAATGTGAAATAATATCAATATTAATGAATGGGTACTGTTTGATATAGTTAGCTGGTTATCACCTTGATTGCCATCTGTAGTGGAATGAAAAGCTGATTTCCGTGAAGCTTCGAGCATTTTCTTGAACTGATTAAGTCGCCTAGTCGTTGTGTTGGATTTTATGGAGATGTTGTTTATAGATTCAAATGAGAAACAAACTTGAATCTTTTGTATTAGTACGCTATAGAAGTAGTGTAGTCCAAAATATAAATACTGTAGTATCAACAAAATTGACTAACTAGCATTAAATGAGCTTTTAAAGAATTTTCATAACTTCTAGGACGAATTGATAGTGAATTTTCTCCTACTACCTACGAGATTACAAGTGTGTCTTATCTTAATCTACATTTATACCTACATCGTATACCTACGTGGATGGTGAGCATACTATATCAAATGTACTATATTGGGGTTATTATATTAGTGATATTGTCATTCCTGTCTTTTTTTGGAGGTTTCCTGTCTTAGCACCCCTCATTTACAGCTTTGAATTGAAAATACTAGTAGCAGAAATGTAACTATTAGCAATATTTATATCTAAAGTAAATATCAATGCGCTATTCACCGACTTTATTCGTGTAGGAAGTTGTTCTAAGCCTAACAAAATGTCCTGAATGTTACATAAGCACTAGATCTATCTAGATTCTAGACCGCAATGTAGTACACATCTATAATGCCTGACTAGCGACTAGTTTGTCAAGAATTAATGGTTATTATACTTAATCAGTGGTTAATGGGATACTTGATCGATTTTCACTTTGATTTACCTAAGAAATTAGTTGGCTAGACATTAGACGCGTGAGGGTTTTTGTTTCATTTCTGTTTTGTTTTGAAAGAAGTTTCATCACTAGTGTTACATGTTAAAACTTTCAGAAACTGTCCTGTTTTGTGTAATGTTAAGTAAATATGACGCCTATGATGAAGGTTAGGCAGAATATGTGTGGACAGCGGTATAATTAGGTAACCCCCATTAAATCGTTGGTGTTTCGTCAAAAAAACCAATGGCGGGCGAAAACCTGCATCTGCATGTTCCTCAAGTGATAAGATCAAAAATAGATTTGAACTTTGAAAGAACTTTTCATTACGGGTTGCTGTCTTTCGTGTAACGTTTAGTAAAATGACTATGTCCGAGAGACACAACAGGTTAAAAATTGACCTCTTTAGATTTTAAAAGGCGTTTGTAAAAGCCGTTTAACAACCTACTTAAAAAATAAACATCATTCACTGAAATTGTGTACGAACCTAATGATGAAAAAATATTTCATAAATCTTGTCACAGAATCAAAAGCCTACCTTTATGTTTCAAATACACGACAAAACCTGTGTTAATAATTTAATTATCTTATTATATACCAAATGGGCAAAGATATTTATGAAATGTCATGACAGTGATCAAAAAAGGCAAGGTTTTTATGTTTTTGCGTTGGTACTCGTAGTATGATCGATAGCATGTGTTGGTAATTAAATTATAAAGTGGAAAGAAATATTTTAATTGGATTCTGATCTAGGTGGTCCATTAAATCTGTATTGTGAGCTTATTTCCTTTACCTATTATGATCAAGGATTTTCCTATTTTTTCAATAAAGGTTCTTAATTTATTTTTTGTTGACTTGAAGTCTGTCAAGTTGACACGGACTAAAATAATGGGCGAACTCAGGTTCTCAAAATTTATGTTCACTGTTGGCAGTCAAAAGAAACCTTTTTTTCATACACTACAAAGTCGGGTTAATGCTGTCTGTCCATCCCTATGTATCATTAAAACCAGTAAATAACATGTATTTTATAGTAGAGATTGTAACTGTGCAGAGCCGGTGCGGATCGCTTGTTAATACTAAAGGGGAAATTATATGTGCGGCAACAAAAGTTTTCTTTAGCACCTGCAACCTAGCGTCTTTTTTTATATGTGAGCGACTGAGTTAATAGAACAGCTTAAATTATTGTGAGCTTCATTTCTTTACTATTCCATGATCAAATATCAATTTTTTCAACCAGCGTCAATTTACGAGCGTAAAAGAAGCTTGCAATGAGTGGACTGGGGCAAGTTGACACGGACAGGTTAGGTTCGAACTCGGGGTCTGAAAGACCCCGCCATCCCCTTCGTGTTAGGTTACTTTGAACCTGTACACAAAAATAGGAGCCCCGCGAAGCGGGGCTCCGTCAAAGATTCACGGCATGGTACTATTCTAGGTACTTCAGTGTTAGATTACCCAGGAAGGGTTTGTATTGCGATAGCCGCTTGGATACCGAAGTCGTAAGGTATCGGCGTCATATTGAGTCGCTTGTTTACGATATATGGTCGCATAAACCAAAGTCGCCTCCCGCTGTCTGTCCGTCCCTATGTATACTTAGATCATTAAAACCAGTATATAACATGGTATTTTATAGTAGAGATTGTAACTGTGCAGAGCCGGTGCGGATTGATTGTTAATACTAAAGTAGTTTATGATGTATTCAATTCTCTCATATTGATCTTGAAAAATACTTTTTATGATGTGTGAGGAGAAAAAAGGAAGAAAGACACAAAATGAAAATTAGGTACAAATTAAAAAGTTGATGATTATCTAGCATACATATCATGGCAATTATTATGTTTAAAAACTACAAAAAAGAAATCCAAAAAAAGTAAAACACTAAAACTTAGTACACAATTTTATTGGTTATCGATCCATGCTGTAATATTCACTATGTATCTATCACTTCTCTTCAATGTTCATAAATTTTGTAACTCAAACTATATACTTAGCGTAAGCATTTTCCATCATGTTTTAATCATAAACCAATTTCCACTTACTGCGAGCGATATTAATTTTATATACTTACATAAATACGTATATAGGTAAGTATATGTAAACAAAGTATCGCGTGTCCGCGTTGACCACAAGGCTAAGTTACTAAGTTAGGACATTCTCTCTGGCCACAGTAGACATATAGAGCAGTATTACAACTTGAATATTTTGTCATAATTAATTTTTATTAATGAAATTAATTACCTATGACATAATATGAAATATAACAATGTTCGTACGTCAGGCACATTACAAACATTATTCTATGTTTTGTCTATATTTAACAGAAGAGATGAAAACATTATTTCCAGTCCAAATTAAGGCTGCTTTCAAAGGCAACTTAGAAAATATGCATGTAAAATCCATTAACTCAACCTCAAAAATATGTATCAGCAGTCACATACAGCACCATGTGCAAAGAAACAAAAACTACCGACATACATGCAAAAGCTACTAATATGCGCGCTGTGTACCTAAAACTTATTTATGAATCTATTAGCTCACGCCTGTTGGGCGTGGTGGCACCTTCGTGAGAACGATCCTTGTGATAACGTCACGCGCCGTGGGATTGTGGGATGCGAGCCTGTCGGTGTGAGTGCATCCATTCGTGCGTTTGTTCATAGTTGACTTACTGTTTAGCATGATACACTGTACTGTGGGCGTCAACTCGATTTATCGACAGAGTTTCTTGTGTCATTACTTTACCAAGAATTTGCACGAAAAAATATACAGGTATAGTTGTTGTAAATTGTTCGAGAATTTTGTTCTAATTAAGATTTTGATGGCGTCAGAAACGGTGTTTTGTAACTTGTAAAGATACTCATGTTAGATTAATATGAGATAACAAAGACCTCCTGTGTTCTTATTTTACGAGCTAATTTAGAAATAATAGATTAGTCTAAGTAATAGTACTAGTAGCTTTATCTGAAAGATACAATAATACATTCTGGTAGACGATTTCAAATAGTAATCATTTTTCGGGTGGTATAATGATCAAAAATGAGGTCCTCCCAGCCGAAAGGACTGTCAGACTCTTACTGACTAAAACTCCACCCTCTTCCTTTAATTGACCTTTGCGTTCCTGGGTCACGGTAACCTTGAACAGTCGCAAATTCCATTTTTGCATACTTAAGGGTAATCTAAATAAAGTGCTAAATGCCAGTTCTGCAAAATATTTCACTATACTAATTATAAGCTCAGCGATCTTGCGTGGTAAAAACCTCATAAAAATATTTCAATTAACAAAACCACTCCCTTTTAAACCCACTTACACCATAATGCAACAAACAACAGTATAATTACTAAGTAAAAAAAACTCCAATTACACCGTAACGAGCCCGCAGCGGTTACGCAACGACCACGCAGCGGCAAGATCAAGGGCGCTCACTTTTAACTGTTCCAAATAGCTTAACGCCGTTATTTTTTGTTTATTGTGTAATTTTAACTCAGTTAAACGGTTCGTGGTTAGTTAGTAAAAAGATTAATTTAATGATACGAGTATGATTTAAGCTTGTTTTATTTTTACTTCCGAAATGAGCTTGTATTGAGATTAATCATCACATATTTTTATGATGAGATCTGCAATTTTAGTTGCTGTGTATTTTTTTTAAGTTTAGCAAACTTCTCATATGGCGAAATTTTTTCAAGAAATTGATGTCAAATAAAAGTCTGAATGAAAACTGTTTTTTTTTTAAATGCATTTACTCAATCTTTTAATGCTATACAGCTGCTCAATAGTTCAATAATGGCGTGTGGTAGATAGCTGAGTCCTGTGGTACATCAAAAAAAAAAAAAAACTACCGAATAGGTTGTTTCCTGAGAATACTATCTTAATCTTTCTAATTCTCAAATAACTTGATTTAGATTATGTCTGTAATTTAAAACTACTGTGTTTTTTATCATAGCAGAGTAGTTAGAAAGACCACAGTTTGACGGGAAACACCAACTATAATATGTAATTAAAAATATGTATAAATTAGAACTCAATCTTAAGTAAACTTTCTCTCTTTTCAGACTCTTATCCTCTGCGCGGCGTGGCTAGCAGTCCATTGCCAAGGCCCCAACGGACCCACCACCACCCCAGTCCCAATCCTCAAGCAAATCAACAGGCAGAACGATGATGGGTCCTACAGTTACGGCTACGAAGCAGCTGATGGGTCCTTCAAGATCGAGACAAAGTATCCCAATGGAGATGTGGCGGGGAAGTACGGATATGTTGATGAGGATGGAAAACCAAGGGAGATCTCCTATGGAGCCAGCAGTCAGAGGGGTTTTGAACCTGAAGGTAGGATCGTTGTTGTGTTGGCTGTTTTAATTTATAAGACGGGATTTGAGATAAGAGGTTCTAAAGTAGTGGAAATCTCTTTTAAACAATGAGAATGCGAGTGGAATCGTAGGCTTTTAGTAGCTTCCGTGATAACCGATATATTTTGTACTTCTATCACGGGTTTCCCTAAAATTATATAACTATAGCTAAGTCCTAAGGTCTGCATCTTCCAATCAGACATACCTATACCTCCCATCCAACAAGTATGTAAGTTACCAACTTTCATAAATAGGTACAGGATCGAAGGATCACTCATCTTACTAAAAATTATTATGGTTCACTTGATTTGTGGAGCTTCTTAAGCAATTTTTGGCATACAATCATGGTCAAGCTATCAATCAAAACAGTTCCGTTGGCACAATGTCTGAGCAATCGATTGCTACGCAGCCTTTGGTAGGTTCGATTCCCGCACGGAATAAATCTACATACTCGTAGAACTCTATATGGTCTACAAATAGATGTTTCGTGTCTGGGTGTTTGTGTATGTGAGTTTCAATGTTTTCAAACGCATACAGAATACGACATAGGCGAAATTTAATAAGGGCAAACGTTTCAAAAAAAAAGGAGCTCGTGGCTAAATAATCACAGCCGCACAGGCCGATCTTCCGGGTTAAGCCACGCTTGTCAAGGTTGGTCTTTGGATTGGTGACCATCTGTCATAGCGAGTTTCCTCCGTGCCTCGGAAAGCACGTAAAGCCGTTGGTTCCGGTTGTCATTTGTAGATCTTTGACAGTCGTTACTGTTAGTCAGAAGCTCTAAAGTCTGGCAACCAGTCTTAACATGGGGTATCGTATTACCCAGTTACTGGGTTGTGGAGGTCCGATACGCAGTCGCTCCATGTAAAATACTGATATCCAGCTGAATCTGGTTCGACTGGAAGCCGACCCCAATATAGTTGGGAAAAGGCTAGGTAGATGATGAAACGTTTCAAAAAATAAAACAACCAATGCTATTAAAGAATACGTTGTCGCAATAGAAATCACTCATCAATTACGGACTCCCTTAATTAGCCACTGTGTTGGTAACACAAACAGCTGAGTACAACTGGAGCACTTGCACCATAGCTCTCTAATTCTCTCGTGGGGCAATCGTCACATCGTGGTGTAACTCTATGGTGGACGGTAGCCGATCATTTGTCCTTTATAGATCTGTGTAGTAATAATGGCTATTAGATACAGATCAACTATCATAATATATAACTGTACTCCGATTAATAGCTTCAACATTGGTTTTGTTTGCTTTCGACGAATAAAAAATCTATGAGACTGTTTTAGAAAATAATCCAGGAGCAGTTTTTTTGCGATGATTTCCAATGTTCACCACCAATTAGTCCTTTTGTCCACCCCAAGGCGGACAGAGGGAAGGTTTTATATCAAAATTCCCTTTGGACACCATCCTGGTGGATAGTGAAAAGAATTTTATGAAAATTATCATTGACTACCACTGGTAGACAGCAGATATTTTTAATAAAAGTTTCGCTGTGTTTAGTGAAATAACTGATGCACAAAAACATTTACAAATTAGGGATAAACTATTGGTATATGTGTAATAAATTGTAATACTACTTGTAAACTAGGAATAAACCTGTATCTCAGACAACTCATCATATATTTACATATAAGACAAAGTTAACGTGCTAAACGTGTATTTATAGGGAGGTGAATCTTTGCCATTTGTAAAAAAAACATGTATGCTCAACATTTTGATGACTGGATTTGCCATATCAGCATGACAACTTGAGTATGATACGGATTTTGAACCTAGCAAGTGATGCGGTATGAAACTTCTGACGTAATTAACAATGAAAGTTCATACTATAGTGTGACAGACATACAAACAAATACAATCACTTGATTCCTTTGTTACGTATGTTGCATGACAAGCAATAATAATTGTGACAATGCCAGTACCAAGGGTAGATCATGAATACAATTGATTTGTCGACTGTACGCATATTGTTGGAATGTGTTGACAGCTCTTGTCTCACATTAAACTATACAATAAGCTCAAACACAAAGCATTGATTTCAAATTTAATAAACCACTTACATGCACTTTAGAATAAAATTGTCACATCATGGGTCAGGCAAAAACGATAAAGCTTCGGTTACACACAACGTCTAATCGCTGCGAATGTACTCACTGTATGTGACAGGCTTTTCGCAGCGAATAGTCGCCACGATTTGAATTGAGCATTTTCATTTTAGTCGCAGCGATTGTTCTAGCAGCGATTAGTCGCTATGTGAAAAGTTATGGATGAAACTAGTTGCCCATTTCGAAACATGTATTTTTATAGAGTGAAAGAAGCACTTACTTTTATTTATTCTTTCAAAAGAGATAGGTTTCAAAGGAATAGAATTCGAATTTCAAATTCAAATTTTATTTTAAACATTCCACTATGACAAGTATGACACCAGCCCTTACCTCTAAAAGGGAAGGGTGCAAAGAATTCTTATGGAGAGGATAATTTAAAGAAGTTTGACAGCATGGATGGAGCAATGGTTGCTGGCTTTCTGCGGTCGCTTTTCTGGTCGCTGCTTCGAATCTCACACGAAACAAAATATGTATTGCCACCAAGAAAATTTGAATTTGAATATTTCAGTGTAGGGCAACAATAATTCACGGGCTAATTAACAGTTATTTTAATGACAGAATTAAGAGAGCTTAACAAATTAATGAAAAGTCAAGTTTAAATGAATTACCGTTATTGCAAACATAAAATTACTTAGTAAGCAAGTGTTAGGTAAGCTAATCTTCTAGTTAGCGAGAATTATGTAGTTAGGTGGATTATCAGGGCGTGAAGGTTGCTGCCAGAGTGCCACTCAGAGGGTAATTGCAAGACATGCCATATGAGTTTCCAGTCCAAGAGTTTAACTGATCCAGTTTGGAAAATGTGTGATAATTATCGCTAAAAATGTAAAAGCGAAGTAGGTATTGTAATTTTTGCAAACGATGTCTCATTTGTTAAAAGATGATAACTGAATTTATCGTTTTTTAATATTTATGACTACCTACGATGACTATGGGTATTTCTCTCTGTGTAATTTATTTCATCACCACTGTTCTCAAAACGGTGAAGGAAAAGATCGTGGGGAAACCGGCATGTCTTAGAACCATCAAATTCGAAGACATGTGACAACTACTAACCCGCACTGAGCCCGCGTGTTTATAGGCTGGTATTATAGGCTGATAACTGTATTTTTTTGGTGCATCTTTTGGAAAAGTGTTGAATTGTGTCAAACCAACCTTCAGAAACGTAGGTACTACTTTTTTTATAATCCCAGTTTCTCACAACCCCTGTTACCTTCCAGGTCCCGGAATCATGGTGCCCCCACCAACCTTGAACAACCAGCACTCCAACAACGCCCTCACCGACGGCCAAGAAGACGATGGCCAGTACCGTGAGGACCCCAGCATCTACGAAGACCCGAAGTACAACAGCCGAGCTCAGCCACGACCAGCTGCAATCCGGCAGTACCACCAGCCAGCCGCCCCTGCGCCTGCAAGGCAGTACCAGCAGGCTGCTCCTGCGCCATTCCCCACAGCTGCCCCAACTCCTCAATACCAGCAGCAGAGCCAGTTCAGATCGTCTCCTCTATACACCCAGCAGACCAGTCTCTTCAATCAAGGTCCTCAGCAGTTCCCAGCTCAGAATAACTTCCAGTCTCAGAATCAGGAGTTCCGTCCTCAAAGTCAGGTGTATCACCAGCAGCCTCAGTTCTCCTACCAGGCGTACACTCCTCAGCCGTACCAGAACTTCCAGAGCCAGAGCTTCCAGCCACAATATCAGCAACAGCAACAATACCAGGGCCAAAACCAGAATTTCAACCCCTTCTTCGGCCACCCTGCCCAGAACTTCGATCCCAGCTCTGGGTCGTACTCTATTAACTTTACTGGTTAAGCAGTGATGGGTTGTTTTGTGGTTGTTTGAGGATATGCTAGTTAGGTTAGTGGGGTAGACGATTCATGGTTTGTTAACTGGCATTTTTGAAATAGCTTCATGAGTCCAAAATTGAAGAAAGTTAGAGTAACAGCAATTGCGTTAGAAGTTTTTAAAAGCTGCTGAATAAAATATTTAAATATGTAAAAACTCAGTAGCTTATAGGTTTGGATTCATAGAAATAACATTATTAGTCAGTCAAACATTTAATAAATGTGTAACTGTTAAATATGAATCGTCTTCACCAACGTTAAGTCCTGATTTTTATCGGTCAGATAAGTTTCATCTGAAGAATAAATATAGAGGTTTTACTATATGGTTTAGTCTACTTGGCTCTATATTTATTTTTCAGATTTTACCTATTTGAAAAATTGTTGAAAAATCAGCCCGTACTTATAAATATTTTGTACAGAATATTCATAATAGGGTATCACCCAAAGTGACGAACGACACCTTTTTTTACGATTTTTGTATATTTTTAGAACTAGTCAATTATTTTGGAGTATTTTGTAAAATTCTGAGGGAAGGAGCTTTAATTATATTGTGTCTAACAATATGAATTACATTATTTATTTTGTGCTTTTTTATTGTAAGGATTTATTAATTATTTTATGTAACTTAAAGTATTTATATATTGAAAATGTGTACATTTATATTGTATTTAGGTATGTATTTCTATTTATATATCTAAGTATCTATTTAATTTTTCTATCAGTTTTAATCGATAATTACATAAAATCAACATCATGTATGTATATTATGTGAATGCATGTAAATGTATACTATTTATCTATTTATTTACAATGTCATTTATACTATCCGAACATTTGCAATTTTATTGTAGTTAGTTTGTAAATTTTTTATAAATTTTCTACTGTAAACAATTTATGGAGATTTACTATAATATGTACATAAGTATATCATAAGTATTGCAATGCGTATGTTACAAATATTTTGGCAACACATTTACTAAATAATGGTAACTTACATATTTCTGTAAATTACTCGTATTAAAAAAAATGTATCATACAACCGTCTTGGTCTCCATCTATATACCAAAATTCATCAGAATCAGTTCAGTGATTTAGGTACAAAAGCGTGTCAAACAAACAAACACACTTTCGCAGTTATAGTAAATTAAGTGTTAGTTAAGATTATGTTCAGGATATGTTCATTCATTGATATTGATTTCACAGTTTTTAAACTGACATGGGTACTAACTTAAAAATGGATATTTACTAAAGTAAAAGACATGGTAAATATTAAGTTTAAGTACTCGACTGCGATTTAAGACAACCAACACAGGCCAGATTTTCAAAGCCGGTCCTCATCAGCCAATCCCTGATGCTGCAACCAATTATTCATGGCAGTCTTACTGCGGACTTCAGATTGGCTGATGTCATTAGCTGAAAGTCTACCAAAGCCATACACATAATAATTCACTATACTTACAATTTTTTACTGTTTATTTTACCTCAACAATAATTGTTATTTTGACATTATAGTGTAAAAGACAGGAGTAAAATTACTGAAGACTAAAAGTTCAATATATAGGTATTTTTTTACTTTTATTGTAATTCATTAAGTATTAAATATTTAGCACTCAACTTTTAATAATTAGTACAAGCCGCATAAATTACAAAATGTATTTTGCCTTTGAATAAAACCTTAGCAAATTCACTTCAGAAATACTTGCTTTTGTATTAAGACAGGTATGGTTTAAGTACCAAACACTTCTTTTACGTTTTAGTTTCTAATTATACTGTAAAATAACTTTTTAAAGTTGTAATTTTTTTTATGCAAAGCGTGGCTTCGAATGAAATTGTAATTATAAGACTGTAATTATTACTACAATACAATAAACATCAACAAAAAAAAATCAATTAATGTGTTGCCAAACATTTTTTTAATAATATAATAAAAACATAATAGTATCTAACAACGAAATAAGCATTCAATAAACGAACGCGATGATTTCAAAATGGCTGCTCGTGCGAAATGGTACGTGTGTCGATTGTAAATATATGATTAAATAAAGTGTTATGTAATAAAAAGTGTGTTTCCTTTTATTGTTGAGGAGAAAGTGCACCAGTTACCGGTCAAAGTGTTTGTTATGCACATGATCAAATAGGGAGTGATTGCAATTTAGAGTTGGTGGGAAATATTAATGTCATTTGCCCTGGATGAGGCAAGCGGAACCACAATTTCTTCTTCCTGAAACTATTTCTGAAGATTCATATTAGCGTTGGTTAGTATCTAGTAGTTTCATACCTAATTTAAATATCCTATCTTATGAATATGTCTTAGCTTTAATAGTTGATGATCTAAACCTAAAATTAACAATAAAATATTCTCTACCGTCATGCCTACTTTCTCGCCCTAAGTGAAGCGGAAAGGATAATATTATGGAACTTTTTAACAAAAGTGACCACGAAATCAGTACAGTTTTTTTTTTAAAAACCGTCACCCTACACAAAGAATTTCTCCTATACCTTCTCCTATAAGGATTACAAACATAGAAACTGACATTGACAAACATTCACAACACACAGACCATCATACAAATATATGTTGTAATGAAGGGATTGAACTCGTGCCACGTTGCGCAGGAGTCACTCTGGCACTGCGCCAATCAAGCCATCAAGTACGTATGGTACTTATGATGATTATACTGATTCACATTTTATTCCTACAAGATAATTATCCCCCAAGTGTAATGAACTCAAGACCTTTACAATAAGGCTCTATAATATATTTTGGGATGTAGGAATGACAATAATTTTAAGGGCGTTCACAAACTGGTAATTCAAGTGTAGAGAGGAAATACCGTAGGCGGCTTCTATATCCGTCTCGCTAGCGGGCGGCCTTAATCCTTTAGTCACTCAGATAAAATAAATTAATGTAGGAGTCATAAGGAATGATTGACATTTTACTGTATTGTTCAAAGAATTACCAATATTGTGGATATTTTTTTAAAAACGTTGATGCTACGTTTATTAAAATATCCGCGATAACTTAGGCATTAGGAATTTCTTCTGTATCATGGGTGTTTTATGAAACATTGAAATTCACATACAAAAATATTCGGTACAACTACTCGTAGATAATACGAATATTCGTTTCGTGCGGGTGCGGAATCCGCGATACGCTGCGCTGCAATCAATCGTTCAGCCACTGCACCAAGCGTGTCGTCATTACGAGTTATTGTTATCATTTTGATGACTATACTTTTGAAAAGGTAGGAAAATTCGAGTTGATTTCATCATTTTACCTAGATCTATTTTTATCTGACCTCCTAAAAGCATACCTGGTTTTAAAAAATAAAACATAATTAAAGGAATGGAAAGGAATTTAAGAATTTTTTTTATATGTATTACATTAGAAGTAAACACTCAGTGCTCTTCCTCCTCTCTCCCATGATTATTTTATGCTGTGCCCGACAGGGTCCAAAATTGTGTCGATCTACAACCCATCAGCTAATGTTTACATAATTATGTACATTTTGGAACGCAATAAAGAAATTGAGTATTGAGTAATGTTGCTGTACCTAAGACTCCGCAATAATTAAAAACTCAGTCTCAATCCAAATCATCATCCCTTTATTTTTATGGCTGTATTTTTTTTTTGCAAATTCTGTCGTTGATTGGTTACTGACTATAATTCTTACTGAAGATATCAACCGAGATAGGTTATTGATTTCCACAATAAATTACATTGAGTAATTATCTTAATAAATTACAATATTAGCTATTATAAAACTGGAGCAAAATTAATTGTTATTCATTAACAACGTCTTGTTGCATAATGTCGTCAAAATGTCAAGTGTGAGTCGCAAGGTCGGATTAAGTTACGACTAAGTGACGTTAAGTTGAAACATTTCTTACTTTATGAGTCCAAGTTGCAGTTTTACTAACTTAGCATTTTAATAGATGTTTATAGAGTTGTTTTTACGCTAAGTTACATATTTGGAAGTTCCATAGCGGCTTTTTGGGCAATAATTTAAACTAGTAAACTTGCAATAAATATTTTATGTAGCGACAATAAAAATTATGGAAATAAGATTACCGCGGCCTTTGGACGTAAAGGGAAATTGAAGGAACGAGGTACTCGTAGGTTTTAGTTAGTACGAATCTGACAATACCTTCCAGAGTAAAAAAATATTTGAAAAATTGTAAGTTAATTAATGTGTGTCACTTTGTAATTTTCTGGAAAATTAAACAAAACACTCATTTTTTATTTCTCTAATTACGAGTATTACCTTAAAGTCTTTTCCTTATTAAACCATTCCTCCTTAATAATGAAATACTAAAATCTTTAAGAATGTCAGCTATTACGTCCGAGTCTTACAGACCGTAAAAAAATAAATATAAAATACTTATTTCTCCATGGCAAGTTGACCTTTTGAAATAATGCTACAATTGAAAATCATTAAAAACTTGTACCCATAAAATTATTTTACTGCTTACTTCCGAAATTCTACATGCAAATGCATTATTGCCATATTAAAATCGGCCTCAGTAAAAGGTTTGGGTAATAAATAAATAGACAAACTAATCGGCTAACTGCTAAGGTCGGCGAGACCTCCAAACGAGCAATGACTTGATTTGAAACCAATTCGTCGCGTAATGTTGGCCACACCCTGTATGTAGCATAGAGTAGTGACAATCAGAGGCTTTAGAATAGACTATGGGAGAATTGAACGTCCATTTCATTTTTTTTATGTTATGAAATCATGGAAAGAGTCCTCCCACCCAGAGCAGAGCGGGAGAGACTGTCAGACTTGTAATAACTAAAGTTCACGGTGTCTTTCAATAGCCCTTTTTTGTCGTAGACCTAAATCCATTTCATCATCATCATCATCTCATCTCAGCCGTAGGACGTCCACTGCTGAACATACGCCTCCCCTTTTGATTCCCACTTATACCGGTTGGAAGCGACTTGCATCCAGCGTCTTCCGGCGACCTTTATAAGTCCATTTACTTCGCGAGAATTCCTTTTTCGGGAGCTGTGGAGCTTATTGCCTCCAAACTGACAAAAGACCTAAATGTCTGAAACTTATTGATCGCGTAACGTCAACTACTAAGTATACGGCAGAGAGAGTAGTGAGGCCACTAACAAAGAGTTTAGTTTAAACTTTGAGGAATGGTAGGTGGAATAGAACCCTCACTGAAGATATACCAAGAGGTGGAGGCCAATGTTTGCACTGCCAACTCTTATTCTGTTCTGATGATGTTTAGAAGCGGGTGAAATTATTCAGATACAGACATGATGATGATGGAGATTGGAGCATTTCCGGTTTTTTGTAAGACAAAAATAAATAGATTTCATGTTAAATGTGTTTTTTAAATGTTTAAATTCCACACTGGGAATTCTCCAGTGACGTGGATGCGTCCAATCTTTCTGCCACTGCGCTAGCCGTGTGTCGATCAACTGTATTTTTTCCGGAAATCGTGGAGGTTTATGGCTCCAAATTCGAGCAGAACAAAACCTTCTGTCCTACAACTACTCTGTAAACCATACACTCACAAAATGTCACTTCCTCATGTGAACTATATACTACATCACCATGGTCACATATCACCTCCGTGTCCTCAGTGTTCGTCCTCGCTGTCCCAGCTACATCTACATCTCCGGTTATCAGCTTCTGAATGTCAAGAGCCCGTAGGCAATTCTTTTGATGGATATCTTAAAGATAAGACAAACCAATTTGGAAGCTACAGTAAGTCTTAGTAATACACTCGCGGGCAAAAGTGTTGAATCACTTACTCCGAGGTTTAACTGTTAATTTTAAATTGATACCAAATTCTAGATATTTAAGGAGCTATCCAGAGCTTTTTTTTTAGCGTGGTGAAATCATCATATGAGTCCTCCCACCTCGGGCAGGGCGGGATGGACTGTCAGACTAGTAGTAACTAGTACTGACTAAAATCCACGGTGTCCTTCAATAGCCGGGGTCACGGTAATGAGATAAGTCCTGCGACCCCGGCAGCTATCCAAAGCTACATTGTTTTATCAATTTGTTGATATGATTCCCTACTTTTGTTCGCGAGTGTAGTTTTACAACGTGTGGAACATCTATTGGTATGGTTAAGCAAGCCTGTTTCCTCTACTGCACCTGTCATTTGGTGTCGGTGGAGTACCCAGTGGTACAAGCGTGGCACTAGAGCTTGAGCTAAGGCAATGAGAATGATGGTAGTGAGTGTATGTGCCTCTATAGCCTAATAAAGACTTATTAGGCTAAAATGTTATTAGCACTAGATAAAAGAAAGATGTGACTGAAATAGTATGATATCAGCAGTTAAAATCTTTCATATCTTCTTTTACTGTCTTCTTCTTTTTGCTGTCTCGACATATTGCAATTATATTTTATACAGGTTTTTTTTTAGCTAAGTAAAATCATCAAATGAATCCTCCCGCTCAGAGCGGGACGGGGGGACTCATTTATTGATATACAGATTTTTTTTGGGACTCATCAGACTTTTGCCTACTGCCTAAAATCCACGGTGTTCCCTAAACAGACTTATACGTTCCAGGACCACGGTAACCTGATAAGATATAATAATAATGTCTAGTTTCAAAGAAGCTCTGCATAAAGGATTCAGGATCTGATTTAGGTCGCCTATATTAACTACTTATAAAAGCTTTAGGTCACAAAACTTGCTAAAAACAAATTAAATGCCAGTTACAAGCAAAAAAAGCACACTTCCGTCTCCTTATCCGCTTCTATATCAAGACAGAAGAAAAAACTGCAACAAAAATGTATTTAGTAAGCTTTGCATTTAATTTTTTTAGGTACAGACGCCAGCACATCAAGCTACCACAATCTCTCAGATTTCTCAACCTTATCACAAGAGTAGAAGGTTAATGTTTGATTGGTAAAATCTGACAGATTCGAGTAGGTTGACCTGCTGGCGTGTGTACATATTTAAAAGTAACTTAACTTTGTTGTTAGAAGTATATAATTTAAACAGATATGTTCGGTGTAGGATTTGTCCTTTATAAGTACTAACTTCTGTCAGCGGCTTTGCTCATGTTTGTCCTATTTATTAGCCTATAACTATAACCGTATCCAGAGCATTGGTGGCCCAGTGGTATCGGTTCCGAATTACGAGTTGTAAGTTTCGAAGCCAGCCCCTCATCATCACTGCTCTCAAAACGATGAAGAACAAGATGGGAACATTTATAGGCTGATGTTGCTAATGAACCATATCTAGGATCCCAACTATCCCTGTACCGAATAGCATTAAAATCAATTCAGCGGTTTAGGCGTGTAAGTATAACAAAACAACAAACGTACTAAGAAAAAACATTGTTTTAATAATACACTGCTAAGTAAAGACATTATTCACAATCTAATTAATAACAATCAAACTTAATCATCACTTAATTCGAACTTTCATAACTTAAACTCACTGACAACAGAACTTAACCGTGACTTACGTATGAAAGTGACCACAAGGTCGTGTTCATTTCCTGGCTGTGTCACATAGCGTATTAAGTTCATAACTTGAGCGAGAACTGGTTTACATTTAAATTATAAGTTGCATGTAAGTTATTGCGAGTGATTTGTAGCGCCATCTAGCGGGCAACGTGATTCAACAGAGCGGTACGAAAACTTTACTTTGGCCGCGTTGATCGATCACTAGTTAAATTGACAATTTGCTAAATCCTATATTTTTTTAAATTAATTGGTTTAAATATATGGGATAATGACAGTAAAAACTTTAGTTACTTATCCAACAACTCTAAATCACAAAAAATACGATTTCTTTGATGGTAATCGACGAAGTTTGTTTGATTTTAAGGAAATAAAAAAAATCGGCCTTTCTTGATAATTATTATGTTATTAGTAATTACATATTCCTCGACATGAGATTATAGGAAGAGTAATTGATGAGGTTGGCTTTTAAAAGGCAGCAGGGTTGCAAAAAGACATCATAAAGGTTTGTGCCATGTTTCCCCTTCAATGACACATTGTAATTGAATCGAAATTATTTATTGTTATATATTTCAATAGTTAAAAAAAACTCCTGTCTGTTTTGCACTCTCGTTTGTTTTATTTTTTTTTGAAAATCATCACCACTCAGGAGATAAGGGATGTGACAGGATAAAACCCCTGGTGATCCTTCAATAGTCCTTTACGTTCCAGGGTCACGGTTACTTGATAAGACAGTCCCGCACTGTCCTCAAGAAGAACAGGATAAGGACAGGAAGATGGCGATGTTGAAAGCTACTCCTCAGGATATGTTTATACAATTATACATAATTATCTATATGTATATACATAATATACCAGCGGCCCGGCGGAGCTCGTGGCTAAATAATCACAGCCGCACAGGCCGATCTTCCGGGTTAAGCCACACTTGCCGAGGTTAGTGTGTGGATGGATGACCATCTATCATAGCGAGTTTCCTCCGTGCCTCGGAAAGCACGTAAAGCCGTTGGTCCCGGCTGTCATTTGTAGATCTTTGACAGTCGTTACTGTTAGTCAGAAGCTCTAAAGTCAGTCATCAGTCTTACCAAGGGGTATTGTATTACCCAGGTACTGGATTGTGGAGGTCCGACAGGCAGTCGCTCCATGTAAAATACCGATATCCAGCTGAATCTGGTTTGACTGGAAGCCGACCCCAATATAGTTGGGAAAAGGCTAGGCAGTTGATGATGACCAGCGGCCCGGTTCGTGCTTCGTTACGCCAAAATGAAATGACCGCATGAATGACATACAACATACTCGTACTGTCAACACTGAAAAAAGATGCAATTTGACAGCAAAATCTCCATTAATCAAATGATCCGCCATTTAATTGAATTTATATGTTACAAAAAATGTGATAAATGAAGAACCTCGACCAATTTTGTGTAAACATCACATAAACCATCTACTAAATAGTCCGAACAAAGTCTAAACCGTTTGGTTTGGATTTAGTTCCTTCTTGAGTTATAAAATTACAACGAAGAGCGGCATTGATTTATATATATATAGATATACGAGTATGTATGTATATTTCAGTTAAAATACCAACTAACAAACCAGACGTTACAACACACCAACAATTATTCTATGTTAATACAATTTGTAGTGATTGAGACAGTTTAATGCAGTCTCGCCCTGATTGTTGACCTTTGAGTGAAGAATGCAGGACTGTCGAGGTGGGCTGCTTTGGTCTGCATGACGACATCTCGACTTTATTTTATTAACATGTTTGAATTTAAAAGGGAATTTTATGGTAACATGTTGGTGCAATGCCCAGATGATTACCTGCCTTTTCTAGGATTTAAACTAAGTCAAAAGCTTGTTTTCTGCTGGTTTCGGTCTGAAGACTTCAACAAGCGACGCAACAACATGACAAGCAAAGAAAAGATGAAAATAAAGCTTATAAGGTTCGATTAATCATAATCATAATTATCTTCCAAAAACCTTATTTTAACATAATGTAAAAAACTACTCAGTCTCTATGTCTGTACACACTACTTCACTACACCGGATGAGCAGGCCTGTGGTGTACCCTGAGGCGGCTTAATTTACTTTGAGGGTGGCACACTCGGAGGCACCTTTCTAATACGAAAAAAAAATTACATTCTATTTTTTTTTTTTTTTTGTGTTCAGATTTTTCAGGGCAAGGTTTAAACGTATGAAAGATATTTTGGAGAGAGACAGATAGAGACTTTGATGGAAGCCCACTTTAACCTAGTTCAGGCGAAGGGAGAGCCGCTAGTGGATTAAACCAGCGGAAATTGCTTTAAAAACTTGGTATTTCTGAAAATGAACTCCAATACGATTGTTTTTAACTAAAAATCTATTTATAATGCGATTATTTGGCAGAAATTACTCAAAGCTATGGTGGTGATTCTACTAGTTACTAGAAAGATAATTCCTAAAAAAAATGTCTTTTTGTTGTTCAAACCGAAGGAATTTTGACCCAGTTCGCAACAACGTATTGTTAAATAATTACATATCAAATTCTGAACAGCCAATTACACCTGAAACATAAAGTTGAACACACGCTAACAATTCTATGATCTCTGATAAGAAGGTAATCGAGAGCCATAGATTTTATAGACCATAGACTACGCTAATTAGATATTAATCATTCACGCTCGTCAACCGAAAGTGTGATGTAGGTATAGATTTGCTTTAGCTGTCTTGTGTTCAAGGATTGTGTCTGAGGATTGTGTAATATTAAATGAGCAAGTTTTTAGCTTTTATGATTCTTTGCCTAGGATTTTTCCAACTTCCGCGGTGGTGGACACCCACGGCGACGGACGTCGCAAGACGATCTCCGGCCACCGTAGGCGCGGGCATGCGGGCAGCGAGTAAAGGGCAACTCGCTGCCCGACCATGGACTATGCCCGGGTCGACGTCGAGTTGTGTCCCACGCGCGCCTCAAAGAGCGTCAGCATAATGACGGGGACCCCCTCAGAGAGCCAAAGCCTGCCGGGGTCGCGGGACTTATTCCATCACCGTGACCCCGGAACATAAAGGGCTATTGAAGGACACCGTGTATTTTAGTCAGTACAAGTCTGACAGTCCCTCCCGCCCTGCCCGGGGTGGGAGGACTCATGTTGTAAACCGCAAGTAATTTATAAGAACAGTCTGTTTCGTCGACATTCCTAAGATAGATAAGATTGTACCAATTAGGAACAGACGAAGGCTACAGTTTTACTTGAGCAGTTATCTCTCACATCGGATGCTGTAAAGGATATATATAATTAGCATTTTTGTGGTCAGCGTAACGAAATTTATGTTCTGTGAGAATTTGGTACCAAGGATTCTAGTATTGTTCGTAGTAACTGCAACCTCCATAATGAATAGGACTTTATAAATTGACATACAGTTATTACTTAACCTTAGATGAAATAAACAGTGTATAAAATCGATAGTAAACCAAACATTTGCCGGCTTACCACAAAAAGTTTAACATCTGTTTAAAAGAACCGTTAACCGCAAAACGGTATATGAAGTGACAAGAAAAGTGTTTAACAGATTTAAACATCTGTTGAACACTTTTTGTATAAAGAGTCCAGACAGATGAAAAAGGGAAAGTTTCTCTAATACGCGGTCAACTTTCGCGATGCTATTCTATCTATTCAATTTGATCCAAACTTGCCTTGACACCCTGATAATTACAATAAAAAAATGAAATAAGACTTTTAGTTTTTCTGTACTTATTCATGTTCTTCATGATGTTAATTAAACAAACAAAGATAGATGTACGATTGACCAGCAACGTAAAAAACACAAAAATCTATTGAGAAATCTACGAGTATTGAGTAACGAAAAGCATCTTTAATTTAGCTTATGCCTAAATTCCTTTGCTCAATTGATTTTAAATGGCCAAATAAAGCAAGATTCACCAAACCATTATGTCTCCAATTGGCCAGATGCTAAAATAATTTAAACAAGACGTGTCTTTTTGTGCACGAATTCTGTGCCAAATGCATGATTGGGTATTCAGGGCTCGGGCGATGCCCTCACAAGGTTAGTCGGGGCTGTCAAATCAAACATAACAAAAATGAGAAACATTTGTGATACAGCTGAAAAACCAGGATAATCTCATCATCGTGTAAGGAACACGTTTTTTTGACAATGAGATGTTCTTTGATGTTGATTTGATGTATAAAATAGGTCCTCGTTCCTACATTGGAGTTGCTTTTCCATTTTTATACACAATTTCAAGCACAAAATACAGTCAAATACGTCGAACTCGTGCTACGGCCTCAGAGCATTAACACACCCGATTATGGTCAATGGTCGGACGGCGAGTCGACTTGTCTTCCTCTTAAGGCCAGTTGTTTGATCAACAGCTAAACTTTACATTGTTAAATTACCATACATTTCTTAACTATTCGTTTTCGTCATTTTTCCTTCCTTTAATAATATTGTTATAGTAAAGAAACTATTATCTTATTTCTCGTCTCGGAAGTTAAATAAAAAAGTGTCCTATTGTTTGGAACCTATGACCTTGAGCTCAGAAAGCGGACACTGCTCCGCTGTGCCATTTGGTCCGTATAAACTAGAGCTGCCAGAGAAAATTGAGAGCCAAGGTCAGAAAGATTACGGAGGTATTTTGTAATTGACGTCTTGAATGGAATATCTGAAAAGTAGATGAATTAAAATTTAAAATACAAGTTTCAGCTCCATTTTTACAAGATTTTTACGTTTCTTTTTTCTTGCAATTATACAACGTGTAACGTTAATAGCGCAAAACCTCTCGTGGGGTAACTCAGCCCATGTTACTGAACAATGTTTGATCAAAAACTTTTGAAAAAAAAATTTTTTTTCATACAAAATGAGAAATTGGTCGAGCCCATCAGTATGAAAAATCTTTTTTTTTTCTTTTTTTGTTACACGTTGTATTATCATCCAGTTTAAACACTAAAAGCAACACAAACAATGATCATCATCTTAAGTTTGTGTAAAACTATTTTTTATGAACCACTTATTATTATAACGATGCTAATTAAGCAAAATAATTAATAAGACTTACAGAAATTGGTGATACTGTGTTTAAACGAGAATTACGTAAAAGAACTGTTTAAACTCAATAAATAACCTATTTATTGGTAATAAACGTCCAATAAGTCTTGTATTAAACTCCAATGGCTGCCCTGCGTGACATGCGCCGGCGCATCGCACCTGAATCGTGCAGATCTTAACCGAGACATGAATACGCGACCCGAACATTAATCGATATTTACGTAATTTAATGGATGCCGTTTCTGTACTTATTTTTTTTGGTCTTAAGGAGATACAGGTATTGGATTTTTGAAAGAATTAATAAATGCCACTGAATTTTTCTTCATGTAGGTATTGCACCACATATTATTTTACCTTTGGCCCGCACTAGGAATTTTTCCAATATCGTGGGTGCGTTAAGGTACAAATTTCTTATAAATCTTCTTCTTTATTTAAACTCACTTTACAAGCACCTTTCTTTGACCGCTGGCCGTTTAGAGAGACTAAAGGTCACTCAACGAGCAATGGAAAGAGCTATGCTCGCTATGCTGCTATTAGTTTCTTTGCGGGATAAAATCCCGAACATGGATATTCGGCGAAAAACCAGAGTCACCGAAATAGCTCAAAAAAATTTGCAAGTTGACAATTCTAGTAGAACTGACAACCGATGGGGAAGAAAAGTTCTCGAGTGGGGACCACGGACCGGAAAACGCAGCGTAGGCAGGCTTCCCACTAGGTGGACCGACGACATCGTGAGAGTCGCGGGCAGCCGATGGATGCAAGTGGCGAATTGTCGTGCGGCGTGGCGGTTTAATGGGGAGGCCTGTTCAGCAGTGGACGTCTTCCGGCTGATGATGATGATGATGACGACACAAGCACCCAGAGGCCTCACCACGAGTTCTTAATGCGATCCAGATTTGGTTGTAGGAAAGAGACAGAGCTATACAAGTCCTCTAGCGCCATCTCTTTCCCACAGCTTAAACTGGATCGCGTAAAGAGCTCGTGGTAAGGCCCTCGTTCAAATAAATTGTACAGTACGGGAATCGAATCCGCGACATGCAGCGCAGGAGTAAACGCGTAGCCACTGCAGGAAACTTGATATTAAACAAATCAAGTCTCAGCAACAGCATAGTACTTTTAAATGTTCTGTGGCAACAGGGTAAGCATTCTTTAAATAGGTAAGTTTTGTCAAGTAAACTTACATTTCAAAGTGTTTATAGATGTGTTTCATCGCCTCACGTTTGTGGATTAGCAATCTGTCGCTTTGTTACTTAAAGTAACGTCTTCACATGGTATCGTTTCATCAATAGGGTAGTTTCCAGGGTCAAAATAATTACATTCTATTTAGTCCGTATTTTAGATTATAAAAAAATATCGGACACGTATTTTTTCTTTTTTCGATTAAACAAAAAATAACAAAGATTATTCACCCTTAAGCCTATTCACCCTGCGCGAAAAATGCCACGCATCGTGACGTCACACGTAACCTTAATAGGCTATACCTTTGTCATTTTTGGTCTAATTTACAAATAAAAAATACATATCCCTTAAAAGACGGACTAATTACATTATTTTGGGAAACTAGCCTATTGCGTTTATTTTTGCGGCACAATTCTAGTTTTACATAGCCCAAATTAAAGGGAAAGAGAGTCATCAAAATTAGTCCTCCCGAAGTCTAGACAGTCCGTGATGTTCAGACGTGACATCTAACAATCACCCAGTTTTTTCAGTTGTGCTTTACCTTCCAGGGCCGCGACGCCCTTTTAAGGGTCTCAGCACACATATGGGATCGGAAAGGGATCGTCACCGTATCGCCTCGAGCCGTTCAGAATGGTTTGTATTAAACTCCCTACTGCAACGCACACTAATCGGAATAATAACGTAATCGCCTCGCCTCGGAACAGGCTCCGAACTTGAATTCCCGCGCTTACGGCTCATCGTCCCCGCGCTTACGTTTCTCCGTCCCCGCGCTTACGTCTCTCCGTACCCGAGCTCACATCTCTTCGTCCAACCTTTCCCCTTTCCCCTCCCGCGACTTGCCTGCTAAAGACGCCGCCATTCGCAAGGAGTATTTCAACCAGGTCAGCCAGGGGGCGGCGAGGCGTAAGCGCGGTGTCGCCTAGCCGTGGCCGAGTTGACGTACAGGCGCTGCTGATACGCTTTCGTTACGTGCATACGGTAGGTTGACGCCTGGTTGACAGCGAGGCGAAAGGCGTTACGGTTACGATCCCTTTCCGATCCCATATGTGTGCTGAGACCTTTAAACAGTCTCGCAACTATTTGTATTTGTTTTTGAAGTCGGTACTTCAAAAAAAAAGTTTTTGTGTAATGTTTTGTTTAAAATAAAATAAATCTACGTAGGTACGTAATATCTACGTAGGTACATAATATCTACATACCTACTTAATTAGATCAGTCGATTTAAAAATCTTTTTTCAATGTCATTATCACGCAACCTATATTTCTACTGCTGGTACACATTGCCTCTTCTCTTTGAGGGGAAGCGACTATTTTTGCTTCAAAGTCATGTCGGTTCCTTACATAGATTTGAGTGAAATAAATTACAGAAAGTAATGCCTGGTTGGGTTCGAACACACGATCTACAACTCGTACGTCAGGACCGTTCCCTACTCTTAACAGCTTATCTATATGTCGGATCTTGGTTAAGTGTACCTTTTAAAGAGAACACAAACGCCTTTGTTAAGGTGTTGTGCTGAGTCTAGGAAGTTGGTGTCTGACAAGCTCCACGCTCCCATGATTCGACAGTGTTCGTTCGGACGGGGTGGTAGTGACACATACTCACCTAGGAACGGTACTGTGTAATCTTTTAAGGTCAGAGTATTAATGTAGCAAAGTAGAGTTAGTAACAGACTCTTTAATAATCTCAATTACTCGTATCCCACTCTGCGCCCACAATTGAAGACACTACGCATGTCACTTAGTACTGTTATTATTCTGATTCGCCATCAAATATACCCGGATGCGACTTAGACATTATGTAAAGGGCATTAATTTTAAAAAACATAAGATAACTCAATGGAATCGGCCAGAACAATGCATGTTTTGGTGTCCTCACGTCTTCAAGAACTGCTTTGAACGAAGGACAGACCAAGACCAGCTATTACACAAAACATTCCTGCACATATCACACCTTCGCTTATTTAATAAGGGCAAAACCCAATAACACGTGATAACAAACACAATAAGATGAAAGTCAACAGCTCCTGCATAATAACTACGGGTCTTAAACGGTCAACTAGCAATATTCCTAATGATTCACTTCGTTAATGAACAAAAGAAGAATAGTCAATGACGTTGCTGGAAATTCACAAAGTGAATCATTCGAAATACTGCTTAAAGTGTCCGTTTAGACCCGCTGTTCTTACCGTCTGCTACCAATTACGATCAGTTCGCAATGAATATGCGAACAGCTACGGTACTGCAATGTTAGATCAGTCAGGAAATCAGGCTCATTGACATTCATGCTGGTAGAGGAAGTCATTGAGAAAAGTTACGGTTAGTGTGGACTCCTAAATCTAGCAGGAACAGACTCCGGCCCGGGCCCTTCGATAGATTGAGTTTTTGCCATTTATTTATTTTAATATTTATTAATTTCTCTCTAATAATATGAACTGATCTTGTTTCCATAGGTGGGCCCTCAAACCTCGATAAACCCCGCAAGCCAGTCCCCTGTGCCCTTTGGCAAATACCATCTGGACTTTAAGGCCAGTACGGCTCTGGAACCTATCACAAGAATTTTGCTCTTATCCAGTTAATTTTGGTGCTGTAGTATGTATTTCCTGTTGGATACCGTTGGCAACAGCCAGTGCATTTACAGTAGAATCCGTTTATAATGACTCCGTTTATAATGACCAACCGCTTATTATGACGTATTACACAGAGAAGTTTGGTTTTCATACAAAATTCTTTAAACAATGTCGGATATAATGACTTCGCATTTACAGAAATACCGGCTTATTATGACCCATTTTTAATTAATTCTGTCCATTGATGTAGTTACCGATGAGATTCATAATACCTTCGACAAAGTTTTCGGGAGCATCGCGTGATACCCGACGGTGTTCGGTGCATGCATGGTTTTTTTGAGGCTTAAGTAGTGGGTAATAAGTAATAACTGTTGAATTATTAGATAATATTAACTTTGTTCTATTTTGTCTCTATTAAAATAAAAGCCTAGTAACATACTGTCAAAAACAGGAGGTTGTTAATTTTGTACAAAATGCTTTGTATGACGTCCGCTTAGTATGACGTGTTTACTGTTTCCCTTCGATGTCATAATAAACGAATTCAATTGTATTAAAAATTTAAACATACATTAATTTCTACATTTCAGTTAGCAAGGTGTCTAGCACAACCTCGACTTTGATGCGTGAGGCGAGGCGCCACTTTCTTCCGTTAGTCTGAAGGTTGTATACCTCACGTGTTCACGTGCTAGTTCGTTGATACGCGAGAGTACACCTATTTTATGTAATTGGTAATCTATTGTCGCTGTTCTTTTGTTAATTTCGGTCTCAAGATCAAGCTTAGTTACCTAGTATGTAATTAATTCGTTTTGTAAGATATCAGGGGCCTTACCACGAGGAGGAGCTCGTGGCTAAATAATCAGAGCCGCACAGGCCGATCTTCCGGGTTAAGCCGCGCTTGCCGAGGTTGGTCTGTGAATGGGTGATCATCTATTATAGCGAGCTTCCTCCGTGCCTCGGAAAAGCACGTAAAGCAGATGTTGGTCCCGGCTGTCATTTGTAGATCTTTGACAGTCGTTACTGGTAGTCAAAAGCTCTAAAGTCTGACAACCAGTCTTACCATGGTGTATCGTATTACCCAGTTACTGGGTTATGGAGGTCCGATAGGCAGTCGCTCCATGTAAAATACGGTTCACCCTTGTTTGGCAGAACAACTTTTCGTCGAAAATCACTCCGGCTAATTTTGGTTACAATAAAGTCGTTTTGTAGAATTATTCATTTCACCGAATAATTAATTGTTATATTTTTATTTAGCCTATTTATTTCTTTGAAATAATTTCATTTGACCGAATTTTCAAATGCACTAATTTTATTTAAACTAATGTTTCACTAGACTAATAATGATTTAGTCGAAATATCGCATCGAATTTTCAGAGAATTAATTATTCCTTTCATTGTCTAGCAATTTTACTAAGGATGCAAGAGCGAGCGAAGCGAGCTCGGGGCTTGGGGCACCCCGACTCGGACAGGTTAGGTTCGAAGGGTAGGGTACCTTCATGTTAGGTTACTTTAAACCTTGCAAACAGAAATAGGAGCCCCGCAAAGCGGGGCTCCGTCGAGCTACCTTGGTAGGTAGTAACCGGCAATTTGACTAAGGGCGAGCGTATAAATTACTAATTACCACCTACCAAGGTAGCTTGACGGAGCCCCGCTTCGCGGGGCTCCTTTTTCTGTTTGCAAGGTTTAAAGTAACCTAACTTGAAGGGGATGGCGGGGTCTTTCAGACCCCGCCATCCCCTTCGAACCTAACCTGTCCGATTCGGGGTGCCCCAAGCCCCGAGCTCGCTTCGCTCGCTCTTGCATCCTTAGTCAAATTGCTGTTTACTACCTACCAAGGTAGACCGACGGAACAAATATTTACAATGTTTTCTTTTCTGCATTACATTACACCAATCGAATATTCGATAATAAACTAAATTTTATACCAACTGAACATTACGTCAAATGAACATTATACCTTTTGATCAATAGTTCAAATGTTGTTATCGGAAATAAATATTCGATGAAATGAAAATTAAGTGAACCGATATTATACAAACTGATTATTTTCTCAAACGTTGTTCGAATTAGTAAAATTATATCAAAAGTTGTTCGACCAAACAAGGATGAACCGTAAAATACTGATATCCAGCTGAATCTGTTTTGACTGGAAGCCGACCCCAATATAGTTGGAAAAAGGCAGGCAGATGATGAGAGGCCTTACCACGAGCTCTTAACGCGATCCAGTTTAGGCTGTGGGAAATAGATAGAACTATACAAGTCGTTTAGCGCCATCTCTTTCCCACAGCCTAAACAAGTATGGTAGGCCACCATTCCAGTAAATTCAAACTTCTTACTAATATTATAAAGAAGCTGTTTGTACCGGCTTAGCTTGCAACAACTCCATAATAAGTACTTCAACGGGAGCATATAATTATAAAATCGCGATAGAATCTCTCCTATGGGTTGACTCAGGTTTTAAACTATCTATAACAAACATCCAAACTGTACCCTTAGCACGAGTTTTCACTATTTTACTTTACAGCGTCTTTCCAGTTTTTACAGCGTTTCTTGTATGAAAAAATTGAATAGCGCCTCTGGTGAGCGAAGAAGGAACTAATTTTTTCTTTGAAAATTGTCAATTTGAAATTGTCTAAGTTCTAGTTTACGTCTCAAATACTGTGAAACGACAAAGATGAAAATAAATAGAAAATACATAATTTACGTTTTTTATTTGGGCAGAGCTTTCCCTTACAATTATCGTTATAAACAGACACACCAAAATCACTGCTCCTCGCTTTTATATAGCTCGCCGGCTGGCGGCTATTTCACCCCCTCCGCTCAGAATTTGGCGGGGATGGCTCACGTGGTAGGGCAGTGACGTGGCGAGCTGGACTGCTGGCTTTGGCTGGCTGGCTGGCTGGCGTTGGCAGGCTTGCCTGGCATCGCTGGCGACATCTGGCGTTACAATCGGCCATCCTGGAACAATTGCTCCCGCAATGGGAACAACAAAACAGTGATTACAAGTCAGCTCAGAGCAAATGGCATATCGATAACATGGACTATAATTTAGCTGTCTAGGAGATCTACGAGATCTTCGTTTTCTTCTGTTGATTCACACTACTGGCGCTATCGGGTATAAAAGCAATGCTACGATATGGTCGTAATAAATCAGCGCATATTGGGCCTGTGAACTCCTTGTATCCTCTAAGACATTTATATATTACAGCTATTATATATTACCTAAATCCTTAGGCAATAACACATGGGCCAGAATATAGATCATCTAACTTAGAATTAACCACGGGCTGGAATTAACCTTATTGCAGCAAGGAGTTTGAGCCTGGCAACAAAGTACGTACTTACTAACTGTACCTAATCGCTTTTTTTTGTAAATTGTGCTATTTTTACGCCTTTTATCGCAGTTACGTTTCATTTTCTTGCTAGCTGTTCTAATTCGATTATAATATAGCCCTATTGCGTCTAGATCGCATTGTCTCATAAACTCACCAGGGATGGAAACATCACATTCAGATCTACCTACACGAGCAAACATTAACTCGTATAAATTATAGCCTGCTAATTCATTAACAGTATTATTAATACTCCATATGACTTTGGTAAACTATTGTCCCAAATAAGAGAGGCCTCGCTAGGTTCCGTGGCTCTCAACGCATCGAGAATTGTGCAATTAGAGCGTTCTACCTGCCCATTACACCTAGGCCACGCAATAGCTGTTAACATGTATTTAACTACACACGTACAACAATAGACAAACCTGTAATTTATCTAATAAATTGTAAAAAAAAGCAAAATTTGTGAACCTCACCAGGTAAAACATGTACGGACAAACTAAATTATAAGAACTTGCATGCTTAATTTGTGTGTAAACGCATGTTTTGAACAAATAAAATATCTTTATCTTTAACTGTTTTTCTGTTGCGAACTTCTTAAAGTATCTACTGGTAAAGGCCTTACCATGGACAGAAACTACGTGATCTGGGAAACTAAGTAAACTAGAAATGCGTTTAAACTCTAATAATCACAAAAACTGAATAAACCTTAGTTTAAACCTGGACTACCAAGTTCAGGCTTGTCTGCGGAACCGCGGTTTAAATTTCTCCGTATACAAAACATAGATTAAACCCTGACCTGACCTAGTGCCGTTTTTTTTTTGAACCATTGTCTAAACAATTAAATCTACAATTTTTAAATACATTTTGGTTGAAATTAACATAAAATCAACAACACAATGAAAAAGTTACTATCAGAAACTTTCACACACATTTGACAGCTACTACTGTTAGACCATGGTTTATCACAAAACCACGACATGTAATAACGTTTGTGCAAACCGTTTTACGAGATTCAATCCTGGGTTTTTAGTTAAACCCTTTTTTTTTACGCGCTTTTATTTTGTAATAAGACGGTAATTGTCTTTACAGAATTGACAATACGTGTAGGCTCAGAAACAACGAATTTAGAGAGAGAATTTGTCAAAACTAACACTTATTGGCACCCCTTTTTAATTTTGCTCAAAAGGGCTCAAATTATCGATGTCTACCATTTTCATTGGTTTAGTAGGTTTAGGGATTCGATGTAATTTGCCTTCTTTTCAACCGTATTCTCTTTTATCGTACGCACAATGTAAACACGACGTCACATATTTCCTATTATGTAATGGCCATCGTTTTGATGCAGTTGAAATATTTTCTACGCGCGAAATTTGGCACAACTGATCGGTTATCGTAAAGCGTTTTACGAGACAGCCCATAATTATTTACAGTATCACTATCTGTGCACCCACTTTACAATAGATCAATATACGTTGCACTCTTTGAAACCAACAGTTTACTTTTAAATGGAACACATTAACGGCATCTATCGAATTCCTGCACAAGGCGTTGATATGCTCTAAGCGCTTACCTGGTCTATAAAATAGTCAACGGCAATTTTGAAGTCTCGAATTGAAAGTCACCAGTAGGCAATGCGTGCAATAAGATCACGTTAGTCATTGTATTGCGAACTGCACTACAATCCGTAATTACACGGACATTTTTACACAACACAGATTCTAAAACTTCGTAATAACGCTGTGAAAAACACTTTCTTTTTTTTTTTACTTGTAACGCAACTACAAGACAGAGCTCAAACTACCGCCTATCCGTATTAGTAAAAGAATACTTGCTATGGGTAACTTGCATGCATCCGTGTGAATTTCTATTGGCAAAACTAAGATTTTATACCATACCCACATCTCTTTTTTTTTTTTTTTTTTTATAATTCCGTTAGTGGACGAGCCATTATTGCAAAATTATGGATGAACTTCCTAAAGTAGCTACATAGTCCAATGAACTGACGCACTTTGTGTATGTTACTCAGAACGGGAAATTGAGACACAGCTGCAAACTTAAATTCACCCGGTTCAATGCCATGAACATAATAATTCATCACTAAATAACACAGCTAAATAAGAAATCCTGTTTTGTAAAAAATAACATTTAACCACATGTACATAATTAAATAAAAATTCTGCGTTTGACCCCGACCATTTGACGACATTATTGGAGTTACTTTTATTTGACAATTTACTTTGAAATTACTAAATAATTACTGAATAACTTGTTAATTCAGCGCATAAAAACTGAGGGAGCGCTAAATGTATCTTTAGGATGGTTGCTGAGTTTATGGGTACCCTTGGACTACATTCAGACTGGTGAAGTAGTACTTCTTACCAGATAATTTAGTTTGCTTATCGATATTATATTAAAATGGTTATCTATCGCGGACAATTAATGCATTTAAGGCTCTGTTATCGACACATAGGCAACTATCTCCGTTCTTTCTCATAACTAAACAATAAGAGAGGCATACATCAATTCGGGTTCTTTTTATAATACCTGCTGGCTCAATGGCTCATTAATTTTGACTCTAACAATCTCTTGTTTGTGATGTGCTTATCTATTCCTAAGGCCTACGTGTACTTAATGCGCATTTGGACTAAATCTGGATATTCCAACTTCCCAGCTCCCTAGTATAGCTAGCAAAGCAGTTTTATACCGAGATAATCTATACTAATATTATATCTATACTATATACCATATTACTATTTACTATAGTAAGTACATTATAAAGCTGAAGAGTTTGTTTGTTTGAACGCACTTATCTCAGGACCTACTGGTCCGATTTGAAAAATTCTTTCAGTGTTTGCTGTGATAGCTCATTTATCGAGGGAGGCTATAGGCTATACGGTAACGGGATATTCCCACGGGAACGGGAATAAAACGGGATATGCACGTGCAATGTCGCGGGCAACAGCTAGTAAACTAATAAATTGATTACAATCAGATTTGCTTATCAGGCTTACCCTAGTTTTGTCAAGGTCACCAATGGCATTTTATGATTATTTATCGACACACGAGGCACTCAAATATAAAAAACATTTGGCTAATGGCATTTTGCAAACATTGGCATGGCATGACTGACCTGGTTGTTTAAGCATGTTTCCTGGCAGCTCTCGGCGCGAAGTATGACGAATCCCTCCTGCCTGCGATGTCCTTGGATCCGCTATTGACGACTTTGAGGTAGCTTTCATTTCCACCGAGAAGCGTTGCTGGTAGCGAGAAGAATGCTTCTTGAAACTCGATCATTAACGGAATAAACGATGCGGCATGGTGTTCTTTCCGACGTGAGGGTAGACACTTCGTGATCCAGATCATGGTTGATGATTTTTCAACTTCTTGTGCAAGGAGACTTCAATATTTTCCTTGCGTGTGGTGTGCATCGCCTTTCTTCGTTTTTATTTTCAGAAGTCTGGCTTACCAAAGCAGAATCTTCGTCCTCCAGATAAGACGACCGTCGAGATTAATGTGTAGCAGAGCGTCGTTTTAACGTAGGTTTTTTTATCACACTTCTGAATTGAAACGACAAAGATGAAAATAAATAGAAAATACATAATTTACGTTTTTTATTTGGGCAGAGCTTTCCCTTACAATTATCGTTATAAACAGACACACCAAAATCACTGCTCCTCGCTTTTATATAGCTCGCCGGCTGGCGGCTATTTCACCCCCTCCGCTCAGAATTTGGCGGGGATGGCTCACGTGGTAGGGCAGTGACGTGGCGAGCTGGACTGCTGGCTTTGGCTGGCTGGCTGGCTGGCGTTGGCAGGCTTGCCTGGCATCGCTGGCGACATCTGGCGTTACAACTGTAAAATCGTGCTAAGGTATAAGCAGTAGCTAGTAACTAAAAAAACTTTTAGTTCTCAGGAGATGGTAACAGCCTCGCTTACAATACGTTTTTTTTATCATCGTAAAATCTTTAAATTAGTCCTACCCCCAGGGCATGACTGATGGGACTGTCAGACGTGTACTGACTAAAATCCGCGGTGATTCTTTAATACCCCTTTTCGTTACGGTTACCTGATAAAACAGTCTAACGAGCTTCCTTAATAAAATGTGCCAAACTGAACTGGGCCCGAGTGGTGGATTGTGGCCCACTCCCTCTCACAGAGAGGAGGCCTATGTTCCAGCACTGAGAACATTATAGGCTGATGATGATGAGGCGAAATGAATATCCTACCTACTATTAGGTACACTTCTGTAGAAGTTCTATTAACACAATATTCACCATGCTTTGATAAAGAAACTTATGAATTAATCATGTTTTTGTATGACATGTTACATCAGTCAAGTCCCAAGCCTAGCTAAGATGTTTTTCCACACTATGACCTGCTTCCCTCACATAATTATATTACCTACCTATGACGGTATATATGATGTTTACGCGTTAGTAAAACAGGAATAGCATCTGCACTTGTTATCTTTGTCGTTCAAGAAGTAAAATACCGTAAAATAGCAGGCATGTGCAATAATTAAAAAAAACTAAGGGCTAATTTTAAGTGGCCCTTACTTTAAAGTTTAAATATAAATGGCGTTTAGACAGCTTATCATAAATAAAAAATATGTCAAACCGTTATTTTAATTCCTCAGTTAGAGGTTATCTGTCTATTGAAAAATCAGCCCTAAATGATATTTGTTATGTATAATTTATTTTTCAAGTAGGTTTAAAAAGACTTTGACACGTCTTTTAATAAATTCTAGGAGGGTGTTTAGTACCTCATTACTCTGGGAAGAAACAGTTGAAACAAACTCAGAGGTCAATGTCTTTTGACATGATATGTAGGTATCATTTACCAAATCTTATTGGTTATGTGGCTCAGTGGAATCAGCCCCGACTTACGAGTTGTAGGTCGATGGTTCAAACCCAACCAGTCGTAATACTTTAATTTATTTCATCACCACAGCCCCCAAAACGGTGAAGTAAAACATCATGAGAAAACTGGCATGTACTAGAACCAAAAATTCGATGGCATGTGACATCTACCAACCCGCACTGGGACCGCATGGAGGCCTGTGTCCCAACAGTGGGAACAACAACAGGCAACGTTAATGTAAATAAAACTTGTACAGATTGAAGGCCCCCAGTGGGAACGAATCATGTTCCAATACCAAACATGAAGACAACCAGTCCTGAAACCATGCAACAGCAAAACTATAGTTGCCTTCTCTACAATGTGGTTGCTAAGTCTAGGTACTATTCTAATCCGGAGACCCCACCTAGGTAATATAATAGTGTCAAAGTATATTTACAAGAACTCGGTGATAACTAAATATTATACCCAAGGTTGGATCAAAATCTGCTTCTCAAATACCTGCACTAACATAGAAGGTCAATGATACTATAGTTATTTTTACTTTTTTATTGTTATAACACTAAAAAGTTAGAACGAATGGTTTATTTTTATTAGTATTAAAATAAAATTGGGTTTATGTAAGCAGATGCAACAGCACATTTTTTTTCTTGTTTTTGTTTTTAAGCTGTCGTATTTTTTTTTTCTAAACTGTTTTTAATATGTATGTGTAGGATCTTTGGTAGTGTCGTCTTTATTTATATTACTTCCAAACACCCCTAAAGTTGGAATATTATAAAAATTGAGTGAAAGGTTTCGCCCTGTGGTTGATATAAAAGACAAGTGCGCCCGCGTCGCGCCTCCGACTTGCCGACATGACACCGTTCACGCGATTGGTACGTTACTCGATTTATTTAAAACCTTTTTTTGAAAAAGAAAACTATAAACCTCTTTGGTAATAATGATTTGTCCTTTTTGACAGTTAAATAATCTACATAAAAAAAGTATATTTAAAAAAATAACTGGAGTTCTTAACTCTTTTTTCGGTTGCTATGGTTACTAATTAATTCAAGTTTATTTAATAAATTATAGCTGTTATTTCTTTGTTTGATATTCAATGTAGTTTACTTGCAAAATAACCCCAATATTTACATTCCTTTTCACAAAAATCCTATTATAATTTCACCATTGTTTTACTCAACATATTTTTTTATTATTTTGTTGACTAATGATTTTATTTCAGTAAGTGTTTTATAAATGAAGTTTCATTTAAGTGAAAGTTGTTTATGGACAAGTGAAGTTAAGTGTTTCTTTTGTTACGGCTTTGTGATGTGTCTGATAAGATTCGCGTGTGCTTGATAACGTAATTGTGATATTACGATGAACTACAGATGTTAAATGATATGAAAACTGCAAGTTACGAAGTAGTGAAAAACGCGTTCCTGTAATTTTTAACTTTTAGTGCTGAATCTTAGATTGAAAGTCCTGTAGCATGCTGCTGTGTAGGCTTTATTATAGGCGTTGTCTAGTGTTTGTGAAAAGGCATGAGTTCTTTTTTGTGGGTATTGTTAACTATACATTATATAAAAAATCCACAGATAAGTATATAGGTATTACTTGCTTAAATTCTCTTCATCAAGTTTCAAAGTACCTAGTTTTTCACAAAAAGTGATGAAATATTTTATGTTTTGCACTAGTTGAATACAAATGCGGTTGTCCTAGAGTTTTGAGCTAGATTCTTATATTATAGCAATACATTTCAGGTTATTTCAAACTTGGCTAGGTAATTGCGAAACGTTAACTAGGCGATAAGAGATAATGCTGCCTTAACACTTGCTAAAGTTACTACAAGGTCTTGATTTATGATAGTTTATGCTGTAATTTTGTATTGAATGTGAATTTTGAAATTGTCCAAAATTAAGACAGATTTTATTATTATTACATTCTTAATAGTTACCAAAAATATCATATCATGGATTTTTTCTCCGATGGAAATTTTTTAAGTCAATACTTTGCCCCACACTTACAGGAATTTCGCAACACGAGTGGGCATGTTTACGTTCCATGCAATTTTCATCAATCAGGAAAAGTTACATGAGAGACTTATTCCATGATCAGAATCTAATTCCTGCCATATACAATAATACAAAAACAATCTGCTAAATACAAACCAGCAGAAAAAGGGTAATTTATTATCATTTGTAAAAACCACTAAATTTCATAAACCTCGTGTTATCAGTGCAGTGCCAATGGTCAGTTGGGCAGGTTACAGAGTGGCAATAAGTCGTAAATCAATCTGTGACATACCTTACTACCGGGGACCAGCGCCCGCGCACTGCCACAGTGTAGAAAGATGTGCAGTAAGGCAACTAAGAAAAGTTTGCAAGATGTATGATAACAACTACTTTAAAACTAATGAAGTACTTTAGCAGGTTAAGGCACAATATCTTTGCTTTACTTTCATAGAATACCACCAGGCATGATATTCATAAAAATAATGTCTATGTAATTTAAACTCACAGCTACCTAAATCAGAATCAAAACTATTTTATTCGTAGGGATTAAGCGGAACTCCTGTTCTTGAATTATACAACTATCGGCTTTTAATATCAGTGTAGGTATTATATTTAAATAAAAAACCTTTGCGTGTTTAGGGATCTAAATGTGAAGAGAGTGTGTAAATAACTAACAACCTAACAAATTATGAGACTCAAGTAAGCGTGAACAATCATAAAACATTTCTGCACTTATTATGATAACATCTAATTAAAGTTATCATTACTTAACATGACTTCGTGTCATTGTTACAAACTTAACCGTTTATTATCTTGAATCAAATTGATTTAAGATAAATTCAGCTCTCCACTTAAATGCTAGGTATAGCTATTAACATAAATAATAATAGTGTAAAATCGTTCGTTAAGTTCTTGTTCTTTCAATACTTCGTTTCTCAAATTTTACATCTCTAAGTGTCACTCAATATTCAAGAGAGCAAAATAACATCACTATTATAAAACCGCATAAGTACGACGTGAGTATGGCCTTGACAGTAAAACAAAAAGTAATAACTTGTCTCGATACATGCATTTCCGCATAATTTCTTTGCAATAAATCCAACTGAACACAAACGAATCTCAATCTTACAGGTTTGCATTACGATTGGAAACCAGACGACAGTTACATGCACTATATTATATCGGTTTTAACAGTAAACTAGCCCTGACTTTTAATCCAAATAAGTGTCAACTTTATTCTTGATGAAATAGAGATCAAAATTAAATATCAATCCAAGGGCGTGGCAGACTTGTCATACTGGATTTGCTGCTCTGTGTACAGTGAACGGACCGTGGCCTCTAACGACTACTTTCCTAGCCCCTTTGTGCCTTATTATAATTATGTATATTATATACTGGTCCACCTTTAGGTATATAAGGAAATAAAAAAGCTTTATTGAAATTGAATCCAGATAATATGCGTTCATTTGATATGGGCAGGAGGCAGGACATGATATCACGGTATATCTTTGTTCAGAAATAGTTCGTGGCATTTCAAAGTTACGTTTAAAATGTTCAAGATTTTTTGTGAATGAATTGACTGATAGTCGTGAAACGTTAAATCAACCGTGAAAATGGACGTGAAATTATGCGTTTTTGGCTTAAATTATCTATTAACCGCTTGGATACCGAAGTCGTAAGGTATCGGAAACTTGAGGCGCCTAGTGTACGAAGGGCCTTAGAGTTAACACTGCGAAATACCTGGAAATAACTCTATATTGTTTTGCCTCAGCTGGATATTGAACTTGTGATCTCATGATAAGCAGGTAGACAGTAACAAGCAGATAGTCTCCCATAACACAACAGGAGATTTTCTGCTGCTGATTTTAGTTAGCCTATGCTATCCCACTGGTGGGCAAAGAACTCTCCTAATTCTATCCAAGAGCTCATTGTCTACCGCCACCTCGAATAGTTTAAAAGTTAATTGAAACAATATGTTAGTTCTTAATTACTTTCGATAATTATTCCAATCACAGTTGTGTTATAATTATTTCTAACAAACATAGTAATAACAACGAATTGGCTTTTATTCAGTTAATTACAACAATGTGTTAAGCTAAATTATTTTAACCAATCATACTCAAGTTAAAATTGTTTTCATTCGTAACAACCATCGATACTATTTGTAACAACAACAACAAAATTGTTTTTTCGCAATAAAACACTGCGCTCTTATTTTTATCACGAACCGTTTATAGGCATGTAATCTAATGGTAAAAAGTACTACGCACAGCATTGTTGTGTATAAAATTACATAATAGTAATTCGGTTACATGTTATGGTGCCTGGTACAAAACTTAGTCGAGATAAATAGACGTAGCTAAGCAACGGCTAAGCCAAAGTCAGTTCTATAAATCAATCTTTAAAAGTATTATGTCTGGACTTTAAAAGAGACTGTGACCTCTGAGTTTGTTTCGGATGTTTCTTCTCAGAGTAGTCAGGTACGAAACACCGGCCTCATCTAGCTTTAAAAAAATATCATATGACGTGTAAAAGTGTTTTTTAACAACCAACTTGCAAAATAAATATCATTTATTATTTATCATTTAATCTAAGCATCCATTTTATTTAAATAGTCAGTACTTTAGTGTTTCCGAATCTTGGCTTAGCTAAGCCACAGTAGTACTTTCTGAAGTAATGTTTTCATCAGATGCTTAGCAACGACTATTCATTTCAACTTTAGTGAATGAAATCAGTGTCAAGAGAGATTTTTTTTATTGTGGAACAACACGAAACTATAATCAAATCCGACAAGATAATATTTTTAGTAAAATGGTATTCAAGGTAATTGTTACCTACTCCATTACTTTGCCAAAAGTCGATACTTCAGAGCACGAAGTCCAAGTTCATTTCTCAGGTTGAGCAAATAATAATTTAAATTTTCTATTGTGGTTTAGCCTTGCTGCCCGGCTCCTATTAGTCATAGCGTGATATTTTATAGCCTATAGCCTTCCTGGATAAGTGGACTATCCAATACAAAATTTTTTTTTTTCAGTTCGAAGCAGTAGTTTTTGAGATAAGCGCTTTCAAACAAAAAAACTCTTCAGCTCCATAATTTTGGTCTAGATGTCTCAGTAGCAGCCAATATTTGTTTCATATTTGTTCTCAGTTAATAGTAATATACTCACCTCTTAATACAAAATCAAAGCATTTATTTCAAGTAAGCCAGTTACAGGCACTTTTGAATTGTCATATACAATCAAAGGAATATTATTAAACACTACAAGTTATGGTGCTACAGTCCCCGTCACAAGACATAAAAACTGTGAAAGTACCGTAGATGCCCGTTCCAAAAATAGATCTCTATGGAGAAGAACGTGCAAGAAACTCCATGGACACTCTTTTTAGATCGCCAGAATTATAACAGAACCTTTGTTATATCATTCAGGTGGTACATTATGTGAGAACGATGTAGCAAGTTTTTAAATCAAAATGAATGATACAACATGGTGCTTAAAAATAACAGGCAACTTTCAATAGAAAGAATGAAAGAAAAAAATAACATTTATTGGTACAGACAGGACATACACAATAATATTATGCAAAAGATAAAGAATTTAAAACGTGAATTTATATAATAATAGCCAGAAAAATACCTTCCAATCCAATAATCAATGAAAAACCAGCTATATTACCGAAACTATTGAAAAAGTAGCATTTTATTGGCCACAATACATCGCAGAAACAGTTCAATTGAGCAATACATTTATGTAGCAACACTTATAAGGTACAAATAGCTAGTGTTGGTACAGTGGACCTAAGTCTAGATCATACATTGTGACAGACAGTTATATTTGACACGTTAAGGCATCTATGCGTGAACTTTCGTCATTGGGAGTGTGGTACAAGGTAGAAAATGTGGCGTGTGGACCACTCGAGTGGTCAGTCACGAATCAGCATATATCTTTGGCAACACTTGGATACACGTCTGTTTTCTGTAATGAAGAGAGTATGACAGTATTGGTTTTCTGGACGTTCTAAATAGGGTAACCTGACCCTGGAATGCAAAGGGAAATGAACGAACAGGGAGATTTTTAGCGTCTAAGATCTGTTCTACTCAAGGCTGAGGACGCATTTGATAGGAGGAATGTAATAATTATTTTTCTAGTCAGTGAGTGAGTTTTTGCAGTGATTTTTTCGAGTGTTAGTAATTTACTGTCATGTCTCTCAAAAAATTTAAATGTCTCCTTCAATTTCCGTATGTTTCCCCAGTGTTAATACATATATATTTTATATTGGTTTGAAACTGAGTCCCATAGACGAGAAAACCAGAAATCCTGGTTTGGTCCTTACTAAGAAAATTAAGATTGTTATTAATTATGGGGCCTATTCTATTGGATTTGTTCTGGTAAGAAACACGATTCGGGTGTGGTATTTACATGTAACTTTTGAGCAAAATCTTAGCAATGTCTTCATCAACATCAAAACCTTATCCTAAACGTTTTGTCAGTCATCAGTCAGTCATATAATGTTCCCACTGCTGGGACACGGCCTCCTCTCTGAGAGAGAGTGGGCCATAATCTGCCATGCGGGCCAGTACGGTTGGTCCCGTAAACGATTTGACCAGTAGTCGTTAAGCCGCTGCCGCTTATGACACGCACCACCGCCCACAATTACCCCAACATGACTTATTACACTTAAATAACAAATGCAGGTGTCAAGGACCGTAGTTTGCAACGAAGCAATTGTATCTAGGCAATAAGCAGTAAGTATTCTGATTGAAACTCACTAACGGTAACTAATTAGACATTTTAATTGATATGTTCCAAGTGCGGCTGATGTTTCGTTAGACAGTGAATGACGTTTTGATAGTCAAAGAAATTGGAATGAAAATAAAATTATTCATTTCGAAACAACCAAGTTAGTTTCAAGTTCTTGCTCTACTTTAAGGCCATAATAAGTTACACAGGAATACCTATTATGTAAATAAAAAGTAATTTGTTGTTTTACTCGTCTTATAAATTCAGACAGTCTCATTAAAAATTGCCTTATTAACTTCTCTTTTCGAAGATTTACATTTTGTCTGGCCTAGTTCGTAGGGACCATCCCTCCGTTTTTTGCCTCATTGAAGTCCTTAAAATACGGGAAGATGAAAACCATAAATTTTTAAAATACGGCATATCTTGCTTGTGACAACGCCTCTTGTGAAACCAAATTTCGAATTTGAACGAAATGATGATTATTACGAGTAGCTTAGAATAAAACTGCAAGCACCAAGTTTAGCCTGCAGTCAGTTCATACTCACCAGCGGTGTTCTTATAGTCGCGGGACTCAACCATGACCCTGGAACGTAAAGGCCAGTTGAAGGACACCGTTAATTTTAGTCAATACAAGTCTGACGGTCCCTTCTTCCCTACCCTGGGTGGGAGGACTCATTTAATGATTTTATCAATTATTTGATTGTTGAAATCTGGAAGTATTTTTCCAGAGTATTTTTCTCTTACTAAACTCTGTTAGTTTAAGAACACACAACTAATGAAGAGTTTTATTTCCATCTTTCATCTACCATAACCTTCTCTTCTGCGCAGGCGGTGCTGGCCCTAGTGGCGTGTGCGCACGCGCAGTATTCCGAGGAGCGCGCGCCGCGGTACATCGCGTCCGAACCCAAGCAGACTGCTGCCCCACCAGTGGCCATCCTCAAGCAAATCAACAGGTAATGTCACGCGATTATAGATCTTAATAACATGTGGAATGGTTCAAGCAGATATTTAGATAATTCCACACAATTATAGACCTTATAAGCTTATGGTTAATAAGCCCTAGGCAATTAAGACAAGTCTGTGGATATCCTCAAGGAGTATATTAGGTTATCTCACTGATAGATTTAATGAAAAGCTACAGCAATTGATAGGCTTGTGGTTTGCCTGTGACCATTTTAAAGTAGATCAGATCTTATGAAAAGTATTTCAAATGTATTATTATCAACATGGCATCGTGAAAGGCGCTTTTCCTTAAGAATTAAAGTCTGTTTTAGGAACGTTAAAAAAGAAAAAAAAAGAGTATGTTATAATGAAAATCAGTGTAAGTACTCCAGTCCCTGGATCCGTATCCCGTAATATTTTTTTTTTGTTTCAAGGCTTGAAAATGAATTCTTTTACAATATTACGACGCCTGAATACCCGATCCGATCATCATTCTTCGACCACCTTGGAAAAATATCGAATTATCTGAATGACGAGAACCTAGAACAATTGTGGTAGTTTTTAATTATTTTACTATATACCACTTCAATTCTTGAACTAAACTTACCCACCTCTTCGCGTAGTGCAACCCTGGAACGCAAAGCAGCGGGTGGTTTTTAGTTAAAAAATCTTATTTTTTTTCTTCCTTTCTATGTGTGTCAGTGTGTTTTTGTAGTTTTTGTGTTTATACATACTTCAACAAAAATTAATAAGAAATCATCAAATTCATTTAATTCGAATTAAATGTGTATCAAACACATTTCCAAGGGCATTTTAAGAAGTTTTTTTTCATTTGCTGCACTAATGCATATTTACAAAAATTTAACATCAAAATTCAAGCTCATGTCAGAAGCAAATGAAAACTGTACTTGCTTGTGACGTGGTAAAGGGAGATTATTTGGTGAGACAGACAACTCAGTGATAGAGTCTTAAAAGTCTCTCAAAACGTTACGTTTACGTGCTGTAATGTGAAATGATGCAACTAGTTCACCACAAGAGGACAAGATAATAATAATAATATTAACTGGCTGGCTAGAGTGGAGATTCGCAAGAGCAAAACGTTGCTCGGAGGAAGGAAGTATTCCAGTAAGTGTTTGTAGGGATCGACCATACTTCCGGGTTCCTGGTCGGTTCTGAGAACCGTGGATTACCTCTCCACTCCTCAAGCACCTCAGGATATGTTACCCCCTAGTCGCTACGTCACCTAGTGCTAGCGATATGTTTGGGGGCCCATCTGTTGAGTGTGCAAGTCACCCCCTGCCATCCTATCTATGTATTTAAACATTGATTCGGCAGGGGCCATAGTTTTTCCATAGTTATATATAACCAGTCCACCAAACCCACCAAACGCCATATCGGTTGGAGCACCATTTCATTTGAAATGTCTAATGGGCCTCTGCAAGCTGGCTCCGGCTCCTGGCAAGCCCCCCAAAAGCCCGGGACACCATGATCCCGAGATGTATAGACATTTAAAAATAATAATCCTCCAAATAATCTCCAATATCTGGTTGACCGAGCTTCGCTCGGTTTTTAAAATGTTTATATCTTGAGAACCGAGCTTTTCTCGAACCTGGGACCTGGGAAATCGATCCCTTGAGCCGAAAAACTCCTAAACTGTAACTTTCATGAAAATCCTTGGAGCCGTTTCCGAGACCCTGATTATATATAAATATACAAGAATTGCTCGTTTAAAGATATTAGATTTACCTTATTAGCAATTTTAAAAGTGTCGTATTTTCGTCAATTTTGGTTTATGTAACAAAAAAAATTAAGATGATCGTCTACCGAGCGCTCGTCCATACTAAAAGAGAAAACGTTTTCCTACCCCTAAATGTTATCCTATCTCAATGATTTTTATAATGCTTCTGACAAAGTAAAAAGGTTTATAAGTTTTCTTTTTTTCAAAAGTAACTCTTTGGCACCTGTAACTTTCAAACTATTACAACAAATTTTGAAAAAAAAAGAAAATCTACAAACCTAGTTTTTTACTGTGTAGGAAGCATTCTAAAAAATCATTGAGATAGGATAACATTTAGGGGTAGGAAAACGTTTTCTCTTTTAGTATGGACGAGCGCTCGGTAGACGATCCTCTTAAGGCTCAGATATTTTTTGAAAATGTATATGACAGACTAATATGTTTTTTTTTTCAGTGAAATACTCTAGTGCAGGGCTTCTTTGTCTTTGTAAATATAACAATTTGAACAAGTCTAGTAGGTACATTTCCCTCAAGTCTAGTCCTACGCCCACAACCTTGAGTATATTAACAGACCTACACTATCTAGGCTCAGTGAATTGGGCAAGGCGTAGCTCTAAAATACCTAAACGTAAAGGACTGGTTTCAAGTCTAACTAGTTATTTATTGTAGGAACTGCAGTCAAACAATTTGATTGCAGTTTATCGTTGTTATATTGTGTTTCTTTTATTTTTTGTTTCCATAAAACATTGTAATGGGGTTTTTTATAATTTTAAAGGGGGCTTTGTATATTCTGCAGAGGCTAACAGTACCGAAAATAACTGTTACCTACTTAAAATTGTGAAAATTATTTATAACACTCGTTGTAGCGGGTACAAGAGCTATAAAAACCAGCAATAATCTCAGAGTCGAACAAGGCATAATTACCATTTTATTTCCTTCTAAAGTGCGTAATTTTCTGGACAGATTTACAGAAGTTTATAAATGAACGCTGATTGAAGGTTCAGAGACGTCAAACCTCTGTGTAACTTCAAACAGCATTTTTGAATAAAACTCTCGATAATGGGCGTTTTTCCATTGGCCGGCACTACGCCGGTCGCGGGATTATTTCCTTACCGTGACCCCGGAACAGAAAGGGCTATTGAAGGACACCGTGGATTTTAGTCAGTAGAAGTCTGACAGTCCCTCCCGCCCTGCCCGGGGTTGGAGGACTCATTTGATAATTTTACCACGCTAAAAAAAAAAAAGCCGGCACTACGCCGGGGCTGCGTGCCGCTGCCGGTGCTGTACCGGCCAATGGAAAACGCCCAATCTCATTAAACTCTACTGAGACGCCTTTCAAACTATCACTGTTACTGTTAGCCTCCATCATCCCACTGCTGGGCAAAGGTTATCCCTTCCAGTTCTGTCAATCAACCTCAATGTACCTTATGTGAACCCACTGGTTACTCGGTTTTGGCCAGATCGGCCGCCATCTTTAACAAAATCTTAACATTGTTCTTCAATAATTACAGGCACAATGAGGATGGGTCCTACACGTATGGGTACGAAGCTGCCGACGGATCGTTCAAGATCGAGACCAAGTCCCCCGCCGGAGAGGTCAAAGGCAAATATGGATACAAAGATGATACTGGGAAGGTAATGATGAATCAGACCTTTAGTACTATCATCATCATCATCATCAGCCTATAAATATTCCCACTACTAGAACACAGGCCTCCTTTCTGTGAGAGGGAGTGGGCCCAGTGCAGGTTGGTGGACGTCACATGTTTTTGAACTTTTGGTTCTAGGACATGCCGGTTTCCTCACGATGTTTTCCTTCACCGTTTTGAGAGCAGTGGTGATGAAATAAACTACACAAAGTAATGCGCTTGGCTGGGTTCAAACCCACGACCTGCAACTCATAAGTCGGGGCTGATTCCACTGGGCCACCACTGCTCCTTAGTACTGAAGCAGTCGTCTACGTCCCAATAGACGCTGCCGTAATAAATAGGAACGGTAGGGTAATGGGACAGTAAAAATAAGTAGCCACTACAATGTTGCGTATTCCTTTTATTCAGCTCCAAGGGTGGAAGGTAGTAGGTAGGAGGTAGGACCCTATGAACAATGAGAAATAACAACTTACGAGTCTGAATACACAGAGGAGGGCGACAGAGAAAGTTTTTTTGTGTTTTGTTTTCTGATTAGATTACCGACTCTCTTTGAGCAATTATATTCCCCTATTGTCTGTAACTCTTGAAACTAAAACCACGCTCTCGTGGTTTCCATTTTTTATTTCAAAATCGAGTATAGAGTATCAGGTGTTCCTAAAACCATTATTACCCGTAAAGTCGTTGCACTAAACATTTCCACAACGACCTAACTTAAACTTTCCTAGTGCTAAGGATAACTGAGAGTTTCATTGAATTTAAATTATTTTCAGCGATTATTAAAAAGTGTGTATATAATTTACAGGTCAGAGTGATCGAGTATGGAGCTAACAAGTACGGTTTCCAACCCGCCGGAGAAGGCATTACAGTGGCGCCACCTACGTTAGTGGACGAGACTCGAGAGGAGAGGGAGAGACAAGAGAACAGGCAGCATCAGCAGCAGCAGCCACAGGTAAGAAATGATGCAATTGTTTTTGAAGAAGTATAGAATAGAAAAGTGGGTGAGAGCATTACAGAGGCGCCTGGCGTGCGCTCCCAATACGTCGGTATGAGGGACCCTGATCAAGAACACATGGAACAGCCATAAATCAGCCGTACTACTACAATAGTAACATATTTACTAAGGGGCAAAGAACTATTTCTTGAATTCAGAGCCGATGGATAAAATCAGGAGCGTAGCGAGGGATTCAAAGTACGTGAACTTAAAATAGTGTTGCTTCCAAGGTGGATAGTACCCTTGATGAGAAAATAAGTGGCAGAGTCCAACTTAAAATCGAGTCTGAGTAGAATATCTCTTTTTTGAATAAGATTGAGTCTGACTTTGTCTGACCGAGGGTACCAGAAAATTTCTCCTGTCCTCTAAATAACTTTTTATATACAGGGCCGCCGCAGTCAATACCAGCCCGCTCCAGCTCAAGCCATAGACTACGATTACAATGACGAGCCCGCACCCGCACCACGTCCCGCACCCCGCCCGCAGCAGCAGTACCGCCCGCAACCGGCTCCTCAGCAGCAATACCGCCCGCAACCAGCCCCGCAACCGCAATACAACCCGCAACCGGCGCCGCAGCCGCAGTACAGAGCGCCATCAAAACACCAGTTTGGAGTGCCGTCGCCGACGCAAGCGCCGCAGTATAGGCCAGCGCCACAGCAGAGTCCTGCTCCACCCAAGGTAATTTAGCGGGTGTAATTTAGTTAATTTAAAATAAAATACAACACGATTAGCCCAGTGACAAAATTTGCAAGTTGAAGTGGAAATGGGCAGGCCACGTCGCTCTTAGAACTGACAACCGATGGGGAAGAAAAGTTCTCGAGTGGCGACCACGGACCGGAAAACGCAGCGTAGACAGGCCTCCCACTAGGTGGACCGACGACATCGTGAGGGTCGCGGGCAGCCGATGGATGCATGCGTGGCTGTCTAAGAGGGAGGCCTATGATCAGCAGTGGACGTCTTCCGGCTGATGATGATGATGACCCCAGTGGCTGAGCGATCGACTGCTGCGCAGCGTGTCGTGGGTTTGATCCCCGAACAGAGCAAATATTTGGATGATGTATGAATGTATGATGTATTTTAATGTGAGTTACTATGTTTGTAAACGCATTCACTATACAGGAAGTAATTCCTAGAGTGGGGTAAAGTGTTTTTTTTTTTTACAAAAGTTTAAAATCTCATAAACAAGTGGCGGAGCTGGAACAACTAACTGTTGTTTTTATAAATTATTAGTTCCGAACAGTGAACGAAGAAAACATAGAAGCATTCCTAGAGCCCGAAAATGACCCAACGCAGATCATGCCTCGGTAGGCGGGGCTTATCAATCATGCGTCGGAGGAGTTTAGTTCGGCTGTGACGGCACATGTCATTGTTCGTATTTTTATTCAGTTTAAAACTATAAAATTATGCCTTCTTGCGCAGTGAAATGGTGTATAAATCGATCTCATCTACATAATAAAAATGCTGGAATTAGTTATCCCTTGTAAGTAGCCCTTAGACTACTAAATTTTTTTTCTATGGGGATGGTGTTATGCCCGATGGAGTAAGTAAATTAATGTTGAATGTTTGAAGTAAATATGTATGTTTTCTTTTTGCTACATTGCAAAACACTCTGCTCCTTTGACAGATTTCCACAAGATCCAAATCTCAAATAACAATGGACGAGATCAGTTCACTTGGAGAGACAGGAAAAGGACTGGTCCCCAAGCAAAACAATAATAATTTGTTCAGTCCATTTTCAAGATGACGATTTTTATATGACGAAAAAAGGATACCAGAAACTATAAACGATCCGGGCTCTTTTTAAATATACTATCCAACATTTTTGACATTTTGGTAAAGCAAGCTATGTTAGCCATTTCTGTTATTCATTTTTAAACAAAAGACAATAAGACTTTCTAGTAAATCTCTAAGGAGGCCGTAGCTCGGGGTGCTATGACAGGAAACCTCCACGTGCGCCCGTGGACTGGAGTTGCCTCTCGGATACGTCCGGGGGAAGACCAGTTTCTCGGGCCGGTGCACCCTGGGATGGGCAAAAACTCTTCCTTAGGCACTGTGTGCCTAAGTGGTCTCTTTGCCCATATGCGAATAGCCTGTCGTGTGGATGCTCCAACGCGTGTCCCTCTAATTAGCAGAGGGCACAGCGGCGGAGCGGACTTGCGGACGGTGAGTGATGGGTAGCTCGCCGTCCGACCAAGGACCGTGGACCTTCCTATACCCTTCACGTACAGTGGCCCCGGAACGTGAAGGGAGGAATAGGAAGGAACACGGGTGGATTTTAGTCAGTAAGAGTCTGACAGTCCCTTCCGCCCCACCCAGGGCGGGAGGACTCATTTGATGATTTTACCACCTAAAAAAAAAGGAGGCCGTAGCTCACAGTATACATATAGATGCCAAATAAATATGTTTTCTTTCTTTCTTTTTTTTCTTTCTTTGTTTATACGTAGTCGTATGAGCCATTTTTAACCGACTTCAAAAAAGGAGGAGGTTATCAATTCGACTGTATTTTTTTTTTTATGTTTGTTACCTCATAACTTGCGACTGGGTGAACCGATTTTCATAATTCTTTTTTCAATCGAAAGCTGGTGCTTTCCGTGTGGTCCCGCCCCATTGCTCACCATTTTAGGATCTGATGATTGGATCAATGAGAAATCGAGGGCAACCCTCAAATTTTATTAGCTGACACATAGTTTTTCGCAAATCTTATGAAGTAATTCAAGTTCTTGCGTATAGAAATCATCATCTCATGTAGCTGAGCTGATGATGGAAGGTACAACTCCTCAAGTAGGTAAGAAAATTATGTTCGTGTTCGCATATCTCCGGAACTACAAGTCCGATTTAAGTAATATTTTTTTTTGTTGTACTAGGTATCGTTCAACTTAGGCAATACTGCAAATTTCATCAAAATCGGTTCAGTAGTTTTTGAGATAGAATGAATGCAAGAGATGTTAACGACGATGTTATTACCGGTGCTACGGATTACGAAATTCCAGTGCACATGTAAGAAAATTATGTATTTGACAAGAATGTTGGTTGAATATTTAAACTAAAAAGAGTAAAATAAAAACTTTTTCTAAAAAAATGTGACCGCCTTCAAAAACAAACAAAAAAGGGTAAAATAACCTACAAAACTTTTCTTTCGGAAGTCGGTGGCAAAAAAGACAATGAAATTAATAAAAAAAGTCACCGACTTCCGAAAGAAAAGTTTTGTAGGTTATTTTACCCTTTTTTGTGGTTGTTTTTGAAGGCGGTCACATTTTTTTAGAAAAAGTTTTTAAGTAAATATAAACGTGAACTTTTTGTTATGTATCTACATCAAATACAAAGAAATAAAAATACAAACTAAAAAATATTCAAATCTTTCATTGCTACTTTTTATATAACTCGTCCACTTTGACAATTCTTGCAGCCCGTCAAATTAATGTCATGTGTTCATTTCTAGCGCCAATAATGTCATTGTTACTATGCGTTGCTTAGCCAATTAGAGACGAGCGTTGACAACCTACCCAATCATAACTTCGTGATGTTAATAGAGAACAAACTAGCTGTTCAAAGAAAACAAACGTCGTGGGCCGTCTTTTATAAAGATTTTGTTTGAAGTTACTCTTCCATGTTTTCTTCGTTCACTGGTTCCGAACGAAAATCGGACCCATGACAGCAGTCAATTTCCCAAAATAACTTCAATCTTTAACATTGCATAAAAATAACTTTACGATAAAAAGACATTAAATTTTTCCACCTACCACGTAGTTTGTCGCGGGTCTGTCTCATCAGGTAACCATGACCCTGGAACGCAAAGGGCTATTGAAGGAACACCGTGGATTTTAGTCAGTACAAGTCTGACTATCCCTCCCGTGCTGCCGTGGGAGAGATGACTCATTTGATGATTTTATAACTAATCTCTCCTCCAGCCCGCATTCTTCGCCGGCGCCGCCCCAGCGCCTGTCCAGGACAACAACAACTTCTTCAACCCGGAGCCAGCTCCTCAGCGAAGAACCTTCAACCAGAACAAGCAGTACAGGCCTGCGCCCCTGCAGTTCCCGGACTTCACTGACGCGTCTCCCAGCCAGTTCAACCCTCAGAACCCTCACCTCGCCCCTCAACCTCCTCAGAGGCAGCAGCCTTACTCCATGCTGGACGAACTCCTCAAGGAATACAGCTTGCCCAAGAATGGCGCTGCACCTCTACACGATATCACTTTCGGCTCCTATTAGGATAAGAATAAATCTCAATGTCATTTTGTAAATATGTAGACTATTTTTTTATTAATTATTAAAAAACAAACTAGTTTTGTTTTCTTTTTATCAATTTATTTTGGTAAAAGAAAATTTTATATGAGTACGTTGGTTTGTTGTTTGGTGACCCTGTTCATTATTTTTTGACATGTATATTTTTTTTTATGTATGACCACGCATAACTTTTCCTAACGTGGTCCGATTTCAAAAATTCTTTTTTTATTAGAAAGAGTATATCTCAAAATTGGTCCCATTTAAATTTCAAAACTTAAGTCGGCCTCTAAGGGTAGAAAAAAAGGAATTAATTGTCAATCTTCCTACAGAATTTTCAATTATGAACCGATTCTGTTGAAATAAAGTTAACAATTGTAGTTCTGAGGACATTATTGGGTCGTAAAATCTTCAAACGGAAGGGCATAAAAATCCCATTTCTCAAAATGACAACCTTGTCGCAAAAGGATAAGTTCTCAACATGGCAAATTCTCTAAAAGCCTAATTCGAAAAATGGCAAATGATCAAAATGGTTTTTTTACATTTGGGTGTGTAATTATAACTCTAAGAATTTTTCGCATAACATGACAACAACTTAGTACCTAAAGCAGAAAAAAAAAAATTTGATTTCTATGATTACCTTTACATAGAAAAAAAACCATTTTCGATCATTTGCCATTTGGCGAATTAGGCTTTTAGAGAATTGGCTATTTTGAGAATTAGGCGTTCAAAGAATTTGCCATTTTGAGAAGTTGTCCTTTTGCGACTAGTTTGCCATTTTGCGAATTGGGATTTTTGTGCCTAATCTCTTCAAAAATGAGGTCTACTGCTCTGGGCGGAGAGAAAGGATCTGTTAGAATCCCTCTGTTGATCCTGTTACCCTGTCACAACGACTATATAATACTAGACTCCGCATGCACGATCTAAAGAACACAAACTATTCTGCCAACTCGCTGAGGTACTACGTAAGCGAGGGGGACGGGGTAATGCGTTGTGATTGGCTAACTCAAGGTCTGTTCTGTCTCAACGTATGTTTACGGCTCACAGGATTGGTCGAAATGAGACGAATATAAGACTTTTTTGCCTAATGTGGCAAATCTCGCTTATACGAATAGATTTTTATAGTAATTACGAGTAGATAATTACATTTTGGAGAACAAACATAACATACGTATTTATCAATAGCTCTCAAACTACAATATTCCTGTGATAAAAGTGGTCTTACTTTACTGGCTGGATGTCTTAGAGTCATCTTTGGCAACCACAGGAAAGTCCGGTTAAGCAGCACATAACCTCTTCTAGGTTGACCTGCGAGATGCCAGTACTACAAAAAAAAAAACTATCTCCCAACTGTAAATTGGTGGAAATTATTGCTATTCAAAAAAATCTTCAAATAAAAACATAATATTTATTGTTTCAAGACCCTATTTTGACGTGTCCCCACAGACAATGGCTCACCTTCTCTCCTGCACCGCAAGTCCTGTCACCTGTATACTGGACGACCTTATGACTGCATCAGTGAGCGGGGTTTGCGTAGCTGAATTTTGGGCTAAACAAAATATACAGGGTGAAATTTTATTAATGAGCAATACTTTAAACTCTAGCATTACTAACGATACTAATTGTATTACGGAACTCAAAAACATTATTAATGCAAGTATCTTCGCTTAATGTTATTTTAAGTTTGTTTACTTTTCGTTCCGCGCACGGTGTACTGCGCTTTAAAATTTTGATTCTTAAGCACTTTTGGGTTTTATTTGCAATAATAAATTAAAATTAGTATTTATTTGCAATAATAAGCCTGTACAATGTGGCATATTATATTTTTAAAGGTGTCCATAATTGCAATAATAGTATTTTTGATTTGCGATTGATTGGCCGTAATGCAATCATCATCGTGAGTAGAGCCTTAGATTAAAATATTGCCCATGATTTCGATTCCATCCTGTATAAAATCATATTTGCCATCGACACGCTAAGACCCTAATGTATTCAATAAATAACCCTAATTTCTTCAAAGTTAGATTGAAAAGGCTTCTTCTTGGTAATCTCGCTCTATCGTCGACTTTATCTCCGTCACTTTGTCCCTGACCTAGGCTAAAAGTAAAAAGGAAACCTTCTGATTTCCTCAGGATGTTTTCTTACATGTTACACTATAACATGTACCAAGCAGCACTGGGGCCACGTAGTGGATTATGGCCCACCCATCATCATCATCAGCCGGAAGACGTCCACTGCTGAACAAAGGCCTCCCTCTTAGACCACCACGACAATTCGCCACTTGCATCCATCGGCTGCCCTCGACCCTCAATATGTCGTCGGTCCACCTGGTGGGAGGCCTGCCTACGCTGCGTTTTCCGGTTCGTGGTCGCCACTAAAGAACTTTTCTTCCCCATCGGTTATCAGTTCTACGAGTGATGTCCACTCCCGTTCACAGAAAAGAAGCCTATGTCCCACCTATGGGAATATTTATAGTGCTGATGATAATGAATACTTTCTAAACTGGTTTTAGAGAAGAGAGCGTTATTGTTCCGCTCTTCTATGTGATTTGCATAAAAATCTGTAGCTGAAAAACTACGAACACAAAGTGGACAAGTAGCAACACCATTGATGACATTACTGTGCTTAGTGTAGCTTCTAAGTCATCAAGTTTTTGGTTAAAAGGCTATTATACTCAAATTGACGAAACATAAACCTAAATTGACAAAGATACAACACTTCTAATAAACGCAAAACGTCTCCCAGTATAATTTTACAGGCTATATGAATGACGTCACCAGTGAGTGGGGAGTGGGGGCTGCCGAGTTTGAAGTGTTTTAACTTCGTCAATATTCATTGAATAAAAAAACAAAAGTTATCACGTGTTCACTTATAACTATCGAAGTATTCGTGGTCTACCAGCTTGAGTAGTCTCATGACGTTACAGTGGTGGCAACACCTTTGAAGACACGTTGCAAAAATCTGTTCAATTAGAGTAGGTATTGAAAAATAATGAACACATTACTTTTGTTTTTTTTTTCAATCAATGTATATTGACGAAGTTGAGTTCAAATTCGGCAGCCCTCACTCCCCACTCACTGGTTACGTCATATCGCCTGTAAAATTATACCGAGAGACGTTTTGTAGTTTTTAGAAATGTTGTATCTTTGTCAATTTGGGTTTATATTTGTCAATTTGAGTAATTAAGCCTTCAAGAAATCTGAACTTAGAACTTTTTACAACAGTCATGTCATCAATGGGGGTGCGCCAAAGTTCACCTAAAATTGTAACTCCGATCATTAGAAACCCGAAAATTGTATTCCTAACATTTTTAACCTACATCACAACTCCTAATTCTCTGTCCCTAATGTTCATAATGGCGAATCATTCGACTTCATAATGTCTGTGTCATATAAAATAATCTCTTTTACACTATTTTCGAAAGTCATATCTTTTGTTTAGATTTCTTTTACTTTGTTTTGTTCTTGGCATATTAGCACGTATACTAGAGGAAGTGCTTGCTTCGCACTCACAGTGATATGAATTTTTTTTTGAAAGTTAATGCGTTTTTTAGTGTGTTCCTGAAAAGTTATCAAGTTAGGTTAGGTTAGCACTGTCCCTACCGCCCGATCGAGCGAAAAATTTGTCAGGAAAATTCTGAAGTATTTTTGTCATAGTGCCCAAGACGACACTCTTACCAAACGACTGGGGGGCACCCCGACTCGGACAGGTTAGGTTAGAATCCCCTTCGTTGTTTTTTTTTTTAAACCACCCAGAAGTAGGAGCACAGCGAAGCGGTGATGGAATAAGTCCCGCGTCCCCGGCAGGCTTTGGCCCTCTGAGAGTGTTTACATAATTATAATATCAAATAATATTTTATTTCAGAATTACTTCCGTTAGTAACAATTGTAAATGTTCTTAACCTAGTTTAAGTAAATTGTAGAGGGATTATAGACACATTTTTCTTTAAAAATAAAGTTCTAGTCTATGAATTTCTCTGGACTGCGTTTAGAAACATTGAAACTCACATACAGAAACACCCAGCCCAGACCTGGAACATCTTCTAGGTGATACAAATATTTGTTCCGTGCGGAAAACGAACCTGCGACTCGCTGTGCAAAAGTCGTTCGCTCAGCTACTGTGCCTACCGTGTCGCAGGTTCGATCCCTTTTCGAGCAAATATTTAAATGTCCTACAGGTAAATGTTCCGGGTTTAGCCATTTGTGAATGTGAGTTTAAATTGTAAACTATGCAGGAGGATAAGTTGACCCCTTTCATTTTTTGGAGGGTGACACATCCACAGTTGAAATAATTTGGGGATGAATTGACACCTAAGTCTTTATTGTCGAATTTAAAAATTCTTAGTATCATGAAGACAGTAGTTTTAATTAAAGATGGATAATTTAATTTATCAAGAAAACGTCGGCCTTGAGCCACTACGAACCTCACTTCCCCATCGATCCAAACACCATAAGACAATGACGAAACACATTACATTATTGAATGTATCTTTGTGTCATTTTTTGCTAACCCACAAGTGGGACGTGGGACTTATTCCCACCATTCTATACGCATGGGAGCCTCGTGTGTATGTACGTATGTGTGGCACATTTCTCAAGAACGTTGCGCAATTTACAACAGTTGTTATGCATTAGTTTAGAATGTTGTGCCTCGTATTAAGTAGTATTTTGATTGTTTAACGTTTTGTTTTTTTAGATTATTACGTGTTTTAATGGTCGTTTATGATAAATGGCTTTATTTCAAGCACATTTTACTATTTTAACATACGAGCTTTGCCAGAAGTCAGAAGAACCTTTAATAACCTGTGATTTTGGTACAAAGTTACATTGAATCAGAACAATGTTATATTTGTCTACAGACACCATAATAAGCTCTGACTTTTAATTAAATTTTACAATACGAAACAATCGCACATCAATCCACATTATGGCTATTCTACACTTAATTTCAGGAGGAATAATGTTTCATTTAAACATCCGGTTTTAACGCGCGACTGAACTGGATGTCTTTCATTGTGTGCGTATAATCTAGCTACGTTTTTCAGAAAACTTATTAGGCACTACGGGGAGCAGTTTTTCGATTGTTGGAGAACTTTAGTTTCAAAGATAATAATAATTTATCATTGATATGTTTTGCTACGATTTGCAAATACTTTTATTTGCGTACTATTTACTAAAGAAGTTGTTCTAAAACTGTTTTTCAGATAACGCTATTGGATCATGTTTAATACTTTTAAGTGATAACGATACCTATTGATGTTAGTTTTTGTCTAGCTTATAGTATTAGTAATCTAAAACTCTATTGCATTGTATTTTAACGATATGCAAATATAAAAAACAATATTTTAGATTTACTACACTCGCAAGCAAAAGTATGGCATCACTAACTAGGAATCGATTCTGGATAGCTCCCTAAATAATGGCGTTATTTGAATGAATTTGTTATGAATTTAAAATAAATAGAAAACCTTTAAAAATTTTAAATTTTTATTATTCTTAACTAGTAAATAAGTACTCAAAATCGCGTGGAATTGGAGTAAGTGATTCCTTACGTTTGTTGGCTAGTATAAAGTTCATTGATTAATTTTTTTCAACATATTTATTTTTCAGTACATTTCTCAGCCTCACATGGAATAAGTATAACTCACCCTAACGATGGTATAAGTGTTAAACTTCACGCACTCTTACTTAAGATAGCATCGCCTCAAGTTAAGTCATCTTGAGGAAATACGTTACTTAATGGGTTCTCATGCTTATGTGCAGTTTGTTTGTACATGATAATTATTTCAGAGCATCTACTCACATCTTGGATGATTATATTTATGTTCAATTGTCGGTGCATGAAATACTTTGGGATTATGTAAAGTTTTCAGCTCGGAGACGACTTTTCACGATTTTGTGACATAAAGTAAACGGATATTTTGATGTTTTATATGTGAATTTGATGAAAAAATAGTTCCTCTTTCGTACACTAGTGGCACTTTTTCCTTTTCCATAAAATAAAAGCAGTAGATAGAAATACATCAAGTAGTATACTGAAATATTGTGATAAGGCCTCCGACTTGTGAAAGGCAATTCCAACTTTTCCAAAATGAGTTTACAACTTAAGAAAACCTTCTTATAAAATAAGCTAAGCAGGAAAATAACAGATTATAAATTAGATAGCGAATTAAATTAAAGCAAATCAAAGGCTTACTAATTGTCCCGGGGTCGGGGGAATGTCTAAGCAGGTTATTGCGGAACGTAAAGGCCAATTGAAGTAACACGGTGGATTTTAGTCAGTACGAGTCTAACAATTATCCTGCACGATTAAAATAAATTACTTATATCTCTTTCTATTTCTTTGCAAACAAATAATGATCGGTAAAGGTTTTCATGTTAGAATTAAAGTCAAAGCTTAATTCTAGTTTGAACCTAAAACACGCAAATTTGAAACACAACATAATCATTAGTACTTTTTTCATGTCGACCAGTTTGAGTTCAACTTTAATTTTTAAGTTTATTTATGCAAGATTCCTGCTTTCCAACTGTCATTTAGATTAACAAAACATAAAAGAAAAAGAAACTCAACGTCTTTCAGGAAAGTTCTATATGAAATTTATAAATAAGTTGTTTACTTGAGTGGACAAACACCTGCCACCATATACCCCACTCCAAAATCCATGGGAAAAAGTAAACAAAACTTTAATTACAATTCATTAATCAAGAGAGAAACACAACGTAGTTATTCCAAGGTTTTTTCCCAAAATATTGCTTGCAAGTCTGCAAACAATGGCCAACCTTCACGCCTGCGACTCTTAGCCAACTGAGGATAGGCAGGAGCTTGGAAATTGTCGCAATGTTGCTAAGATTGTATGCAGATGTGTTAATAGAGCTTCTAGAACACTTTATGTGTGATGCTTGAATGAATCATGATCGTTTGGATAAGAAGGAAGTAAAAGAAAAATTTCCAAAGATTTTTTTATAAAAAAATTCTAGGACTAAGTAACAAAAAGTGGAATTTGACGGATCATAATTATATGTTGTAGGCTATTTATGGAAGGCAGAAAAGTGTGAGAGTGCAGGCCACAGATGGAAAAGAGGTCTAGTGAGACAGCCAAAAAGGTGGATGGAAGCCGTAAAAGAGGCTGAAAGAAACTGGATAGCCATCACGGTAAAACCGCTAGAAGGGGAAAGATTTGGAAAACACCTACACTCAACATTGGGTTGCTAAAGTTTGAATAAGGTATGATAAATGATGAACTTTATTCATAAATTATCAACCCTAATATTATCTAATGACTAGAGACTGGATTATATGCAACTTAAAATTGGCGAAATATGCATGCAAACATGAAATATTAATGCCTGAAATATGCTAATTATAATATACTTTGATCATTAACACTGAATTAGAAGGTATCTTTAGCAGAAAAGATAATGTTGTAATGAGGCAATAACTGTTAGGATAAGGGTTACGTTAATGTGTTCTTATGGTACGTTTTTCTTTTGTTTCATTCTTTCACAGAACTTTATGGAAGCGTATCTAATTCGGAACATTTATTAGATGCGTACGGCGGAAGTTGCGATACCTAACATAGTATGTTTATATTGTTACACACATGATCATAAATGTTGGACAATTTCTAAGTAATTTCGCTCATTTAAAAGACATGTTCCGTTGTTTAGAAATTAGAGTAATTTTGTTATAAAGATAAAAATTATAGGCTCTATTTTTCATATTTGAATTTTTTTGTGATATTTACCTTTTAGTTACAAAGCTTTTAGCTATTGCATGCTTCGATTGACTTATCGAACTGGATATTTTAAGGTTTTCAAATCAAACAGCAAATCTAAATTTTTCAAATCTTTTCATTACTATAAAGTTCACATAAAAAAGTACTATTTACATTACATGAGTATTTCTATTAAAAACATTTAAAAATAAATATTTACCTCAGTGCCTCTGGCGCTTGTCATCCATGGACCCCTCCTCTCCCAGGATCTGGATGTTCCTCACTTGTTTCCTGGGGGGAGCAGCCGTGGTCAGCTCCGTAGGGGGCGCCACCGTGGGCATGAAGTCAGGACTGATGGCCAGAATCAGCATCTTCAACAACAAAGCTTCTCTTATTTCTGGTGGGAGGAACTCCGGCATCTCCTCGATATGGTTGGAGGAGGAGCCAGCTGTGTCATACGGCCGAGGATACATCCTCCTCCGAGGGACAAACCGCTGACTCTCATACTGGTTCTCGTAACCCTGGTTTTGATACTCCTGCCTATACTGGTCGTAACGATAATCGTAGCGGTCATCATCCTGGTATCGCTGCTGGTAGCGGTAATCGTTCTCCAGACGATACAAGGACGGTCCAGGCATCATCTGGTCCATCAACACTTGCAACTTATTCTGCCGTAATATCAGAATGTGGAGCAAGCGACGCAAGTCTCTGGTACTCACAGGGGCGGCGATGGAGGTCATCTCCTCCACAGGGTCGTATCTTGGCTGGAAGAGGGCTGGTCTCTGATAGGTGTTCACGAAACGTCCTTGATAACCCTGGAGGGGCACTCCTCTGTCGTCTACAGGAATTGGTATGATTCTGGTCACTGGTCGCACTTCATAAGGTTGTTGTGTCACTTCTGCAGTTGGTTGTTGTTGTCTTTGAGGATGCTGTGAGTTTTCTTTCAGATACTGTTGCTCTAATACTTTGTTCTGAAACTCGTATTGAACATAGGGCCGCGTGTTCCCAATGGGCACTGGTGCTCCTGGGTTATCTCTCAAATATTCTCGTGTGCGGAAATGTACGGCTGCTGGTGGTCTCCGATAAATAGGCTGCTGGTGCTCATACTCTTGGTCATCATGATGTCTTTGGGGTTGAATATGAACTACTGGCACTGCGTTTGTGGTTAATACATGGTCCTGATCGAAAACACGGCCAGTACTAGCTTCGATGGTGGTCTCCTGCTCCTGGATTGGCACGTCCTGGTAATGTTGGTGTATTTTCTGTCTGTTAGCCACTAAAGAGTGTATAGGCACTAGTCTTGGTCGAGGAGTGGTCGTCGTGAACAATGGTCGAACAGTTCCCATGGATAAATGGCTTCCATAAACATCAGTAGAATCATCCCCCACAGATTGCTGTAAACTGATCATGCGGGGGTTAGGGCTGGTTCCACTTAACTCGCGACGAATAGTATTAGCTTTATTCGGATCACTTTCTTGATCTTTCTCAGTAACACGTTCATACACTGGCTTCAAAGTCGCGGGAATCTTCGTAGTCGTTTGTCTCGTTATCAAGTCATCTTTCACAGTAGCCGACATCGGTTTTAAAATCTGCGTCCGCGTTTTCATATCGTCGACTTTCGATTTGTACAAACTTAAGATGTTTGTTGTCGTTTCTTCAACTTTCTGTGTGTCTGTTGTAGTTTCCACAAGTGGGGCTCGTGTCGAACTGGCATGAGCTCGCCTTCTTGGTATTGCTTGAATCACTGTCCCTCGCGTGGTATACGACCCTCTCGTAGGATACACAACGGTAGGTAAAGGCCTCCTGGTCGTCGATGACACTGTCTTATTCACCCTCACTATCATAGTCGGAGTACTTGGCGTCGTACTGGTGGTGACCGGGACCGCTGCTGGTGTACTGTCACTCGAAGATGTATACGTCACACGTTTGATCTCACCATCCTGGTCGATGTATCCAAAAGTGCCCTTAACATTCCCAAGGACATCTTTGTTCTCGATCTTGAAGGTTCCGTCGTCGGCTTCGTATCCTATGGTGTATGAACCATCATCGTTCAACCGTCTGATTTGTTTCACGATCTGAACTTTTTTCGGGTCAGCAGTTTCACTGGCTTTGAGGATCTCTTTTGTGGAGTTGGTTGGTGACTCTGTGGTAGCATGGTCAGTGGAGTTGGTCGCAGCTGCTGTTGTAATGCACGCGATGATGATGAGGACGATCATCTCGTCAGGCGGGTTGTCGGCATGTCGACGGTACGGCGGCGGCGCGCCCGCGTCTCCCCTATATAAAAATATCGCCCCACTCTCAAAGCCACCGTGCGAATATTGCGCAAGCGCCACTATTGTTGTCATTTCATTATCTGAAACGGAAAATCTTTTTCTCTTTAGCTACACTTGTGCCGTAAGCTCCCAATTGTTTAATTGTCCAAATAGTTTTGTTAAATTACTTGTATGTGGACAGATTCGCTTTTTAGGGCGTTATAGATTTCGGCTGCGGGTGTTATTTTAATTGTTCGATTGTGTTTGTGTATGGTATGGGTGAGGTAGTCTGTCTGTCTGCTCCCACGGCAGTCAAAGTCAAATTCGTAATAACCACTTGCGGTTTTTAGGTCATACCAGTGTTAATTACTACCATGTCTGCGGAACGTGTGTATCAACATTGAATAACTTCATAGTTGCATCTGTTCTGTTGCATTGCAAATTGAAACTATGTATGTACAAGGTTGTGTTAGACACTATCATACTATCTACACACTTTTTCTCATCTCAATTATTCCATTCCATTGTTAATATCATGTTGGCCTGTCCTTTATCTTCATCAACATCATTGGCCCCTGCAGCAGCCATTGGCCTCTCTCGCATCTCTTAGGGAATTATTCAAAAAAATTAATATAATGACAGTGCCTTGTCAATTTATTTATGAAAATATAATGCATGTTAGGAAAAATCTTCATCTTTTTAATAAAATAAGCGACAGACATAATTTTAATACGAGAAATAAAGATAAAATTGATCAACCATATTTTAGATTGTCTAAAGTAAAAAAATCTTTTATGGGGTTCTGTGTTAAATGTTACAATAAAATACCGAGTGAAATCTTAAATCTAAATGAAAAAAAATTTAAAAGTTGCATAAAAAACACCCTTATTAAACAAGCATATTATAAATTAGAAGATTATATTCAAGATAAAAATGTTTGGAAACATGCTGGTCCTGCTCCATAGTACAATGTAGGGCTTAAACAAGGTCAAGCTGGTTGAAATTTGAATGCTCACACACTCAATTATATTTGTAAATAGTGTAATTTCAATATTTTGTTAAAATGTGAACGCCATGTACCTTTTTGCTTTTTTTACTTATTATTATTTTTCAAATTTTTAGTCCAGATTTTCAAGGCACACTGCTTTGACATTAATTGTTTCAAACGCTGTTAAAAATATTGTAAAACATTTTTTAAAAAGAGTAAGTATGGAGTTTCTTGCCCATTCTTCTCCATACAACCTACCTTAGCGAATGGGTGTAGAATCAATCCCTTCCCTTCCTATTCCCTTTAAATTTAAATTTCGACGTTCAAAAGTGCCTCTTTGATGGCCTAATTGGAATAAATGATTTGACTTTGACTTTGACTTTGACTTTGCCTCTGAAACTCTGCTCCTATGCGATTCAATTCATTCACCTTGCTGGTCAAACTGACTGATGATCTATATCAGTTCTCACGGGTAATATTAACGTTTGCTCGTTTGTCTTTGTTAGTTATTACGAGTATTTAACTTCATTCAGATTAGTGGATGTAATTTGGATTGTGAACTATTGTTGGGGTTCGATTTCCAGTCATGAAAACACAAGATCATACAAAATCAGGAAAATTGAAAAACACGGGATCATTTTAGATGCAAGCCGCTTCTGACCGGACACAAACGTAGCGTTTATGTCCGGCATAACTGCTAGGGGGGTTATGTAAAGCTGTACCTACAGTGCTTGCCTACACTTACAATTTGTTTATTTTGAAAAACAGGCATGTATATTTATTAACAGAGCCTCTAGGTCCCTAGCGAAGGAGCAACGTGTTTTTGGTTTCCATTCTATAGTAGTGACATAGTCTGAAGTCATTATAAGCTTGATATAAAACCTAATTTTTTTAGAAAACGATAATTTATTTGATGTCAATTTGTTATTGTTGCAGTAACATACAACTAGAAAGAGAAAACCAATCAGTCTCCTAATTCAGCGAAACTACTGCAAACATTAAAAACATCAGTTATTATTCTAAAATTAGAGCTCTACAATGAAAACAGTAGAACACAGATCATTATAAAAACATCAACAAGTTATTAAGCACATAATAAATCTCCGTATGTACTATTAAACAATGACGATTGTGACTTACATGTGATTGTGTTCGCAAGTGCGGGTTCCCACAGAATGGTTGCAAATATACTCTAGTGAAGGGTCTTAAAATATGAATTTGTTAATTTTGTTTCGACTTTGTATGGTGAAAACCACGAGGACATTGAATTTGGACATACGAGCAAACGTTCTATTGCGTATTTTTCTTTGAAAAAAAGCATAATCAATAGAACTGCTACGGCTCTTTTCGTCTTGTATCCCTGTTAAATACGCATGAGGAATGTGACTACCACGTACCTTAACTTGATGAAAACATCATAATCATCATCATATGTAATAAATATTGTAAATTATGTGGATCCGAATCTATCACTAGTGATCCAGTGAATAAATATTATATTAAATAATCGGGTGGAATTCGGTGTGCTGAAAATTTTGAGATTAGTGACATTTTCAAACTGCGGCTGTAGTTCCAATTTTACCAGTTTAAACAGCGAAGTTGGAGGCTACATGCAGGATGCCTCTGGAAGTATGGATCAAATTGAACAGAGGCACAGGAGATATATCAATTCTAATCTTTTACCTCCGATTATATTATTTATTTATTTATTGTTCGGAAAGCTTACAGACTAAAACATAAATTATTAACAAACAATTGTACTGACATTTGCCATTTAAAAGCTTTCACAAGTAAATTATGGTGCTATTTTTAAGAGATGTGCCTAGAAATTGCACTAAAATTAAATTCTATAGCTTTTAAACTAATTAGAATATCAGAATGATTTATAATTTCTATGCCTTGGGGAAGTTTCCCTTACTTTATTTATTTACAAGTATCATATGAATCAATGTGTTAGTAACAATATAATACGTGGTCAACTTTCGCTTGTGTAACATTTTCTCGGTCTTTTCCCTGATCGGTCCAAGGAGTTGGTGAACGACCGGCCGATCATTGGCTATTGGTGTTTCCAACCACAATCAGTTTTTCCAAGATTTCTTCGCCTATCTGTACTAAGTGGTCGAAATAGGACAGAATAAGTTATTGGCGTATGGTTGACAAGCGGGTTTTTATAGGAAGCTGACTTACTATCGGTGTATTGTTGCGTTTGGCAGTCCATGGTATTCTAAACATTTATTTGCTCCAGCAGCACCACATCTCGAGTCCAATTCTCTGTCTTTCTTTGGCAAAATATACCGCGTTTCTAGTCCATACAGGAAGATAGAGAACACAAGTGCTCATATCAATTTTTTCTATGGTAAAATCATCAAGTAAGTCCTCCCACCCAAGACAGGACGGGGTGTCCAGGATCGCCGTCTATCTTGGTTTTGACACCAATTCCTCTCCTCTTCTAATTTTTTTTTGTTTTTTGATATGGGCAATTGGGCATCTCACAGGGGTTTTCCTGTGGTTGCCATCTATAGATGACTCTAAGGCCTCCAGCCAGGGGCATCTCCTCTTCTAAATGTTATTTTCGCCTTTTATATCCAAAACAAAAAGTCATGACGTCACTTGCCAGTAAAAAGTTTGGTGTTTTCGCAAAGAAGGGGAAAGTTATTTTACGTCGGAACAGCTGTTCACATTTAATTTACCACAAGTATGATGCATGGAGTGTAAAACCTTTGTGAGCACTCAAATGCTAGCTGCAAATATCAGGGGCTATTTAAACACGTTCCAAGAAGCTTGCAAAACCTCTCGTGGGGTAACTCAGCCCATGTTAATGAACAATATTAATTTGTTCTAAAACTTTTTGAAAAAACAAAAAAAAAAGATTTTTCATACAAAATGAGAAATTGATCGAGCCCATCAGTATATGAAAAATCTTTTTCACTTCAGTAGCTCAAACATGTAGGTTTTGCTGCCTGAAATCAGTGAGCAAAATGCGATTTTGCTCACTAGTGAGACAAAGTAGCTTTTTAATGTTTGTTTTAAAAAAAGCCGCGAATATCATATTCAGCCTTGAGTTAATCATACAATTGGAAACATTAACACTCTATCTCTTTCCCGCCAATAGAAAGAGAGAGAGACAAACACCAGCCCTTTCGAAGTTCCGATTTTGAATTTGGTCTCAAAGACAAACACGTTCGGAAATTTGTACTAACCAAAGAAATGCAAAAAGATAATAATGTCTTCGAATGTATTTTATTGAATTTTTAACTTATTGCTGTATTTAAATGAAAATAAGCATTTACTGTAAATATTTATTTCTAGTTTCAATTTATGTTAATAAATATTTTGAATAATAAAATATTATGGATGCTATTTCCGAACACTCCTTAATTTAAAAATAAAAGAGCGGGAATAAAATTTCATGGCTGGCGTAAAGAGTTGAATAAGTTAAAAAAAAAAAATGCGTAAAACTAGCGACGAGAACAGTACTTATTTTAACATAACCATTTAAAACAACAAATTATTAATGCAGAATTAAATTTCCTAACTCTTAACTAAATATCTGAAACCATACCATGTCTTCAATGAATGAAGACTTAACAAAGGGCGCAAGCAGTTTTTCGGAGACGGTGTTGCTATCTTATTTTTTAGATTTATCACAGACGAGACGATTATCTACAGTGCGGAGTATTTACTTATTGTTGAAAGCTACTTTTAAAAAAAAGTTATTTTAATCTATTCCTATTTATTATTTTATCTCCTAAAGTGTTCTCGCTGCTGAAGTGAAAAGTTATGTGTGTTACACGAGAGCAAAGTTTTTTGCATCTCGTGCCTTTGAATCTCTCGCTACACTCAGGATTCAACTTTAGAATCACTCGCTACGCTCGTGATTCAATCCTTGAATCCTTCGCTTGCTCAAGATTCAAAATCAGCACTCGCAGCAAAAAACGACTTTGCTCTCTTGTTGCACAAATAACTATTTTTGTTTTTTCCAAAAGTTTAAGAACAAACATTGTTCAGTAACATGGGCTGAGTTACCCCACGAGAGGTTTTGCGCTATTAACGTTACATGTTGTATACAATGATTTTTCTGTCAAATGCTAAGCTCCAAAGCTGAAAGATTTTTCATCATTATCATCAGCCTATAATGTTCCCACTGCTGGGACACAGGCCTCCTCTCTGTGATAGGGACTGGGCTATTATCCACCATGCGGGCCCAATGCGGGTTGGTCGATGTCACATGCCATGTCTTCGAAGTTTTGGTTTTAGGACATACCGGTTTCCTCACGATGTTTTCTTTACCGTTTTGGGAACAGTGGTGATGAAATAAATAACACAAAGTAATGCGCCTGACGGGGTTCGAACCTACGACATACAATTCGTAAGTCGGGACCGATACCACTGGGCCACCACTGTTCTCACCTGAAAAATTGCTTACTGAAAACAATTATTCCACAATGACCACAATTTAGAACTGACACGATTGCTAACTAACTTAAACGCGATACATAAATAGCGACACCTGGTGTTGTACATGAGAATTACTAGCAATTGAAAGTAACTATCTTCATTTCCGTAATACGATTTCTCTTGAGCATGCAGTTGTTACGTTTAATACAAAGAGTTTCAAAGCTTTAACGCTAGAGGGTGCTTAGATAACATCGATCTAAAAGACGCTGCCGCTGCGCTGTAGCTAAGAATTTCTTTTTATGGTGTAGGGTCACCGGTTCCATGTCCGCGGGAATATCTGAAGAGTTTAACGCAGCCCTGAAACGCACAGAGCAATTGAAGGAATAGAGTACTTTTTAGTCTGCACAAGTCTCGCAGTATCCCGCTTCATATTTATGTTTGACCCCGGATTTGCTTCTTCGATTCGATTCCCCTTTTATCGTACAAATCATCATCTGCCTACCAGCATAAAAAAAATTGGTAAGTGCCCAAATACTCTAATCTTGGCGGTATTGAAGTAAGTAAGTAGCTAATTTATTTTGGGAAAATCACTAAAGTTCCATTTCTGTATGATCACTGATATTATGATCACTCGGTAAAGACCATTCTGTATCGTACTATTAATTTAGCTTAATAAAACTGTATTGGGCAAAAATCTTCCTTCATTCTCCTCAACAATTGTGCGGTTGTTCGGCCATCTCAATTCTGGTTAAAGATGACCAAGTCCACTCAATTCCACCGATTCAGGAAGTCTAATCTCTAATGACGAAATCTGTGGTTTCGGCGTTAGTGATAGACGTTTTGACAATGAGCCCGAACTAAACTGAATGATATTATGATTTCAAAGACAGCTCTTTAAGTCCACGCTACGAGATAGGATAACATTTAGGGGCAGGAAAACGTTTTCTCTTTAGTATGGACGAGCGCTCGGTAGACGATTGTCTTAAGCGGGTTCAATCTCTGCACGAAACTAATATTTGTATGATTTATAAGTAGTTGTTAGTGTGAGTTTGTATGCTTGTAAACGCACCTACGAAATCATCATTTCTTCTCTCATTTCTTCATTTCAATCACTCATGCACCTGCGGCGGTACTCAGACACCTGCATGGTTCTCGTATGACTTTACTAATACAATGCAAAAATGTCTGAACTTTTAAAGGGACTGTGACTAATATGTGCTGTGACCTCGAGTATTATTCTCAGATTAGTCAGGTACGAAATAGCTCATCTTGTTTAAAAATAGTGATATCTGACGTGTAAAAGAGTTTGTCAAAACCAAGCAGTATGATTACCTACAGTCAAGTGTTCTTCATCGTCATAACACATCTGTAATACTTTTAACAACATAAACTGAACAGCAACGTTATAATAATTAAGTAAATAGAAAAGTCTTTCTAGGAATTATGAAAGTGGCTCATTTGACTATTATCGCTGGTTTCTCCAATAAAAATGCAGAAACTCGGTGCGCGGGCGCAGGCGACTAGTAAATTATGAACGAGTTAATTATTGACTCGTAAGTCTTCTGGAAAAGTGGGTAGGCAGTTGTATCTTGTTATATAAGGTTTTGACAAGTAGGTGGCAGTTATGATTTGTAGTTTTACGATGGCTTGGTACTCATCGCATTCAAGCCTTACTTAATATGAAAAAAACCGGCCAAGTGCGTGTCGGGCCACGCACAGTGTAGGGTTCCGTAGTTGCCCATCAAATACTTATGCGAACCAACTAAAATGATTCGCTGAATTTAATTTTAAAAAGAAGAATTTTCAAAATCGGTCCAGAAGTCTTTGAGAAATCGGGGAAAATACATTAAAAAAAAAGATTACGACAAATTTAGAACCTCCTTCTTTTTTTGAAGTTAGTTAAAAATAGTTGACGATAAAACCTATCCCCAAAAAACATACCGTAAAACATACGTATTAAAGCTGTAAAAATAAAGTTGACAAACTTACATTTGCAGTTGTATAACATGTTCTCCGATACATTTTCTTTAAGAAAATATGTTATCCAAGTACATTTTATAAGTTGGTCAACTATTTATTACTCTTAAAGTTGTAAAGCCTACTTAGTCATGACAATTTTCTTTTAAACTTCGTTATATATACTACTATTGCATGGCGAAACTATAAGGGTTCCTTGTTGACTACGGAACCCTAAAAAACTAGTTTAGATGTATGGATAGATGGACGTTTGTTACTTCATCATACCGGAACGAACTTTGATGTTCGGACATAGGATACTTTTAAAAGAAACAGGGAGATTGTAAGATTGTGTTGTATACTAATCCGTTTTCGGAACCTTTCTTAACATGAATCAGCAGTTAAACTTCCTGCGTATATGTATAGTTAATTTTTAGGCGTTTGTGCATCTCAGTAAATGTAGAGCATTTACTGAGATGCACAAATGAGTTACATTTATCATTCTTTATTCTTCAAGGGAATCGGTTTAGTTTGGTTTATTTTCGAAATTATTCCTGTAGAAGCGGTCTCAAATGGTACGCCTTAGCAGCCAGCTGATTATGATTTTGCCAGCTGTTTTAGAGCTGCTATTCAATCCATAACGAGATCCGATGCATTTGTAATAATAGCTGATGTTACGGCTTCGTGCGCTTCGCACTCATACTTTTATTTTTAACGAAACCTTCACCTTCACTGCTCGCTTCAGCGAACAAATCATTATTATGTAGTTACAATAACAGTAGCATTGAACACAAGCAAATAACACACACAATGTTATAAAAAATATAATTTATTATTAAAACAAAATATTACAAATGATCATTTGTAAGTTTTTACAATAACGCGCATCGGGGACTGTCTCGCACGAAACTCATTTCATATTTATTTTATACTTACAACACTATATCCTACAATTACATTAAGGTACTGATTAGACACAGCGTATTATGTACACAGAGACGACCACTGTCCGTCCATAAACACTAGATATAAAACATACACACTTTCGCACTCGATTATACTATTCGACCAATCGGAGACTTGTACATTATTGCTTATGGCCTTACTGAGAGACTGTGCTGACTGGTCGATAGCGATTAACTAGCTCAGCTAACTTTACTTCTACGGACTAAAACTGGATGCCGTGCCCTCTGAGGAAGGCGTCGATCTGTCCGGAAGAGGCGGACTGTCCGCGCGGCGCCACGTAGTAGAACTGCGGCCCTCCGTCCTGCACCTGCGACGACACCTGTAGCCTCTGCGCCTGGGCCCTCGCGGCCGCACGGTCCCTCTGCAGCTGACTCTGCTGCAACTGCTGCTGTTGGGCAAACAGTTGCTGCGAGTTCTGGAACTGGTTCTCAGCCTGCTGTCTCTGGTACTCCTGTTGCGTGTTCTGTAGTTGGTGTCTGTACAGAGGACCACTTGACGCTGGAGAGGAAGGCACTGAGGGCAGCTGAGGAGATGGCACGAACGGCCTCGGCTGCTGCTGTTGAGTAGCGACGTAAGGCTGCAGTCTTTGGTTCAAGTTCAGCTCTCCTTTAGTCTGAGGCAAGCTCTGGTACAGCTGGGTATTGTAGGAACCACTTGAGGGGTCGTAGACGAGCTCGGTGGAGTACAGAGGGTTGCTACTGGGAGCGGGCGCGGCGATAGATGTGGCCTTCGTGGGGATGGGTCCAGCAGATGTCGTCGATTGCAGCTGTTGTTGCTGGTTCTCACGGTGGAACTTGGCGAACTCAGCAGCAAAGTCAATCTGACCAGGTCTGGCCGGGCTAGCTGTGGTGATCACAGCCGGAGCGGGAGAAGGCGAGTAGTTTGGCTGAGGGCTGTACTGAATCTGAGGCTTAGCGGTCACTTGAACGAGCTGGGCCTGAACGTAGTCGCAGGGGGTAGAGTCCTGGGCGAAGTTACTTGCAGAGGGCGAGGGGTGATAGCGATGGGCTGAGCTTGGTAGGCAGGCCGCCTAGTAGGCTGCGGACGTTGGACTACTCTCTGTCTGATGTGCTGCAGGGGCTCCTCTTCAACTTCATCTTCATCAGCATCACGGAAATCGTTCTGGAAGAAGGTCGTAGGGGGTCGTGGGGTCGTGGGGCGGGGAGCCGCTACTGGTCGTCTGGGGTAGTTGGGCTCGGGGTCATCCCTCTCTGCGGAATTGGGAGCGGATGGCTCATCGTCTTCTTCCTCGTTGGGTTTGTTGGGGTCGCAGGGGTTGCCGGAGACGTAGGTGAACTCTCGCTTGTTGCCGTCGGGTCGACGTAGCCGTACTTTCCACGGACCACGCAGTCGGTGCCTCGCGTCTCCTCCTTGAAGGATCCGTCGGCTGCCTCGTACCCGAATGTGAAACTACCGTCGTCATTGACCTGGAAAGTTGAAAAGACAGTTTTAAGCAAGAAGTTCTAGAAACGACACTAATTTACAGTCAACATTTATCTTATGCCAACAAGGTTGCTACAAGTGACTGCTGTAATATAATATTGTTTGTCAGTTATTAGTCAAAATTCGAGCTCTCTCTGAAAGAACTTGTGGCTAAATAATTACAGCCGCACAGGCCGATCTTCCGGGTTAAGCCTCGCTTAACATAAGCATAAGTCTGACAACCAGTCTTACCATGGGGTGTCGTATTGCCCAGTTACTGGGTTGTGGTGGTCCGATAGCCAGTCCCTCCATGTAAAATACTGATATCCAGCTGCATCTGGTTCGATTGGAAGCCGACCCCAATATAGTTGGGAAAAGGCAGGCAGATAATGGCTTTGTATCTAACAGGATTTAAATCAGATCTCCTCCATACCTTGTTGTAGTTCCTGATGGTCTGCACGGGCGGCTGCTTGGGTCCCTCCTGCTGCTGCTGCTGCGGCCGCAGCCTGGCGGGCTGGCGCTGCAGGGGCCTGGGCTCGTACTCATCGTCCAGGCGGTCCGAGGCACGGTACAGGCCGTCGTACGAATCCGCTGCTACTAGCACCACCTGGAAACAGTTAGTGAAGTTGTCAGGTTTCGTTTTGTGAACGGATACTTACATGGTGGAATAGTTTAGTTCAAATGGAACTTTTTTAACCGTTTTCAAGAAACGGAGGATTTCAATTCGTCGTAATATTTTTTTTGCGTTAAGGTTTGGTTTGTGCATGGCATTCTACCGTATACACCATATTTAGCCATTTAGCCTTTATTACATTTAATTCAGGGTTCCAGAACTTTGGAAGACGGTAGGATAATCATTAGTCATTTTAATTTGAAATGACGATGTACTCGGATCATTCGTCTATTTATTTTTCAAAATCAATTTCTTAAAGGTCATATACCTCTAGTCGGTAAAAGACCATAGCATAGTACACTTTCCTTGACAAACGATCGCAAAAATTTGATTACAAAAGAAAAAAATTGGCATAATTAACTGACCTGTTGGTCTAGTGGTTAGCCCAGGACAAATGTTTGTGTGATGAGCACGATCATTTGTTCTGTGTCTGGGTGTAGTTTATCTATAAAATTATGTACGTATTTAGAAATATATACGTATGTTTATCAGTTGTCTAGTACCCATAACACAAGCTCTGCTTAGCTTGGGACTAGATGGATTGGGATTATTATATTATTATTATTAATTGTTGTTCCGAAGGATGTCTGACCTGATCTCCAGCGGCGCGGTCGTCAGCCTGCGGTTCGTAGTCGTACTCGTCCTGGATGGGCTGCTGCAGCCTGGGTCTCGGCCGGGCACCTGCTGCCAGGCCCACACTCAGAAGTACACACAGCATCTGGAAGGAAAAGGGAAATGGTTAGGTTCAGTTAGGAAACAGAGAAGAAACATTTAGAGTGGTTCTAATCAAATCAAAATCAAAGATGTTCAGTTCTATTCATAAAGATATCCAGAGCCTATAGCCAAACGGCAAGCGACAATCGTTAACGTTCAGCAGTAGCTAATACATTTTCAACTTTATACCCCATCGCATAAAGTTGAAAATCTAGTAAAGACTGCTGAGCGATAGCGAACAAAACAAACGAAAACGATTAGTAATGTTTGATAGATTTTCAATTTTATGCAATGGGGTATAAGGTTGAAAATGTATTATAGCGACTGCTGAACGTTAGCAAATGTCGCTTGCCATTTGGCTATAGGGCCAGTTCTGAGATAGAAAGCCCTTCATTTGTCTTTCCTGTAACTAAGTTCAAGCTATGGTATCTTCTTTATCTTTATCTTTATCTTTATTATTATTATTACATATAATAAAATCGTAGAGATGTCATTCCTGTACATTGAATATTTTTTTCTTTTTGTATTTTTTTCGAGATAAGGGATCGATTCTGATGCCAGATCAACTTTTATTTTTTTTCGAAATTTTTTATGTTTTTTTGATTTGATATATCTCCGAAACTATTGTAAAGTTGTCGATCAAATTTTCCTCAAATATTCCTAATAATATGCTTCTGTTAATAAGCTACGTATTATTACGCTATTTTTCCTGGGAGATAAGCAATTTCGAATTTTGTTGTTTTTAGATGTTTGTTGATAGTTGGAAGCTAAACCACTGGATATTATTTAGTCAATTTTTCCTCAAATATTCCTTAAACTGCTCTTCAATTAATAGGATATGTATAATTACGCTATTCCCCTTGGGGGATTAGCAATTTTATAATATGTTGCTTTTCAGTCATTATTGACATTTGTACAAGAACCGCTATTTGAAAATCACTGTCAGCGTACTAGCCAGTCCGGTCGGTAACCTGCTTGACTTTCGTGCAAGGGGTCTCTGGATCAAATCTCGCAGTTTTTATTTTTCTCTTTTTGAGTTTTTTTTATTTGTCCTGAGAGTTTTAAATAATTTAAAAAAAATGTGCATACTTTTGTTTCAATATTATTCGCGATTTTAAATAATTACTATCTTTTTTCAATACTTCTCTAGGATTTAAATCTACACCGACTTAAATTGTAGGTAGTAAGTTGGATATTTTTTTAAATTGTAATTGTTTCGAGGTGTGGAATTTTAAAGATTAGAAAAAAATCAGGGTTTCTTTAATTTGTGTTTATTTATGTTTTGAATTGGTGCTCAAACCAGTGCATAGATTCTGTTTTAAACGACGACAAGTTGTACTCATCGAGTCAGATAATTAGTTACTTTTAGGTACGAGTATCACGCGGTATGATAAAGGGAGAAGAGCAATGCTATCGTACGTTCAATTTGCAGCGATACTTTAAATCGACCCAAAAATGATAGTCTAATGTTTAAAATAAACACGGTTCTTTGAAATTAATGTCGCTCAAATAAGGACGTTTCCTATGCAAACTATGTACCTAGATATAACATTATTGATCTAAACTACCTACTGAATCGATCGTCCCAAAATTTAGCATATACGTTGTCAGGAGTATAGACACGGATATAAGGTATCTTACATCCCGAATAACAGAAGAGAGCTGTTTCCGAGAAAAAAAATACGTTCATAGTCCAGATGGGGCCACACGATCCGTATTGTTTCTCAAATTCTAAAATAACGCAAGCGAAGCCGCGGGCAAACACTAGTTTATAATACAAACAACGGCAATAAGCGATATCATAACGTAACTTGTCGTTTTTCGACTTCCCACAGAGAGAAACTCACTAAAACCACTACTGTGGTGTAATTTTTTTCAAACGAGTCCTCCCACCCAGGGCAGGGCAGGGACTAGCCCTGTTATCAGCTGTTAGTTGTTTAGCTGACTAAAATCTTCTGGTATTATTGTATACGTACAATCTGACGTTAGACTTGTATCAGCTGACTAAAATCCACGGTGTCCTTTAATAGTCCTTTACATACCGTTACGGTCACGGTTAGTCCCGCGACGCTGGCAGGACAACACCAGGCGAAATAGATTAAAGACGAGCAGACACATTCAATCAAAACTCACGGTTTAGTCTGTGGTTAAGTTATTTTTTTTTGGTTTTAAATAGATTTATAATCTTGTGAGCTTCCTACAACATTACAAAACAGATCAACTACATTTACCTACAAGGCCGATCTCATACAATCCATCTCCCAAGTTTCGACACCAACTAAACTGAAAACTAAACTAATGTGTGTGTATTTTGTTCTAGACTGTACGGACAGGTGACTAATTGCTTGAATTTTGCGCTCGGATTAATTAACTACTTGAGCAACTTTGTTATTGCAGCTTTCATTGCAGTGTGTTTATATGACAGAAACATATTACATTAAAAAATAATTAGGCTTATGACAAATGTTTCAGCAAAATCAAAATTTTGATTTTGATTTTGCTGAAACATTTGTCATTAATTCAAATTAGGCTGATTTGTAATTTATTCAAATTAGGCTGATTTATCAGCACTTTTTGAAGGTCAAATTTTACATAAGACAGTCCCCCAAAGCTTCGACACTTCCTAGTATTTTGGCTGGGAAGAAGAAGTGGCGGAACAAACTCCCCAGCAACACATCTGTCTGTACGGTAGCATTTAATAAAATCAGCATTATCAGCATGGTATAGCATGTAATGCGGAAAAATGACAAGAGAATGATTATATGATCTAATAATATTATTATCAGCAAAACTCTCCTCTCCCTCCTTTTTTATCGTGGTAAAATCAAATAAGTCGTCCCCGAGGAGTACGGAAGGGACGGTCCGTCAGACTTGTACTGACTAAAATCCACGGTAATCCTTCATAGCCCTTTGCTTTACAGGGTCCCGGTTACCTGAGACAGTCCCTCGACCCTGACAGCTCTTTGAGGCCGTTCTCTGACGATACTATATGACTTGTAATTCGTCCTAAATTCCTAAACTATGTGAAGTGGCTTTGAGTAACTTAAAACGTTCGTGAGTTTCATTCAACCATAAATCCGTATTGATAAAAAATGCTGAAACATTTGACAACAAAGCTCTTTTGAAGCCAAATATTTGTTCAAAAAGCCGTTAACAAATTATATATTATTATAATTACAAATTATAATGTTTCAGTTTTTTTAATGCCATATTTTGTGATAAATTCCAGCTGTAGGGTTACCAAGATGTCGCAAAAATCTGCTATCTATCCATCATAAGAAATTAGATTGTGATTTATGTGAAAAGTTGCAGAAATAATAGTTTTCAACAAAACACAAAATCCTTCCAAAAGTTTCCTTAGGTGACTGCTCAATAGTAACAGCTAAAGACTGAAAACTTTCTGACAAAAAGGTTCAATGATATTTATTTTGCAAGTTGGTTGTTAAAAATACAGTTTTACACGTCATAAGATATTTTTAAAGCTAGATGAGGCCGATGTTTCGTACCTGACTACTCTGAGATGACATCTGAAACAAACTCAGAGGTCGCTGTCTCTTTTAAAGTCCATACATTATACTGACCATACGAAGATCATGCAGGTGTCTGAAATGGTCTTTTATAGAAAGAACCACACAGATTTGAGTGGACCTGTCCAGTCAGGGTAAGCATTTGTCAGTTATCGTGTAGCTCAACTCGTAATTCAATGAGATAGACCCGCGACCCCGGCAGGTTTTGGCCCTCTAAGTTTAATCTTGCGTCAGGTTCAATTCAGCGACTATTAACTCTAAAGGTCAATCATCTTTAACCTTACCTAACACTATAAATATTTACTACACGTCTATAATAACCACACGATGACCCCAGCGTCCCCAGCCCTTCGTTAATGATAATGACCCAAAGTTGAGGTCAGCTCATCGCGGACGTTCAACTCTATTATATAATGCGTACGCGCAGATTATACGTTAACGAGTTTCTGTGGTGAAGATTTTGTGGTGACAATACGATAGTAGAAATTCCTTTTCTCTCTTAATTATTTTTTTCTTAAAAGACAGAAGAATATCTTGAGATATCAAGCAAAGCTGCGCTGGAAAGATGGCCTGGATTACTAATATTGTTTTTTTATTTGAGGGTTAGGGTTCTTTTAGATCAAATACTATTAGTATTTTGCTGCATCACGAAAATCTCATTCTCAGATACCTGCCTAGCCTTTTCCCAACTATATTAGGGTCGGCTTTCAATCGAATCAGATGCAGCTGGATATCAGTATTTTACATAGAGCGACTGCTTAGCGGACTCCCACATCCCAGTAACTGGCCTAACTGGGTAATATGATACCCCATGATAAGACTGGTTGTCAGACTTTTAGAGCTTCTGACTAACAGTAACAACCGTCAAAGATTTATAAATGACAGCCAGGACGAACGGCTTTACGTGCTTTCCGAGGAACGGAGGAAACTCGCTATGACAGAACATCCCATACACAGACCAACCTCGGCAAGCGCTGCTTAACCCGGAAGATCGGCCTGTGCGGCTGTTATTATTTAGCTACGAGCTTCTCAAGCAATGTTCCTCAGATATAGGCAAATATTTTTAATAGGATATCTTTGTAATTAGTCATGTTGAATGGAATATTACTCACACTTTACTATGGTTCAAATCACTATAAATCTTTTGATTTTTTGCATGTAGCACAAGAAAGATAAGGAGCGAATTTTACCAAAAGTTAAACATGTTTAAAATTTTATTTAAGCACAAAATTCAATAGAAATTTGTGCTTAAATAAAATTTTAAACATGTTTAACTTTTGGTAAAAGTCGCCCTTCTAGGGCTTGTAGACACAAAATTTATAAAAAATGCGATTTTCACTTATTCGCAGAGAACACCGGACCAGAGAAGTGGCGTCGAAGTCAAGTAATAAGTAGAGTAACTCGATAACACGTAATTGTACTGACATGATACAATTGTCGTAACTGTGGTTAATTACAAAACTGGCCGCATTCCGACCGACTGCGCGCGCGCCGCTAGGGAGACCGTGACGCAAGGAAAACGTGTCACGTGCACTGTGAAAACTTCGTGAAATTAGTCATTAAAATTATTTTTAAGTAAGAAATATAGTTTTAGATAATATTTTGAATGCTAAATATTTTGAATATTATTATTAATATTAAACAACTTCAAAATAAATTATTATTTAATAAAAAAAATATCGTCTTTTCAAGGCGGCATATAATTTTGCAAACATTTCAGATTTGCTAACCATTATGGGGGCCTTGAAAGGGGTTTCGCGGCCCTCCTTAGACCCCTTATGGGGGGCCGTGGAATTGTCTAATCGGCTAAACCACACCCTGGAAGGAGAAGGGGTATTTATAGTCAGTACAAGTCTGACAGTTAGGACTCATTTCATGATATTACCACGTAAATAAAACCTCTCGTTTTAACATAATCAAAAAACTGATTTTAATAACATTTTACAACATTTAAGTAAAGAAATCGGTTGTCTCTAAAGTCGGTTTACAGTACCCCTTAGCACGAATTTTCACTCTTTTACTTTACAGCGTCTTTCCAGTATTTACAGCGTTAAAAAATGGAACAGCGCCCCTGGTGTGCGAAGCAAGAACTAATTTTTTCATTGAAAATTGTCAATTTCAAATTGTCAAACTTCCAGTTCACTTTACGTCTCAAATACTGAAAATTCGTGCCAAGGGTACTGACGATAGTTGAACGTGACAACGGCATAAGAAAAAATACTGCACTTACGTTGCTATAAACAAACAATTGACACGCCCGCGCCGTTGCTATGGAACGCTACAGAGCTAGGTAACGCCGCATGACAACATCATTTTTCGTGCGTGCAGCCGGCCATCAAATTATAAGACGTTTTCACATCAAAAAAACTGTCGGCCTAATTACAGATTTGCTAAGATTTTGAAAAGCGGTAAAATCATATACAAATTAAACTGACAAAGACCACGCTACGAATTAAACAGACCCAAACATAATTAAGCCTTGGACACTTTAATTAATGAACCAGCGAAATATTTCCATGGTATCCGAAGGACCCAATCACCTGTCACTCACCACAGCTCAATTAAGACGAACTTTATTAGGAAAATCATTAACGTTTCTCACGAATTACCGAAAATAACGCGAAAATTACTTCGAACCGAATAAGGTTTGCTTAATCGAGTTATTTCGGTTCTGTCCTAATTTTTCTTTGAGACGTGCTTATTGCGGTCGCGGGACTTATCGAATTACAGTGACCCTGGAAAAGGGTTATTGAAGGACACCGTGGATTTTAGTCAGTACGAGTCTGAAAGTCTCTCCCGCCCTGCCCTGTGGGTGGGAGGACTCATTTGAATTTACCACGATAAGAAAAAGACGAGCTTATTGTACTGTGGGTAGTAAAAGTAGGAGTTGGAATGGGGAAGGCCGGTCAAAGCTAATTGTAGATGGCGCCACCATAGCTAAGTCTTAATCGGACCAATAACGTAGTACTATTTTGAAGTACCTATAAGATTTGAACCAATGACGATGCTTGGAACAAGCTATGCTAGCGCTATTAGTTCCCCAGTTGCCATCCCCATTGTGGGCCTTTGTTCATTAGTGGGTCAGTTCGAGCAATCATTATAATTCTAATTTTAGCATGCTCCATAACAACTACATTTATATGCTTAAGACAATCATTATAATTATCTAATATCTTTTGTATCTGATTTACAAAGACAGGAACTACCTCACAATGTATAAAGCGTGATTTGAAACGCTTTCAGACAAACGCCCTTTATTCGCAAAGATTAGTCCAATTTCCTTAACACACGCACCCACTGCGGTGAAAGCCTAAAACGTAACAATAAGAATAGGCATTTGTCATTATGACGTCACTTTATCTACATTTTTTCTCTAAATGTCTTTTATAAAGGCTATTACCGAGAAAGTGTCATTGTGTTCTAAGAGACGTCCGCTGTGAATATTTTAATGTCGCGCATTCAGTTCAGATGCAATCTTAATAGGCAAATAATGGCGAGCGATGTGAAAAGTTAATGGTTCTTGTGTACTTTGATTATTATCCAACAGAAAACATGATAACATAATACTATGGTTTTCTTTTCCGATTGTTAAATGGTGGTGTCACACTGGGAGTACAACATTTTATTTAACAGTTTAAGCTACCAAACTGAGGAATGCCAAATCTAATATCTTTAAACGAGCAATTCTTGTATATTTATATATAATCAGGATCTCGGAAACGGCTCCAAGGATTTTCATGAAAGTTGCGGATTATGGGTTTTTCGGCTCAAGGAATCGATTTATCAAGGTCCCAGGTTCGAGAAAAGCTCGGTTACCAAGATATAGACATTTTAAAAACCGAGCGAAGCTCGGTCAACCATATATTAGAAATAAAACAATCAATAACATTTACGAGTGTGGCAAAAAAAAAATGTTGGTTGATACTCAGGTCGGTTAGGAGATTAAAAACTTCTTATGAATACCTATTACCTACATGTAATCCTTGTGAACTTCGTACTCTGTTTAAATACGTTTTCTAAATGGGACATCAATAGGATAGATAAGGCATTCAATTTATAATGTTTATATTTTGATTGCCAGTGTGTTATCCAGTAAATTACTTAACCATAATATTATGTGGGAAGCTTTTAAAATACAAACGTAATGCAATCGACTGCATATAAACAAAGCTTCTTTAGGCAACATGTACTAAATAAATTACCATATTTTATGTTATAATTTAAATTTATTTAATACCAATAAATATTAATGTTACGAAATTAAAATAAGAGTTGATGATTTAATTAATCGATTTCTAATCTTTTAATTATATTGAAATTAAATCACAAATCACACTCGTTGTGTGGCAACCAGCATTTGTGAAGGTGGTTTTACAGTTAATTGCATGCGATCTTAATTAGTTTACGAAAATTTAATTGATTAGGTGAACTTTCGTCTTGTTGTTAAGTGGTTGCAAGCGTTTATGCTGATCACGTAGTCGGAAACTGTGTATATAGCAAAAGACTCGCTTTATTTTATGGGACCTTACTAAACTTAAAAATAGATTCACAATCATTGAACCGTAGTAATAATATGTACAAAGTTGTTTCTGTATACTCTCGATTCATAGAAGACTGAAGAATAGGAACATTTTGTTTACTACATTTTATATAATAGAAAATCTTTCCACATTCCAATTTGGTTAATTTTTTCCATAGACCAATTCGTTAATACGGTTTGATCTAATATAGATACACTGCCATTACCAACAGAATTAATTGTTATTTTTGGATCATTCTCACTAGTTCCACCAACAATTAGTTCCATGGAACTAGTGAGACTTTTTTTTCTCAGTAGTTCCATGGACTTTGATAATGGAACAAATGATACTAATCTTAATTGAACTCGTCTCACTAGTTCCACCGTAGTTGTTCCATGGAACTAGTGAGACTTTTTTTTCTCAGTAGTTCCACTTGTTCAATTATAAAGGACTAATGGAACTTCTGGGAAAAATCAATCTCACTAGTTCCATGGAACAACTACGGTGGAACTAGTGAGACGAGTTCGATTAAGATTAGTATCATTTGTTCCATTATCAAAGTCCATGGAACTACTGAGAAAAAAAAGTCTCACTAGTTCCATGGAACTAATTGATGGTGGAACTAGTGAGAATGATCCTTATTTTTAATATTCATTACGGATGCTCTAATTAATAAAAAAAAATTATTCACTTTAGTTAAAAAGTCATGGCTAAAAATACTTGTATAATTTTTGAAATTGGATTTTAAAAAAACATTTTTTTACTAGTTACATTCAATAAACATCAATAGATTTATAGTATGACAATATCACTTTGTGATTAAATGTGAATGTGTTAATGACTCACAGAACGCAGCTTGTATAAAATGTTACACCACAGTGAGTTCAGACCTTAGACATGGCGCTCGCAAGGATAACCAGTACTACTGGTTGAACCTAAGATTATGTGGGAATACATATTTTAACGCCGGGTACTATGCGACAAGGTTGTATACATGGTATGAGTCGGAGGAATTCTATTGTTTTTACTTTTCTGAAAAAAATAATTAATCACGAAATTCTTATCAAGATTAGAGGTTCTTCTTTCGTGTAAAAAGGATTTAATTGTGGTAGGTACCGTATACAGCAAGTTTTAAACGGTTTTTTGATGTAATGTTACAAGTTTCAAAGTGTCTATGAACAAAACTCTGAAATGGACAAAGGATATTTTCAAAGATGGATAAAAAACATTTTTTTCAAAAGCTGAACTATGAACTCAGAAAATCCTATGAAAACGAAAGTGTGAAAAACGTTTGATGAGAATGAATAACGGGTCAGACTATAATTCGCTTTTATTACAACGAAATTAAGCTCTTCGTAACCGACTCACGTCGAATCCGCATCAATATGCATGTCCTCTATTATTCACCAATTAATCTTCCTACATGACAAATTATAGAGCTTAAAGTAGATTTCTACTGAAAACTAGATATTTTTCATGACATTTAAATACCTACATGCCATCATGAACTCCTTTTGGGACACTCAATCAGGCCAAAGTAGGCCTATAAGGCCCACAGTTCATTGTGCAAAGATTAAGTAATAAAAATTGACACATACCAGTAACTTGTACTAAGGTTGAGCGTGCGCACCCCCCAGGGTATAATAAAACCTAGCCATGTTTAGAAAAGCGGACCACATTTGAATGTATATAATGTAATACATACAATGAAGTTACTTAATGTAGCGAAAGTGTGGTACGCGGGTGTAATAATAAATAGAACTACTTGCATAAATAGTTACGATTGTTGAAGTGGAAAAAATGTGGGTAGTTATAATGTGCTACGTACTCGTACTTGTGATAGCTATTTAGATTAAAATAATATCGCCACAAAAGGGCCACAAGTCGAGGCCATTTATTATTTTAGCAGCTATATGTAGATACGATCAAACGGCATGTAGTCTACTAATCGATTTTGTAATTGTAGGTATATAACACATGAGGGTGTCTCAGATTTAGAAGAATTTTGTAATCAGAGACACAAAACTTACTATTTGTAGAGAGGTGGATCGAAATGGACTGGCTGACTTTTATTGAGTAAAAGTCCATCATATTCCTTCGGTAGCCCTCTGCGTTTCAGGGCCAAGATATCCTCTCGCAATGCCGTAGAAATGTAATCTAGTCTAAACAAATACTAAGCCGTACAGCGAATCAAATCCACGATCCTAACCGCAACAAATCAATTACAGAACCACTCTACCATAGTCTAGCCGGCTTTTTACTCACTTACTTACCAAGCACATCCAATGCCCTTTAACTTAACTATAGCTTGATTAACTTGACGCAGTAAACACACAGATTAACGTACATAAATCATGTTATCTGATACATTCATATTAAGGGCATGTCATCGATGCGTCGCGCGTTGGCGCTTAGAAAGGAACGTGTGTATCGTCCTTTATAATGTTGTGCAACTATACGTACTTAGGTAGTACATTGTTCACAATGTCTTGTCAAATGTTATCCCATAAACACTTAATAAGGTCATCACGATGAAGATCCGAAACAACTACTTGTGGATCATATAAATATTTGTTCCGTACGGGAATAGAACCCGCCTAGGTAATAAAAAACCTGTGTTGTGTATTAACCCGAATCCCTAAATAAGAAAACAAGATAGAGAGACTAAGTTATTGTAAGATAGCCCGGAATCCCACCGGGGTAAGAAATGAAAGAGATTGAAAGAAAGAAAGAACAAGTATGCGGAATAAAAGTGCGAGAGGAATAATTGATAGAACTAGAATGAAAAAGTAAACCAGATAGCATAGGCTATGACGTTATCGCTATCTGTAAAAAAAAAAAAAACGAACCCGCCGTGACACGTTGCACAGCAGTCCAATCGCTCAGCCACTGCGCTAATGAATTGTGCTGGTAAAGCGGGTAGGTCACTATCCCCAAAGAAAGCCCTACGGTTTTTGTCAGGTTGAGGGCAATATTCTTATCTAGACATGGCGTTTAATAGTGGACTTATTTGAAAAGCGAAATACCTCTGAACAAAGAGATTTAAAAAAACCTATAGAGCGGGCATTGGGAAAATTGACACACAAAATTGTTGATGCCGTGCGTCAGTAGCGCTATCTAAGCGTTGTATAGCAACGCGACTACCAGACTGAGGGACTTTTTACCTATTGGTAAAAAGTTTTAGATCACTTTCTTCGTGATGTCCCGTCTATTGCTCGTATGTAGTTTAATGTATTTGCCTCTGAATAACTCAAATTAATAACTTCAGGGAAAATAGTCTATGACACAGTGATTCCATTCCTTTTTCCAATTTTGTCTGAAAGTGCAAAAAAATGCAATTTCTGTAAATAAACCGAACAATAAATCAACAGCGGGCGTGACTAATAACTTGATTTTATTTATTTACATAAAATGGCTGTCGACCTCCAAGAAACTGGTTTTAAATAAACAAATGTTTTTTTTCTTTATTTACTATCTAGAATTAAGTTCACATTTTCACAACTCGTAAATCTGCTTACTTTTATTTCTATCTAGGTCAATTAATAGAGGGACTTTTTCAGTAGAATATCTACTGAAATGTGTTAGATTACAGGATAAAAAGAGATAATTAGGGAGGTTGAAATGGGTTATCAACTTGCTTTATGTATTGCTCTATGAATTCAATACACAAAACCATTCAATTGAGTTTACTAACTAGTACTGGCCCACGTGGTAGATTATGGCACATTTCCTCTCATAGAAAGGAGGCCTATATCCGAGCAGTTGGAAAATTATAGGCTGATGATGATGATGATGATGATGATGACTTTACAAATGTTTAGTTAAGGACCAATTCTTTCTCGAGTAATGATAAATGAACATCTGCAGCCTCGAACTTCTCAAGATCCCTTTTCACAAAGATTTTCAGTCCAGTTCATTCTATTAAAGGGTTATGTGGATCGCTCGTCGATAGTTTTGACTTGACAGTGCATAATTATCACAAAAAGCAGTACAGAGTTTGAGTCCAGTCTTAGACAACTACTTACGTGTCATTTGAAATCCAATTCCATTTTATTTAGATTACTCAACACTTACCCATGATATATTTCACATCGAAACAGAGAAAGCCATAAAGCATAAAATTCACCTACACAGTCACTGCCAAAAAGGGCTATCATCTAACAAAATCTTGGAGACCGCTCCAATTTCATCACCTCACTTACATTACTACCAAGACTAAGTTCGACAAGTCGTGACCGTGGGTTACTTAACAAGTAATTATGTGTTTGGAACTCGAACCGGCACGAGTCACGAGACTGTCAGTGTCGCCAGTTCCCCACTGAGTCATTCATACAAGTTGTTATCTTCTGTCGATTTCTGGCGCCCTGGTATTTTTGATGAAAGGAGAGCTCAGTAGGTGTTTAGAAAGGTGATAAGTTCTGTTGGAAATCGCCATTCTAATCACCACACAGCAATAATTTCGGAAACCAGTAAATATGAAACAATGATTTAAAAAAAGGTACTTTTTAAGCGGAACGTGCGCCGTGGTATAGGAAAACCAGAATCAAGAATAATTATTTCCTTTTAGTCATAAATATACTTGACACTGCGGCACTTTCCTATGTGTTTTTCCAGTTCACGGACACTGTTAAATAAGGTGTGACCAGAAACTAAATGGTAGACTGCTGCACTGGAGTTTGAAATTATGACTAATGGAGGGCAAATCATGAAATCACTCAGATTCTATTACAAGGTATTTATAATTACACACACGTACTTAATTTATGTGTCGTAAATATACTACCTATAAATATAAATATACTACCTCCTCTTTGAATTATCATCATCGTCATGTCCAAGTCAACTTATAAATCATTTTCAATTTATTGGGCCATAGAAGTGTGGAATGGGATTGCCCACATTCTCTTGTCCCATTTCACTATTTTTTCAGCGTGGTAAAATCATCAAAAATGAGACCTCCCACCCCGGGCAGGGCAGGAGGGACTGTCAGACTTGTACTGACTAAAATCCACAGTATCCTTAAGTAGCTCTTTATGTTCCGGGGTCACGGTAATGAGATAGGGATCGGCGCAAGAACATAATTAAATAATAGTTTATCTCCTCAAATTCGATGTAACGTTACTCTTATAATAGTCGATCTTTTCATTTGACATATACTACAAAAAGGTTCATAAACTTAGACCAGAATATCATAATAAGATTATCTGTTTAGCCAGTGTGGAATCCAACTCGTATAACACATGCTAACCAGAGCATGCATGATATAAAGCTCTTTATAATGTACTAATTACTCTTAACTCCGCTTTGATCTGGACGTTAGAACAGCTGAATGTAGTAATTACTTGCTTATAATGTTTTGTAATGTCGAGGAAATAGAAATTATGGACGTTATGTGGATTTGGATAGTGAAAAATACTAGTTCCAGTTTTGTATGTAACTTCTTTCGCTTATTTGGAAGTGATTTCGAGAAATGTAAAGGAAGTGTGTTAATGGAAGTGGAACTGGATTTGTCAATTCAAATATGTGTTCGCGGTGCTAAAGCACAGAATATATAATAGTACCGCTAAAGTGAGATGGTAGTCAAGTGATAGCAGCTTTTGCCATAATTTACGACTACCGTAAATCTCGTTGGTATTTTTTTTTTCTTGTATCACTGTTAGCCTAAATTTACGCATCGGGACTGAATGTTTCGGATGCTGTACAAGTGATTTAAGGAGGCATCTTTCCTAAATTATATAAATTGATCATAGTCACATTTTAAAGTGAGCGCTGTTCTCAAAATCTTATGGGTCTTGAGGTCTTAGACAAGTGGCAATATTATTTGACTTTTAACAGGATGGACTTTGGACGATCAATAGTTTACATATATTATGTAGTTTTCATAGAATTTGGAGTTATTATAAGAGTTTTATGGCCTCTGATATGTTAGCCCAGGTAAATATTGCTGTAGCGATGCTAAGCTGTTTCACTATGAGGTATTTTCCTGTACCTTAAGTTTGTGGAAAAGGGAATTAGATCTAATGCGCAGGCATGTTGCTAAAAGCAAACATGACAAGACACATTACAAAATGTTTTCTCATTTAAAGTAAAAATTCAACGACACTAGTTGTCACGAACAGTGTGACATAACACCAAACAATATGTCATAATTCATTTTTGCGTATATTTACAAGAATAAAGAGCAAGTTTTAAAAACTGGGGCGAATGTAATGTAATGTGTAATGTCATGATGTAATGTGTTTATTAATGCTAAATGTAACTTCGAGACTCATTTAATGGTTGGGTGCCGATAGTTATTGCAGCTTTTATTTTTTTTTTTGTTCAGTAGGCAGAATTTAATCGTTTTAGTGTATTGAGAAAGATATTGTGTCTTTTAAGAAAGTAGGTTTTACATTATAACTATAAGTTATGAATACTGTTAAATTTATGGCTCAATGAACTGGTATCATTTCCTCAAATTATGAAATAATCGTCATTTAATTGATCGGTGATTTGAAGAAGGTGGCTGGCAGTGTATTGATGCGGACTGCCCAGGTCCTGGATGGTTGGTGGAGAGGGTTCTTTGGGGAGGCTTAACGCCAAACTGAAGAGATAATAATACGTAATAATTATGCTGTATGTTTCTGACCCAAAACTTTTCAATGTTTTTCTGCTTATCTACGTGGAAAAAATGAGCGTGTTTTCTGTTTTCTAATTCGGGACCAGTATTCATTGCTTGCACTTGAACTAGCGGTCAAACGCGAATCTATCACTGAAATAAAAATAAAAATGTCTGAGAAAAGACAATGATACTTATTTAGCCACAGGAAAACAATATAAAACAAAAGATGATTAAAAAAAGTAGCAAACTAATTACTAAACATATAACCACATTAGGATATCCTTAACAGTACCTATCTATAAAGGCAACATTCCTACAGAGATCACACAGAGATATAATAAAGATAGATACAAACAAATAAAATATAAGAATGCTACAACAAAAAGTCTTCCTAAACAAAATACTTGCCGCTCTAGTAATTATCTGGCCAAGGTTGGGGTTTGAGGCTAGTTCAGCGGTTAGCCAGGCTCAAATTATAATCTAGATTGTTTTAGTGAACATGATTATCTAATTATTTCATTTAATTCTAGCCTTTTTTACATAATTATATCAATTTGGAAAAACACGGCCGTGAAAATAATAATAATAAAAATATTCCACAACTATCACACAACACCATCTAGTCCCAAGCTAAGCAGAGCTTGTGTTATGGGTACTAGACAACTGATAAACATAAGTACTTAAATATTTCTAAATACATACATATTATAGATAAATTACACCCAGACACAGAACAAATGATCGTGCTCATCACATAAACATTTGTCCTGGGTGGGAATCGAACCCACGACCTCCGGCATAGCAGTCAGGGTCACTAACCACTAGACCAACAGGCCAGTCAAACTGATTATTCCTAATTATTTTGGAATAGTAATTTTTTGGCTTTTCTTTATCGGACAAACTTGCTTATTTATACTCACTTGTTATTTTGTGCCCCTGGTTTAGTGAAGCCATGGTTACGGATTAATTTCTAATCTTAAAACTATATGTGTGATTAGGCACAGTATCTGAGCAATCGAGCCTTCAATAGTGTATCAAAAGTTCGATCCCTGTACGGAACAAATATTTGTATGACATACAAGTAGTTACTTCTTGTGTGGGTGTTTGTGTATGTGTGTTTCTATGTTAGTAAGGTGTCTAGGCAGGAGCCAAATATATGCCAATAATACAATCAAAGGATGGACTTTTAGGCAGTAACACTCTGACAGAATTCCACTGCTCCCAAGGCAAAAGGATTATTTGTTTTACCACCCCATAAAAAAGCTACGTGCAAATACCATCTCTAAGTACCTCATATGGGATGTTGTCAATATTCATTCATATTTCAGCAATATGGCGTCACAGCCTCACACAGGTAATTTGCAGTGTCGACAGGCGACCTATGCCTGCGCAAACGCAACACATGGAAGGTACAAACGACAAATAAATAGACGTAATCAAATGACAATTTCTGATACTTTCGACACTCTCTGCAGACTGTTGCATGTTGATGTTCATTAAAAGAATTGGAGGTGTAATTTTAAACTTTTTTCCTCTTTTTGTGTGTCATTTTTGTCTACATTTCGAGTGTGAATCTTGCAACAGTATGACACTCCTAAGTCCAATGAGTATTGAGTTAAATTCAGCTGTTACTGAAAAAAGAATTTGCGAATACTTATCTACAACACTAATTCTTTCATAGATATTTACAAAAGCGCACTTTTACGAGTAACACACAAGAAATTGATAAATCCTTAAGTTATAACATTTTTTTTGTTGTCTCAATTAAGACTGTGTCGTGGTTGTGTTTACAAATATTTAAATTCTCATTCACTAACAGCAAGACTTGAAACAACTTCTTGTATGTCATCTAAATATCTGTTCTGTGTAGGAACTGAATCCTCGACACGTCGCTCAGCATTCGATAGCTCAGCCACTGCACCTTTCATGTCGTCGATAATCGCCAAGGTAAACGAAAGTTAAGGGGATAGGTCAGTAAAAATACGGTTTTTATTTTTTACTTTTCTTCATACAAATCTGGACTACAGATCTTACAACTTGGAATATAGTTATTGACTATATGATCTAAATTCTCACAAAGTTGAAAACACGATTCAATTAAATTTTCTCGATACAAAAAAAATGCAAAGTTCGGTCTATCTAATTTATTTTTTGGACTTTATGGAATAACTAATATGAGTTATTGAAAGGATGTTGTTTTAAATTGTATAAAATACTAGTGTCTAAATTCTGTAAAGACATTTTTTCAATTAATAACAATTTTAATTCATAAAAAGACGCCAATATGTTTGGGCACATACGCCGTTTTATTCTGAGCACACATCCACTATCGTCCTCTCATCTTTTGCCTTTTAAAAGTAGTGTCATCACTTTCGTTCCTTGACGAATCAGTCAGCCAGCGTGGCTCTTACAGGCTAGACCTGTGACACTTTTTTCAGATCGCGGCTGTCAGATTTTCGTAATAATAAAATTGGCACGGATAAAAAGATCGAGAAAATAAAGACGAATGATACGTAGGCTTATAGATTATTCAAAACTATGTTCCGCTGTGTTCAATGGGACGTGATTAAACGGAGATGACTGTAAATAAGTCACGTAAACTTTCTATTTTAAATAACACATTATTTTGATGAATAAATAAAGAATAAAATAAACCAAACTTACTGAAAATCAACGCAGGAAATTCCTGACGACCCCTACTGAGCAAACAAGGGAAATGTTAGAATACGTATGATTCTATAAATTACAAATTGTTCCTATCAATATAATAAATTACTCACAGTGATATTATATCAATGCTATCGTGATATCGTACTATTGTTGTCGGATGGTTCCTCTGTGTCCATCCTCCTCCCATCTAATCTTTATGCATCTAAATACCATTTCACATGAACTAGTGATAAATGCATTGATTTGCAGTCAACATTTTGAGATAATATGTAACTGAAAATAACTTCTAATCGTATCAAATTGCTATATAGGATAAGAAGCACTTCACTTTTATTATTATTTATTTAGTTTCGTCACAGATTTATAACAATTTCTAAGAAACAGGATTAAAATAAATTAAATGAAAACTGCTGTTGTCATTTTGAATACTTCAAAATTACTTGTCAACTACAAATAAGGCATAGCACCCACCACCCTGTTTAAATATCGCCTATGATGAAAAATCGGTGGTCATTGCTGTCTCACCGCGTGTTCGGTACAAGTTGCTTCTCGCTCTATTTATTGCTTTGGAGTAAAAAAAGATCAGTACTGGGTTCATGCTTTTGGAGTCGATAGATAATATCTCTAAGGGTTTCATTTATCCGGGCACGCCGCAATTGCGGCGGTAAGACCCCTCTTTGAGGAGTGGCTGGAGAGAAGTCATGGCGTCCTGACCTCCGCTCACCGCTTGACGCAGGTACTCACCGGACACGGAAGTTTCGGGAGGTACCTATGTCTGATGCGAAAGGAGGAAACGCCTGGGTGTCACCACTGCGAAGATCGCCCGGAGGACACGGTGGAGCATACGGTGCAAGCTGTCCAGCTTGGGCAGAGCACCGACGTGTCCTCACGGTTGCGATAGGCGGAGACCTCTCGCGCACAGAAGAAGGAAGCAGGCCTCCTTCTGCGAAACAGTAATGCTCGCGAAGGAGGAGGCGGGCCGCGAGCCAGAGAGGACAGTGTCCTCCCTCCGCCCCACCCGCGGTGGTGAAGCCCACGGCGACGGACGTCGCTAGACGATCTCCGGCCACCGTAGGCGCGGGTATGCGGGCAGCGAGTAAAGGGCAACTCGCTGCCCGACCATGGACCATGCCCCGGTCGACGGCGCGTTGTGTCCCACGCGCGCATCAAAGAACGTCAGCATAATGACGGGGCCCCCCTCTCAGACGGCCAAATCCTGCCGGGGTCGCAGGATTATTTCCTTACCGTGACCCCGGAACAGAAAGGGCTATTGAAGGACAGCGTCGATTTATCAGAAAAGTGATTATTACAACATTGTCCCAAAAAAATACTGTAGATAAGATAGTATAGAATGATGATTTAATTATAAAGAGGTGACATCAAATTGTTCTAGTGTTTGTCATTACATCAAAATGCATCAAAAATTAGTACGAACACCAGATGGTGGAGGACAGGGTGTCAAGCACCCTTAGCTTTCCACTCTCGAACATATAAAGATATCACGCAACCAGCTTTGTGACCGCACGTTAATAAAAGGAGCGTGTGTTTGGGGCTTTTTTTAGAGTGCTAAAATAATCGAATGAGTACTCCCGCACGGCGGGAGGGACTGTCAGACTCGGAATACTTACTAAAATCTATGTCTTTCAATAGCCCTTTACGTTCTGGGGTCATGGTATTCGCTAGCCCACGACCCAGGTAGGCCCTCTAAAAGAGAGCCCCGTCATTGCCATTGTGCTGACACTCTTTCAGGCGCGCGTGGAACACAAAACACATGCCCTTGCCCGTGCGCGCGTGTGTTTGGGGCTTAACGATAATGGGTATTGTCACTTTCGTAAGGTATGCCAATTATCATTCATTTTCTACCAAAATAGTAGTTTTGTTCGTAATCTCGGGACATCAAAATGTTATAAAATAAATTTAAGACTGTGAATGATAAAAATATTCACAAAATATTAATCCACATCAATAAAGATTTCTATCATTTTGTTTTAGTAAATGTTTCGATATCCTTATATCAAAATATTTCTTCTAGAGTAATACATGTATTTTGCGTAAGGGGAACACTTTATGAAATGTCGAAGTTGACGAAATGAAATTCATAAAACTTTGGATTGCGTTAATTTTGCGATACGGGCGCCTGCTGGTGGCGGTGCGTGGCAACTTTTCCGACTCATCAAACGATGCTTTCGCTTGACCATACGCCGTTAACAAGAAGTAATGATAAATGATCTTTATTCAGTAAATTGGTTTTGGCAAACTCTTTTACATGCCAAAAGACACTATTTTACACTAGATGAGGCCGGTGTTTCGTACCTGACTACTCTGAGAAGAAACATCCGAAACAAACTCAGAGGTCACAGTCTCTTTTAAAGTCCAGACAATTTTTATTGGTCAAATGTATGAGAATCATGCTGGTAGGTAAAAATCAACACTATTAGGTAAATTAAATACACAGCAAGATTACGCCAATCCGAATTGAAAAGTCAGCAAAAGAGAACGGCTGTCCTAACCACGGACAAACCAGCTTCAAACAAACGAAGTCATTCAAACAAACAATGACAATCAGTCTTACAGCCCCTAATTAGTAACAGACAACTGTCTAATTAGTATCGGAAGTAGTTCAGGGCACTTAACATAGTTCCAACTAATGCTGAGTGTACACGATCAAGCCATTACTGACACGATTACTGCCGTTTGATTCATTGACAGTAAATGTGCACGATTGTTGAAATTACACCGTTTAACGTAAAGTTGGTTGTGTAGGTCGGATTTCATAGTGTGAAGTTTTTTTTTTTCATTATTTGGGACTTTTAATATTATTATTTATTTCAACTTTTTGCGCCACTTAAAAAACGTGTGCAGCGGCGCGCGGTCTAAATGCCTTCTAGTTTTAAGACCAAATAAATATCGAAATTTTTCACAATTTTCCTATTCACACTACTCTTTTCTTATTAATTTCTTTTCAAGAATACGGTTACATCGAGCTTCATTGGCCTCGGCGCTTTTCTGGTGGTTGCCACTGTTGATTCTGGCTTTCAGGAGTTGCCCACTGCAACTCCTGAAAGCTTGGGAATAGTATGGATAGGTTTGTTCCAAAAAAAAAGACACCATCAAGTTCTAAATCCAAGCAACATTTTGTTCGATCCGAATCCTTTAATAAAACTCAAGGAACAGCAGCTTCCAGCGAGTCTCTGGTTCTATTTTTAAATGAGTCCTCTCACCCAGACCAGGACAGGACTTGTACTGACTGAAATCTACGGTGTTCTTCAATAGCCCTTAACGTTCGAATTATTCCCGATGAATCCCACTTTTGGATCCCATTTTGAATTCCCGTTGAATCCCACTTTTTGACAACATGAGTACATATCAGAAGAAAACTGTTACCGTTATTTTACTGATGTATTCTGAGTAACTAACTTATAAATGTTTTCTAAAAAAAAGTTACACAAGATCCGGCCACCATAGGCTTTCCATGGACCGGTCACCAGTGTGTGTAAAAAGATGGCAGAGACACATTCTGAGAATTTGTTTCAGTCTTTTCTTAAAAACTGATAGAATGTCACTAACCAGCAAAAGTACCAGGCTAGTATGTATACTATGTTCCGGGGTCACGCTTACTCGTTAGTCCCGCGATCCCGGCAGGCTTTGACCCTGTAAGTCCGTCATTGTGCGTGTGGAACACGACGCACCGTCGATCCGAGCAAGATTATGACTTATGGGTCTCTTTTCAAGGTATGAAACACCAGCCCCATCTAATTACACACATTCGCATGTCGATTCGCTTTTTGAGTTGAAATTCGAAGTCCATCTTGTAACAATGATCCAAACCACATTTTTTCCCCAATCCAGTTACGCCGCACCAGATGGCCACCAAGCATGTCATACCATCACATAATGCTCGCAACTCATTGCTTATGCACGATAGACTACATAATCTCATTAACGTCACGCAAGTTACACCCGAATGAAAGGTAGCATAAGATTGAGGCACATTTCTTCAGTAATCTTTCAGATTTATGTAAAGAGATTAAGCAACATTCGATGAGCGATTTTTTGTTGAAACATTAACCTTCTCTAGGAATTTCTCCTTGTATCGTGGGTGCGTTTACAAACAAAGAAACTCACATACACAATCACCCAGACCTGGAACAACAACCTACAGGTCATACAAATATTTGTTCCGTGCGGGGCTCGAACCGCGACCCGCTGCGCAGCAGTCCATCACTCAACAACTGCTCCAACCGTGCTGTCATCATTGGACTGTTCATCGACAGGACAAATCATTTATGTCCGTTTCATCGACAGGCTATTTCAACCACAAACTGTTTGCCGACAGGGAGATTTATTTATTACTATGGCACAAATGATCGGACTAAATTTAACTTTAGACTGCTATTATGGTTTGTCTAAACAGGTAACATGGAACGTAAGTAAAGACGTAGAGCAATTATAGGAAGACCGTGGATTTTCCACCTAAATAAGGCTGCTATTGAGATGCTGGGGTCGCGAGACTATCTAAACAGGACACCACCTGGTGGGCCTGAAACGCAAAAGGATGCCGTAGAAACAGGGTGGACTTTAGTGAGTATACAAATCTGATAGTTTCCACTATAACTAAGCTGGGTTTCATGATTTTCCACCACAAAAAAAAGAAAAGTGCTGCCTTTGAGAAAGACACTTTTAGGTCCATTTTTCATACAGTAGTTTTCACCCCTTTCACCCCTTTAGAGGACGATTTTCACAAAATCTCGTATTTTTGCCCGCCTAAATGGTAGACTGCAACTATTGTCCAAAATCCATGTTTCTACGTTTAGCGATTTCGGCTGTAAGCGAGTCTTACGACCATACCCTGTTCTTTTAAATATATAGATAATTATGTATTCATATGAATAACACTGTATCCGTCTCTAAAATCGAACCCAGAACCTCAAACTCAGTAGCGCAGACCACCGCAACGAAGACAATAGTCATTGGTTATGTACAACACGCCACATAACACGTGTGGTGACCGCTATGTACGTGTTAAGTACACTATTATGTATGTAATGCTCTGTTATAGCGGTTCTTAGAATATTAATTTAAGTAAGGAATGTTGTTTTTGAGTACCTAATTTATCTCGTACCGAAATGGAAATGGCGGAAGTAGGTAACAAAGATAAAGCTGCTTACACAAAGAGAAAAACTCGATAAACAGATAAAAGCCCTTTTTTAAAAACCCTGAGGTCACATAGGTCAATTGTGTGTGCATTTGAAAGCAGTATGAACTTCAAATCAAACTAATATTATGATGGGGTTTTTTTAACTTTGTAAAATCATCAATTGAGTCCTCCAACCCCGGGCAGGGCGGGAGGGACTGTCAGACTTTTACTGACTAAAATCCACGGTGTCCTTCAATAGCCCTTTCTGTTCCGGGGTCACGGTAAGGAAATAATCCCGCGACCCCGGCAGGCTTTGGCCCTCTGAGAGGGGGGCACCGTCAGTGTGCTGACGCTCTTTGAGGCGCGCGTGGGACACAACGCGCCGACGACCCAGGCATAATATATTATGATGGGGTAAAAATCGGTTTCATTGTAGAGGGTCATCTCTGGAAGTACTGAACTGGGTTTCACTAATAGAAAAGCGAAGCGGCATTATGCCATTATTAAATAGAAGGGGTACGAAATAAGTGGGCGAAGCCACTGGCAAAAGTAAGTTTCGTGTATTATGTTTTTATTTGTTGTGTGCTTTTGACCTAAAATTCAGCTACGCGATCCATGAAATCATTTTAATCACAAGTTACCCAAAACAACTTTATAATATAGAAACAAAATCTCTCACTTATATCAATCAACTATTTTTTCTGAGAATCGAACCCCATCACACTATGTCCCATTGATACCACTGAGCTATCTAAGTTTCCTATTCTAAAACATGACAAGTCAATAAGCTAGATCACTGTCGCTTTCACTATACGTCCGGCGCTGCGCCTGTGCCGCATCGCGCATGCGCACCGTGACTTAGAAAGCCAACGGTTTCACTGACCGATGGACGTCCATGGGTAATGGACGATGGTCTATGGGCGATGCACGATGGTCCATAATGACCATAGACTAAGCGTACTATATCTTGACATTGAATAGAATTACTTACATAAGAGCTGGTTAATATGGCTTAAGCACTGAGCAGTCTTTGAATTAAAGATTTCGAGGATTAATTAAAGATTAGATATCCGTGAGTGGGATTAATAATAATAATAATATACCACAACTATCAACGCCATCTATCTCTTATAAAATTACCTAGTAAATTAATAAGAAACATTTTTTTTAATTGGAGCTTTCAAAGCTCGAAACGACTTCCTTACGTTCTAGAAACATGTACTACTGTACTGACTGGCCTGTTGGTCTAGTGGTTAGTGACCCTGACTGCTATGCCGGAGGTCGTGGGTTCGATTCCCACCCAGGACAAATGTTTGGGTGATGAGCACGATCATTTGTTCTGTGTCTGGGTGTAATTTATCTATAATATGTATGTTTTTAGAAATATATAAGTATGTTAATCAGTTGTCTAGTACCCATAACACAAGCTCTGCTAAGCTTGGGACTAGATGGCGTTGTGTGATAGTTGTTCAAAGTTGTTCAAAGAGTATTTTACTATGTAAGTACTTCTAAATAACTTATTATTTCCACAGAGGTCAAAAATCTTAATAATACTGACAGCAAAAAGGTCCGCCCAAACATATCAATCAAAGTTGTATCAAGTACAGCCCCGGGGCAAACACTACATTGTTTCAATGTTTTTCTTACAAAACAGCATCGGTTTACGACATCCCACAATCGAAGAAATTGTTATTAATGAATGAGCGTGTATTTCACAAGTCTATCGTAACTATAATAGGTATTCTAAGACGGAATCGATTCTCGATAATCGGTATAAGAATCGATATTGTGAAATTAGTTTAGAATAATATCGATTCGGTTAAGCTGTCATGTCTAGTCGCTGTCATGTTTAGTTAGCATGTTTTTGAGCTGCCATGAATATAATTCAATCTAAAGTTTTATCTAGTTTGTTTAGCAGTCAAATTATAAATAAAAGTTTGACTATTAAATTGAACGACTTTTAAGAATTGATTGGCTCTTTTTGAATGTACTTTATTTTAGACAGACAATTGATTTGTTATAGTTTAGTAATTAACTACATATTCAATTGGTGTGTAATAAAGTTTAAACACAATAAAAGTAGGCTATCTACACAGAAAACTTAATTGATTGACATTAATTCGATTGTATAAATCTGAGCAATAGAAAAACTCGACCGCGAGTAGGAATTAGGTACAGTCACGAGCAATAGTATGTATACACTAAGCAGTATTCAAAAGCGATGTTCTGCTACCATATTGATTAAATTTTTGCATTTTCATAAGACTTTTATTTTGGAAACCATACTATTACGAAATAGGTCTTATTTCAAAGTAGAACCAATCAGTATTTCACGAGTAAATTGCGTTTGAATTTTGTTAAGTGTATACATGTTATTGCTCCAGCCAATGCGACCTCCGGATTCGACGAAGAATTCGACGCTTGTAGGAAGACGTCGGTGTCGGTGCCTTAGCTGGAAAGATCGTTGGATGAAACCGGAGGACGCAGATACAAATCCTGCTTACGGTCGAGTTTTCTTTCCACAATTTTGAAGATAATCGTAACAATAAAGATAAATACAATCTGCTATTTCCTCCTTTGTATTAGCACAGGTATTAGTCATACTATGCATATAGTCTCTATGGTAAAGACCTTTATTTATTTTAAACCAGTACCTAATAGTTTTTGATATGATATCTACCTTTGTTGAAAGGTCAAAGTCAATCTAGATAGACGAGATGACTTCAACACTTCAAAAAGATCTAGAACTGAATCTAACTAATGTCATAAACGACGAAAAGATTATTTTGTTTTCTTTTTTTTTTTTTTTTTTCCACAACTATCTCACAACGCCGTCTAGTCCCAAGCTAAGCAGAGCTTGTGTTATGGGTACTAGACAACTGATGAACATACATATATACATATATATTTCTAAATACATATATATTATAGATAAATTACACCCAGACACAGAACAAATGATCATGCTCATCACACAAACATTTGTCCTGGGTGGGAATCGAACCAACGACCCCTGGAACAGCAGTCAACTAACAACTAAACACTAAACCAACGGGCCAGTCAAAAGTTTATTTCGTCTTAATGTCTAAATTGCTGCAGCGATTTTGATGACTATCGGAACAGGCATAGATAGGATGTTAGAGATATTTAGAAGTCGCAGACCAAATCTTGTGGTTTCATAATTTTAAAACGAGCAAACATAATTCTGTATCATTTGCATACAATAAGAACAACTAAGGTGTTTTTAGATCGCTATCTAAAAAAAATACATGAGTTTTGTATGATGTATAGACTTCCTTGTATGATAGCAATGATTTATAGATGCGAAGTGGCATTTGCTAAATGCTAAGAATTTTTAGCGGCAAAAAAGAACCAACAGTTAATGGTTTCTCAACGTGATGTACTGGCAACTAACGTTGTTTTTAATAATTATAGTATCATATTCTCAACATAAAATTCTAATTTTAATGATAATTTGTATAGCGGTAGTAAGTTTCTTCGTTGCGTTTTTACGCCTAAACCCCTTCATACACTAGGTGATGCAAGTCTCCGATATCATACGACTTTGGTATCCTGGTGATTATTGCAATATAAATCCATAGAGGTTTGTAAACAGGCACGTGTCAATGGATGTCGAAGTCGTAAGGTATCGGAAAGTTGCATCGCCTAGTGTACGAAGGGGCTTTTGAGAAACAATTTTGACACAGAAACAAATTCAAAATTTTTTTTTTCAATGGCCTCTCGCAGGTCAACCTACAGATGAGGTTGTGAGCTGCTTAACCGGACTTTTATGTGGATGCCGTAAATTACTCTAAGACCTCCAGCAAGGGGCTTAAACTAAAGAAAACTAAGTGACCACACGCAGGGCACCCCGTGTGAGGTACGGACCTCTGCTTAGGGCGTTACTGAGGGAGGGCAGCAAGGGACAGGCTGAATCTCAATTATTCATTATTTAGGGGCTAATTTAAAGCTACAAGCTCAGCATCGCGGGCTAGTTCTTGCAAGGGTCGGGGCCTGGAAACAAATTAAGGGTTAGGGTTTAAATAAGGCTTGTGTGCTGGGAGAAAACAAATTGTGGAGGGACGAAACAAATCCGATGGTAAAAGCTACTATCGTTTATTATCATATTTCGTGTGTTTCCATTTACTAAGAAAGGGGGAAGGTTTACGTATTATTGTTCTTGAGAAAATCTCTTCTGTTCTTCCAAGTATGCTTTTGTTACACCATAATAATTTTAAACACAAGGACAAGGAGCGTTTCATATCAAAATGCAGGTCATGCTCAAAATACATGCACTCGTATCAATTTCCAACTGTTTCCAATCGATTAACAACAAAATCAATAAACAAATAAACATTTAAAGCAAAAATCCTTGATCGTTATGTGTGAACCGTACCGAGGTAGGGTCAGTAAAAACATTAAATAATAACGTTACGAAAATATAACGTGTCGCAACGTTCACGCACTATTGAAAATCGGTAACACACACTGAGAATCGATAAAGACACAAAGCTTTTTTTAATGAAATATTTAAATCGTTAGATTAGGCCTACTAAAGTGAAGAGTAAGAAAGTTCTCGAATGAAGACCGCGCGTTGGTAAACGTGGGGTGGGACGCCCCCCGGCTAGATGTGTCGATAACCTGAAGAAGGTTGCTGGCAGTGGCTGGATGAAAAAAACGGTGTATTGTGTGTTGTGGTGCTCTTTCTGAGAGGCATATGTCAGCAGTGGACCTGCAATAGGCTGATGATGCTTCAATGATGATGATGATTCATCATCTAGGTAGGCTTCAGCCTACTACGACAATTATCACTGTGGTATTTGAAACACTAGGAACTGGCGTAGATCGGACGCTTTGGGAGACTGTTGTAAGACTGTGCTTTTTTTTAATTATATAGGGTGACTGGTAATTAGTGTACGATACTTAAACACGCATTGTGCTCATGATAATCAACAATTTTACTATGGGAACAAACCTGAAAACTCGAAAAAAAATCAGCTGTTCAGTACATTTATGTTTGCTTAATGTACTGAACAGCTGATATTTTTTTCACGATTTCGGCTTTGCTCCCATAATAAAAATTGTTTGTTATCATGAGCACAATCACGTGTTTATGTATCATACACTAATTACCAGTCACCCCATATTGTCTCGCTTACTCATACTGAAAACAAAGTTTTCTATTCATGCTAAATCCGCGCTTACTGATCTAGGATCAGAGTACATCTACAGTTTTTAATCTTTGGTTTTTGTATTCTTTGTTGAAGTGTGGAAATGAACTATAGATGTCTTTTTTATTTTCATCACTAATGTATGACGTTGGGCAACTTTTTGAAGCACTCTGGTCTCGTTAATTTTATACTAATGGTTTTTTGCAATAGATATTGGGAAATACGATCAGAACAATGGAAATTGTGCAACGTATTACATTTTTTAGTCGTTGTGAGTACCAGATAAGTGCTCAATCCATTCATATTAATTGCCTGTTTACTTCTATTTCACGCGGGAATTGATATAACCATTTTAATGGACACACTAGTAGACCAAGCTCTGGGTCCGGACTTGCACACCTTACAGCAACTTTACAGCCTGGACATACTCGTATTTCTCTTGTAAAACATTCAGACGTCAACGAGGACAAATTAATATATACTTTTAGTTATAAAGTTATTGGCTGAAAATTTCCGTGAAAATAACTTTTATTAAATCAGTGCCAAAACTCTAGCTACTTTAAAATCTCATAAATTATTAAAGTTAACAAGATAACAGTCCATCCATCAAAACAAAATATTCAAGGGTAGCCAATAGTAAAAATGATTGTCTCATTTTTGGAGCTGGCAATATCAATCAACGTGAACTTTTGATTGGCCGGCGAGGTTATTTCTCTATGGTCACCTTGTGGTTAAAATGGCGATATGTTCCTAGAAATTATATTATTTGTAGTTTCGAAAGAAGTACACCATTACTGTAATACCGATCATTTGGGTTTTAAATAATCTCAGAAACATTACGTTATTTTTACAGGTCGAACGCCCAACGCTCTTCAAAATGGTGGCTTGTTCAAATAGATACGCAGGATGGAAAAAAAAACTTTTTAAACTAATCTAACTACAGCAAAGAAACGCTTTATTTTTTACTTTGTTTGACTGACTACCGGAACCGCATTTATGAAATGTCAGACATAAAAGTTAAAACAGAACGCAATTACTATTACTTTGCTATAACTTCCTTCTACCAATAATGCCAAAAATAAACTCCCACCAAACTACTCTAGTTAATCTAAACGCATTATCGCCAAACCTCGACCTTTAACTAAATCAATCATTAAACAATATCGATTCATATAATCTCGCGCATTCTATTTCCCGCCAAAACTTTCACTTGACAGCTGACCTTGACAGTTCGCGGCCATCTTCTAATTAACGTCACTTTTTTTTATTAATTGCATGGTTGATGTGAACGGCCTGCCCTTGCTAGGGTTACCCGGAGTTGACTGTTAATGTCATGATTCTTCGTGATAGTTTGTTTTTAATTGCCTACGTTTCTATTTAGATACGAGTACAAGTTAATTATTGTGAGTTCAAGGTGTTATATGTCATGTGTTAAGTTTGAAATGTGTTTTAAAATACAAAGTTAGTATAAATTACTTCTGCCCCTGACAGGTTTTTTTAACCCTGTCATTATTTTAGACTTTCCAAAAATAATTAGTTTACCGCTATATTTTACCCTTTTCTAAGACATATTTAATTACCTTATTATGTAACTAGCTGGTTCTAGTTTAGTGTAGGTTTTATCCACTGCTCGGCTGCTATATGTCGTCGCGTGATGTGGGATAGCCTTTAAAAGTAACTCTTAGGCGCCTGTAACTTCTAAATTATTATAAATTTTGAAAAAAAAAAGAACTTATAATCCTAGTATTTTATCGTGTCAGAATCATTCTAAAAATCATTGAGATAGGAAAACATTTAGGAGCAGGAAAACCTTTTCTCTTTTAGTTAGTTAGATTAATTTCCCTTCCGTACAGTGTCTAACAATCAGTCACTAAAATGGCAGAAATACAGAATTTTTTCTACAACAAATAAAAAAAAACATTAAAACCAATACGACTCCATGCATTTCCCGTCCAACAGAGTTTAATGACCAGCGCCACATGACACTTGCGTGAGAACCAGTCCTGAGTCGCACGGGGTCAAGATCTAGCGAAAGTGGTCACCTGGTGGGCTCACAGCCGCTCTGCCGGTGAGGTCGTTACTCTGATTGATAGCGAGATGATTATTTTGTATCATCTTCACGATTGCGTGATTAATTCATTCATCGTTTTAGATCGTGGGAGGTCTGTTGTAGATTGATTGTCGGTGTTATAGAGTTCACATATCATCGTGGCTGTAATCCGAATGTATGGATAGAGGTGAACTCATATTTTCAAACGTTTCGTAATCTTTCTTTCTTTGTGACTACGTATTATTTGGTGAGACAGGCAACTCAATGGTAGACTCTTAAAAGTCTCTCAAAACGTTACCTATGCATACTGTAATGCGAAATGATGTGTCACTACATCTTGTCCACTTTAGTAGTTAACTAGTGGCATCATTTCGCATTACTGCATGCATAGGAAACGTTTTGAGAGACATTTAAGACTCTATTACTGAGTTGCCTGTCTCACCAAATAATCTCCTTTAACCTTACTTTACAGGAGAGCAATTTAAAGTTTTATTTTGCCCTAGAACGTAATTGTAGTTTCGATTTTGTGCGATGCAAAACTTGATATACTTTTTTTTCATCTTTTTTCCTTATGTGATAGTATTTTATAAGGACATTCAATTTCTGTAATAAAACAAAAATTGCGATTTTGCAGTTTCAGTAGTGACAGTCCCTTTATGTCCCATCTAATAAGTTGATGGCAAGTAACTAGGAACTGAACAGGCTGGCGAAAAAGTCTATATTGATTTCGTGTTCCCAAATTAAAGAGTCTTCAATAATCTAGTTCGTGACCCGGATAAAAGACGATGGGATTGTGGCTTTCGGAGAACTCTGGTAAAGTACCATTCACACTTATTCAGATTGAAGGACTCAAATCCAGACATTAAAAGCTACTAAAGGCAATACTAGCCTTAGAAAGAAGGTACACAAGAATAAAAAACTGGAATCCGTTTCATTCCATGTTTCGGTCGGGGAATTAATCGGATCTCGGCTGTTGTTTAATTATTTTTCTCTGGCCTCTGGGGGTCATTAAGATAATTATTATAAAACATGGTAATCTATACTGTAGGGGGTAATCTATATGTAGTATGTAAGTCTATATGTAGAGGGTAATCTCCGGAAGTAATGAACCGATTTTAAAAATTGGTTCACTGGTCGAATGCTACATTATTCGTGAGTGCAACAAGCTATAAATTATAAAGATATCATGTATAATTTATCGCCCAATGAAGTGGGCACGAGTCAGATAGTATAAGTAATAAAATTGTGGGTATAATAATTACAAGTATTTCAAGTCTTTTCATAGAAAATAATAGGTTTTCCTCCAAATCATAATTATGGTAACAACCATTAAACTTTCTCCATTATCCGCCTTGGTTATTAACATTTTTAATCTTAAAAATAATTCGTGTTACGTAAAAAAATTACGTACAGAGCTGTTGTTTTTAAAAATAAAATAATTTGAATAAGTTTATGCGTGAGCAAGCGCAAGTTATGATGATATTATAAAAACTGGGTGAAAGTGTTAATGATTTGCGTGTTTTTTCTAAAAACTTTTGGTTTGGAAGGATGAACTGACAAAATTCAAGTTATTTTTATTAAAATGTTGGACTTATTGCTTATGTCTGCGTTTTCTACAACTGATATGCTATAAAGTATAATTAAATCTTTTTAGTGGCAGCTAGGTTATAAGAACCTACTACTGAGCCTAATACGAATTACGAAATGTGTGCTAAAACCCTAAAGTCCACCGCAGCGTTACTCGCTGTCCGATTAAAGTTCAGTTTGTTCTAGAGCCTCTATGACAGTCTTTTCCACTTCCGGTAGGACTTCCCCAAATATTACACCTTTGCCTAAGCCTGCGGTAAAGGGCCCTTTTAAGTGGTAAAATCATCAAATGAAGTCCTGCCTACCTACCCAAAGCAGGGCGTGAGGGACTGTCAGACTCGTACTGACTAAAATACAAGGTGTCCTTCAATAGCCCTTTACGTTCCAGGGTAATTGGTTAAGACCCGCGACCGCAGTAAAGGGCCTGATGTAATAGTGCTTACTATGTCATAGTTACTCGAAAAAGACACCATGTAATTACGACATACACAATACAACTTAATCAACAACTCTTGTAATACAAACAAAAGACAAGCCACATTTACATCGTCGCGTGCAGCAAGTCACGGCGCAAAGCGGACAGACAGTCATACATCCGTGTAGCAACGCTCTCGTCACGACACGACGCGTCGGTGTCGTTGCGTAATCGTCACGGAGCGTGTAAATGGGCCGTGACGACGCGTGGGATCATTTTTTATGTTGGTGTTGGTATGACGTGTAATTATCTGTTTGGAACAGGGTAAGATAATATAGGGATCAATGGTGTTTATGAGGTAGAAAGAGATAGAAGATAGCTAAATAGAGAAAAATGAAAGAAGTGGATAAGATTTTTTATGTGAAAGGATTCTTTGAAAAATGTTTAAACGTGAGGCAACCTGGTATAAGATGGAAGATTTTGAATTAAAAGAAGACACTTAAATAAGCAGCGAGACCCTGGAACGCACTGAGCAATTGGTAAAACAAGGAAGTTTTATAGTTGGTGGAATAGTGTAGTAAAATCATCAAATGATTCTTCTCACCCTTGCTAAAGTAGAAGGGACTGTCACAAAATTAATGATTAAAAATCCATCTTTCCTTTTGGTTGCCCTTTGAGTTCCAAGGCCACACAATTTAGAACAGTCGCATGATTTCAGCAAGCGTTTGCCCTTGTCAGTTCGCTGTCAGCCCAACCCTTTGACACGAGCCTATAGTTCTTGATCAGACGGCAAGCTACCTGCTATTACTCACCGTCCGCAAACCAATCATACTCCACCCTGAAACCAGTTAATCCCTATCACTAAATCACGATTAATCACCGAACGACCTCCATCTTTATTGATTTAACAAAATGGAATCGACATTCAGATCACATAATCTATGTCGAAATGGACGCAAATGTCGTGACTGTAGCTAAGGTCGCGATATTATTAGTTTTCGCCCGCGATCAATTAGATATAACCTATGAAGTTTGTGACAAGATTATATATCATTTAATGGATGGATGTATAAATGTATCAGCTAATGAAAAGGCTCAGTAGAAAAGCTCGAACTTATACGAATTTTCAGTCGTGGATTTGAATCAAATCTTTTAACTTTGAGTACCCTGTAAATTATTTCGTCATCAATAAAAACGTAAAAGACAATAACATGTGGAAGCTTGTCATTCGCAATTTTCCTTATTTAGGCAAGATATCTAAAATTGCTATTATTCTGTACCTAAGCTTTTCTTAAAAATAAATAAATAAAACGGTGATGGAAACCTTTGTAGAAAACCGACACTTTCTTTGTTAAGCATGTCAAAGTCATCAATCAAATCCTCTTGTGTGTAGCAAAAGGAACTGTGAGACTCGCGATGTCTTTTTTAAGATCCTCGACAAAATTCGAGGGCATCTGACATCCACTACAGGTTAGTGTCGTATGGGACAATTCGCCATTGACATCATAGTCACAAAATCACCTCGTGACGTCCCATCAGGCATCAGTGGGAATCCTACGTGCTCAAACAGACTGCGAGCCTAATGCGGTGGCGGCGCGGCGGCGGGCGCGATAATAATATTGAATGTATGAAATCGCCGCTCGTGGCCACACTGAATTGACTAAGGCGGGGCCTAGCGCGATGTTTACAAGCGATTTTGCAAGCCTAGGTGATGCTAGGCAACAACCGATACAACGGGCGGGTGGCAGGAGTATCAAACCAACAAATGTGGACACACACAATGGGTGGATTTACAGTGAAGCTGGAAACGTACTAAATAATAAAATCATAGCAACTCCATATACAAACCTTGCTAGATTTGATTCACCTATAAATTACATATTATTTCACACGTGTTACATATTACCAACAACCGATAAACCAACCACACATTAGCCTAAACAAATAACAGGTTAACGGGCAACCGCCAGCAGTTAACAGTTGCTCGGCGTCTGCGCGGGCGCAAGAATGGCATTAGAAAGGATCGAGGCAAGGTCGAGCCGTGTCCGCCACGGTGCACTGTAGTGTACACATTGTGTGGACTGTCTCACGGGGTCGATTTATGGGGTATGAATAGTTAACATTGGGTTGATAATGAAAATAACATGTATCAAGTAAGGATCGGATTTGAAATTAACAAAAACCTATCATTAAGTTTAACGTTCGCGGGACTTATCAAATTACCGTGACGGAAACGGCTATTGAAGTACCCGGATTTTAGTCAGTACGAGTCTGACAGTCTCTCCCGCCCTGCCCTGGGTGGGAGGACTCATTTGTTAATTAAATTAATAGACCATGCGATGATCAAATATAACCTCTTTAATGAAAAAAATTAAGATTGTCGAAGATTTTTAGCATTTACGTTAGCGGTTCCAGTATCCCAATTGATATAAAATATTTGGTCGACCGAGTTTAAAATGCCTATATCTTGGGAACCGAGCTTTTCTCGAACCTGGGATCTTGATAAATCGATTCCTTGAGCCGAAAACCCCTAATCTGTAACTTTCATGAAAATCCTTGGAGCAGTTTCCGAGATCCTGATTTATATACAGGGTGAATTTTTCAACTGGGCGTGGATGGCTATCTCCGAAACTATGAGGAATATCGAAAAACGTTGAAAGGAGTCTCGAGGCCGATTTTGACGAAAACTAAAACTGCATTATTAGATTTTCGAAAAATCGATAATCTTGGCCAGGAATCGAACCCGCTGATTTTGGAAAAAAAATCACACCCTGTATTATTACACCATTTGATAGTGTTGCTAACAAGGATCAAATTCTGGGAAGTAACCATATACGACAAACATAAGGGAATAGTTATTTTTTATAAAATTACGTTTTTCTATGTCACTTTACTCCCACTGAGCATGATAATATTCATTCAAAATTATAAAATTTCATTGTTTTCAATGTTAAACTGAATTTGACGTCTCAATAATATCACTGCATTCAGCAATAACAAATGATTGAGTTGAATAAAAAATAGCAATGTTTCAAAGAAGAAATGGTTAACTTATGTTTCGAATTAAGTCATTGCTTTGAACATTGATCAGTTTTTTTTTTAAATTACACCTTTTCCTTAAGTTTTCCGTTTATGATTACTTCACAGAACTTTATCCATACCAGCAACACTATCGAATGGCTTCATAATATAGGGTGTGATATTTTTTCCAAAATCAGCGGGTTCGATTCCTGGCTAAGATGATTGATTTTTCTAAAATCCAATGATGCAGTTTTAGTTTTCGTCAAAATCGGCCTCGAGACTCCTTTCAACGTTTTTTGATATTCCTCATAGTTTCGGAAATAGCCATCCACGCCCAGTTGAAAAATTCACCCTGTATAATTAAATATACAAGAATTGCTCGTTTAAAGATATTAGATTAATTTAAAGATTGTCTTTCAAGAACTGCTTGTCATTAATTAATCTAATTCATATCTACCTTGTTTGAAAAAAAAAAAACATAAAATACCTATTCGACTTATTTATAAATATTTGTTTGAAGGGTGCTGTGGCATACATAACATGATACGCAAAAATCCCACTTTTTATGCCGTAGAGACAACTTACTTATAAATACTGTACCTGAGTTTAAGTACTAACAAAATCTCAGTACATTCACAATTCAAGCTGCAATTTTATCAAATAGAATGTGCGTGTTGGTTGCAATGTTCGGAAAGACAAATGAAGGCTTACGGCACATAGTTTCTGAATGTTTGACTCCTTGAAAGGTTTGAGATATTTCGCCTGGTGGCTGTACTTACCTGTAAAGATAAAAAAAAATCATTAGTAAAACGTAAATATAACAGAAATGTTAAATTTAAAGAAAATAAAATATCAGCTTGATAAATGATCGAAATAAGTTCTCTGCATATATATTTTGTTTTCCAATATTGCATTTATTAAAAACTAGCTGACTCGGCGAACTCCGTACCGCCTGAGAAACGATTAAAAAAAAAACTTTTTAAACCTTCCCTGGACTTTCCAAAATAATTCAAAACCAAAATCAGCCAAATCGGCCCAGCCGTTCTCGAGTTTTAATCAGACTAACGAACAACAATTCATTTTTATTTATATAGATTAAGTTATTTTGTTATATTGTCTGGCATTTGTGCTTCACGAACGCTAGAAAATGCATTAATACAGATCCTGAAAACAAATTCCTGTGTTTTTCAGCCTGAAATAATTCATTAGTGGCACAAACACTCCAGCGTCACCTTTATACTCATTAATAACATGAAAATCAGAATATTAAAGTCCCTAAACTAAAGCAACACTCATAGTGACTTAGTGTCTTCACGATTAGTGTCCTCAAAGTTCATCGCACAAGTCTCGAACCTACGATCCTCCGATAAACAGCCCTCGCTCTTAATAGGCACATTTCCGGCGATTGACATTAAAGATTACTTCATTTAAAATTTACAACATACGTTTAAACTATAAACACAAGGCCTACTCACTAAATAAACGATGTAAACTTCATTATGCGTGGTTCTATGTTAATAAAATGGGTTTTTATTATATCTAGTGCTATATGCCCTTAAGCCATGGTAGATAATTGTAAGGTTAATCATAGAAACATCCGGTTTTGTGAAATGTTCATCTCATATCGTCCAAGATGGCCTGGAGATTTAGCACTTCGCTTCTAATGCAAGGTATCGAGTTTAAACCTAGGCAAGTATCTATGTGCCTTTTTCAATTCATATGTATGTGTATATGCACAACTATCACACAACGCCGTCTAGTCCCAAGCTAAGCAGAGCTTGTGTTATGATGGGTACTAGCCAACTGATAAACATACTTATATATTTCTAAATACATACATATTATAGATAAATTACACCCAGACACATTTGTCCTGGGTGGGAATCGAACCCACGACCTCCGGCATAGCAGTCAGGGTCACTAACCACTAGACCAACAGGCCAGTGGCCAAAATATGCAGATAACATTTTTTTAGAAAAGTATTCACAAGTGTTTAACTTAGACGACGTTTTTAAAGTGTTTTTAGGTACTTGTAAGTTACGTTGAGTTACTAGAACTTCTAGATTTAATTGTAGGTCATCGGACCAAATGTGATACCCAAATACTTTATAAGCCTACGTGCCTATTTACTTACTGATTAAAATCTCAGAATTAAAGGCAATTACTGCGAGAAGAGCAACGTGTAAAAGGTAATGTAGGTTTGACTGCGACCTTTCATAGCACTGTTTTATATGGTCGCACTCGGAAACAGGTAGGTACACGTTATTTAACATGAAGTTTCGCTTATTTATTTACTATTTCATCATCAGACTATAATGTTACCACTGCTGGGACACAGGCCTCCTCTCTGTGAGAAGGAATGGGCAATACCACCAAGCAGGCCTAGGGCGGATTGAAATTTGAATAGATGTCGCATGGCTTTGAATTTTTGGTTCTAGGATATGATGTTTTCCTCACGATGTTTTCCTTCACCGTTTTGAGAGCAGTGGTGATGAAATAAATTACACAAAGTAATGGCTGGCTGGGTTCGATCCTACGAACTCTTATGTCGAAGCTGATACCACTGAAAAATCGCTGCTCTTATAAACTGCGTGGTAAAATCATGAAATTCTCACACCCAGGGACTACACACCCTGTCAGACTCGTACTGACTTAAATCCAGTGTCACGGTTATCTGACAGGACAGTCCCGCCACCTCGAGAGGCTTTGACCCTCTAAGGGGGGCCAGAAGGGGTACCCTCTATGGGGTTAGATTAATGACAGCTGTTTAAGGCGCGCGTGGAACACGACGCGCCGTCGACCCGGGCTTTGGCCATGATCAGACGGCAAGTCAAACTTTAGTTGCCGTCCGCATGCCCCCCTCGTAAAATACTTACTTTGTTTTTTGACTATTTGCTGTGAACGTATAGATGATGCAATGGTACTGACCTAGCATAATATTTACCAAGTTCATAAAGAATAGCCTAATAAAAACTGGTATGAGAATCAGAACTCGTTTCTTTAATCACAATCTTTATTTAAAGAATTCACTTGTAGGTATTCATTGTGTAATTTGAATAATATGCGTGTTCTAGTTACATATCTGCTTAGTCTTAAAATGTTTGCATGGAAAAGTTGCTTGCTGCCATATTGGTAACCATGTTGTTATACATCTCACCCTATTTTAAAGTGGTAATATCAAATGTTCCCTAAGAGGAAGGGACTCGCGGGCATGCGGGCAGCGAGTAAAAGGCAACTCCCTGCCCGACCATGGACCATGCCCGGGTCGATGGCGCGTTGTGTCCCACGCGCGCCTCAAAGAGCGTCAGCATACTGACGGGGCCCCCTCTCAGAGGGCTAAAGCCTGCCGGGGTCGCGGGACTTATTCCATCACCGTGACCCCGGAACATAAAGGGCTATTGAAGGACACCGTGGATTTTAGTCAGTACAAGTCTGACAGTCCCTCCCGCCCTGCCCTGGGTGGGAGCTGAACTCATTTGATGATTTTACCAAGTTAAAAAAAAAGAGGAAGGGACTCTCAAAGTCTTACTGACTGGTAGCCACGGTGTTCCTTCAATTGCCCTATAAGTTCCAGGGTCACGATGACCTGTTTAGACTGTTACCTGCGACCCCGGCAGGCATTACCTTTTCTAAACTATCTTAGCGTGTAGATGGCAATCTAAATTGAATACTCCCAGATCTAGGCCACTAGTTTGGCGCCCTTAAAAGCATCCATCTCTTCATTAATTTGTACAATATTTACAAGAGACACCGGTCTTAGTCACCATTAGCCATGGAAAATGATAAGGTTGTATATTAATAACCTGATATCCGGTGACATTCCGCCTCAGTAAAGAGAAGCAAGGCATTCCGCATTCCTCGCCAAACTGGTGCTATTTACCTCTGAATCAACATAGTTACATGTTTTAATACTTAGTTACTTGTATATAGATGTTGAGAGATCACTGTTGTCAAATACTTGGTAAAAGTATATTTTGTTTTAAAATATATGGAAAGGGTTTCCTTCTAAAAGCCAAATTTTTACACTAGGTTTTTGAATAAGAAATCAGGCAATACATGGACAATGCCTCTGTTTTCTTTGGAGAAAGACAAGCGGATTAAGTTGAGTTCCCAATGGTGGTGGAAGACTCTCATTTCCTTCTATGTGACCTCGCTAAAGCGTATGTCTCATCTTTGTTTCAAGGTCAAGAGCAAATAGGTTTAAGAAATAGCATTTTACACTTTTCAACAAAAATCTGGAATGCAGTTTGAGATTCTAGAAGCCGCAAGTTCAGAAAACAGCCTATGTGATTGAAAACTATATAAACAGTTATGGAAAACCTTATCTTCTTAACAGTAGCGCATTGACGATTTCTCGACTCTACAAAGCCTTTTCGATAATATTCGTTAGAAAACGAACCTACCACAATAACGCAATAAAAATAAATAAACGCGTGTGAATACCGCAACAGGGCATAAACACAAAAATCATAAAAACGCGTTGTGAAATAACTAAAAACATTGTTGACACTTTTTGTGAAATTCATACGTATGCCATTGTTGTAATAACGCACTAAACTTTAATTAAGAAAGAAAAATTAAGTGTGAAATTGCGAATTTTTAAGATCCTATTGTTTTAATTTACGTCAGAAAGGTTTATGTGTGTATTAGAGGCTTCGTTTCTCAATGTTGACCTCGACGCATCAGTATCAATGCTCAGTGAAAATATGAGAAAAAACTTGCTTAAAGTTCTGGGAAACTTATTAATTGTGTATTTAAACGAAAAATTATCAGGTACTAAATGTTTTGAATTGAGAAATTTTAAAAAGGTTTGGGAAAAAGCATGTTCAGAGTGCAGGAAGTCTCATGGAAGCTTTATTCAAAGTCGAAATTTTGATTTAAAAGTTTCACAAAAGGTTACAAAGAATTTTTTTTTTAATCTCTTTCAATAACTAGCTATTATTTATTTATGATACATTTGTAAATATTTTACTATTAATATTAGTTTTTAAATGTTATATGTATATACAACGTGTAACGTTAATAGTAGTACTTTTCTCGTAAGGACTTCTCCCTTGTTACTAGGCTTACGTTTTTCTCACATATCCAATTACTCGTACTTATTCAAAATTGTTACAATATGTTTGTGAAACTATACCACATTTTAAAAGAGTAACCATGGAGTTTCTTGCCGGTTCTTCTCCATGGAATCGACCAACCCGAACCGAGCACTTGTTGTCGACGTTTTATAAGTGCCCTCATGGGCCTATGTGAAATAAAAATATTTGATTTTGATTTTGATTTTGAATAGCGCAAAACCTCTCGTGGGGTAACTCAGCCCATGTTACTGAACAATGTTTGTCCTAAAACTTTTGAATACTGATAGACTCGATCAATTTCTCATTTTGTAGAAAAATCTTTTTTTTTTCTTTTTTTAGAACTTTTTAGAACAAACATTGATCAGTAACATGGGCTGGGTTACCCCACGAGAGGTTTTGCGCTATAAAAATATAAATTCACAGGAGTTTCTACATAACTAACTCGATTTCATAAACTAAACACAAGTGTGAAAGACGTCTGTTTGTATACTTTTCACTCCTAAACTGCTTAACCGATTTTAATGAAAATTTTCATTTAGATAGACCATGACCTGATTTATCACATAGGACATTGTTTCTTATGTGTCTTGTGGAATAATTTTTTACCTTGGCTATCCAAAGTCGCAAGCCAGAGCATGCTAAGCCTATAATCAAAATCAAACCCAAAACTATTCGTATGAGATGCGAAACCCCAAGGTCACGCCACTACACCATGATGTTGAAACATGTCATTACCTCTGACCAGATGATCTTATTGCAGCATCTGATCTTGGCACATGGTAACATGAGATGTACGTCTAATATTAACTTGAGACTATTATTATGATTGTGATATTGAATTATGGGATGTTTGTTTTGGCTTGAGTAATAAAATAGGCGTTTTTTATGGTCAAATAACAAGTGAATGGATTTTTCTTCTCAGCGTATAGCGATGATAAAATATTTTTAAGTATGTTTGCCCCAAAATTCGCGCACTTTTTGGTACAGACGCCAGCAAGTCAACCTACCCGAATCTGTCAGATTTTACCAATCAAACATAATTACTCTTGTGATAAGGTTGAAATTCTATTAAAGAAATCTGAGAGATTGTGGTAGCTTGATGTGCTGCTGTCTGGACCTGAATCTTCTTTTGGTCTTGAAGGTGCCTTTCAAATCTTTCCAGTTCTGTCTTTTGGTAGAAAGAGAGAGAATTTTTATGTGTTTATTAGATGTGCCCCGTGGTTCCACCTCCGCTGCTCAGCTCCTATTGATAGTAGCGTTATGTTTTGCAGCCTTGATAAATGAACTATACCACACTAAAAGATTTTTCAATTCAAACCTGAGAAAAGCGTTTAGCGTGTGTAAAGTTTGTGCAAAGAAATATTCCCACCAATCTTCTAAACTAATGATCCAATTTTGATGCGGTTTTCAATACCAGGTTTTTTCAGTTTTAAATAGATAGGTTTATTCATATCCAGCACATTCAACAGTTACTACCGTCATTAACCTATTAACATTCAGCCATTTTCGTTAAACGCAACATTTTGCATAACTTCAACTATTTGACATTTCCCTCATAACAAGTGACAATAGAAAACTAACAAATGAACGTTTATTCCTCATAAGGAAGGTATGCTAATAAAATTGTTATGTTACCAGCTGTCACGGGAATTTGAACTTTATGAAGTGGACATTAAGTGTCAGTAGATGATAATGAAGGCTTATGAATGAAAAGTGAATGTATTCTGTGTATCATTCAATGAATGATGGTGTAAACAAAGAAACATGTGTTAAACTGTTGAGCAATCGTATAGTTTTGTTTGATCACACTTACTGCAATTAAATTTTAAATCTTTTAAGCAATAAAGAAAGTTTATTGAAAATTAGATATAGCTTAGCATAGCAGAGTAATCAACCTGTAAGAGTAATGAGCAGTGAGTGGTGATAAAAAAATTACATATAATAATACGCCTGGCTTTAAACCTACGACCCATGACTCGTAAATCAGCGTTATTATAACTAAGCCACCACTGGGTAAGCGCTATTATAGAAGTAAAATAAATAAGCATTTTATTTCGTTACAGTCGAAAAAAATGCTACTCCATATTGTAATTATGTAAATTGACAAAATGTTAAGAATAGAGCTGTTTTTTTTGAAAATTCAGAGTTGGTCCCAATTAAATAATATACATAATCACGAAAAAAGCGAAAGAAGTACTAAAATTATATGAAATCCAATAAGCCACAAAACAGGTCAAGTTGTTATAGAATACGGTTGAAAAGAAGTAGGTCATAGGTTATAATAACATAGCAGTCAGCCAGTAATTTTAATTCAACCATATATCATCAATTGGTCATAGGTCAAACAAATAATAACTCATGCCGACTGCTTCTGTATAATTTCTCGGTTCTAAGCTAATTGAATTTCACAATTAACGTTTGTAACAGTAAATAGCATACCGAAGTATTATTGGTTTTGTTGCACAAAAATGTACGTTTGTTTATTGTTTTATCCTCAGATCAAAGAAATAGGCAGATAGAGCGCTCAGAACATGCGAGTGGTTCCACCAAAGTTAATGCAAAATCAAAATCGAATACAAAGTCGCGACAGTATTGGTACTGTCGCATCTGTACGCGTCGCCGTCGTAGCAAGCTGCGTGTCGTTGTTGTTGTTTGCCAAAATATGCCGTCACGTGTCTTTAACCATTGTAAACGTTGTTCTCAAAAACAAAGAAAACATTATGGAATGTATTTCGATTTGATTTTCCGTTTTCCGTCCGTGGTCGCCACTCGAGAACTTTTCGTCCCCGTCGGTTGTCAGTTCTACGAGCGATGTGGCCTGCCCATTGTCATTTCAACTTGCAAATTTTATTTTTTAACCTAAATATGTATGGCGGTAAATATTAATGGCGCTAAACGCTGCGTGAACAGCCAATAAACGATAGTTCAAATATTTTTTTAACTGTAATTAGTTTGTGTGATAGTAAATCAATTATGCGTGAACCAGCTGATTAATTGATCACGTTCCATTTCCTCAAGTGGCGTGAAGATGCGCATGATTGCACACACACAAACATTTGCACACATAATCATGTATCACACTCACAAACATAAACATTACAAGGTGTAATTGATTTGTTATTTAATAAACGGTTCATTTACACAACATGCCTGTTGGTCTAGTGGTTAGTGACCCTGACTGCTATGCTGGAGGTCGTGGGTTCGATTCCCACCCAAGACAAATGTTTGTGTGATGAGCATGATCATTTGTTCTGTCTGGGTGTAATTTATCTATAATATTTATGTATTTAGAAATACATAAGTATGTTTATCAGTTGTCTAGTACCCATAACACAAGCTCTGCTTAGCTTGGGACTAGATGGCGTTTTGTGATAGTTGTGGAATATTATTATTATCGCGCCTGTTTGCGAAGGGATAAGGGAGATATACCTTTCTTCAGTCGTAGTCTACGCAGCCTCCCCCAATGCCTCCGAAGAGCTTTTATAGCGTGTATCCTCGTTCTCTTATAGAAAACCAAAATACAGTTTCACTTTTTGGGGATGAGAAGTCATACAATGAGTTCTTCTGATCTGGGTGGAGCGAGCAAAAAAGTGTCGTGCCAACTTTCCGTAAGATTTTTTTCCGTCTAGCCCCCTTTCACAACGCGCGATAAGAAACTTCGTTCCAATAACACTTTACGACGAAGCAGTAATAATAAATAGCTAAAATTTAATAGCTGGGTACTACAGACAATTTACTTCAGGCCATGTACAATCACAGTAGATAAGTGTACTTTGAAAGTTTCAAACAAAGAACGCAATTGTAGTCTTTATGTAACAACGTGCCAGTTGGCGACCGAACGGCGCTTGCGCACGAACCGGTCCTAAGGGCATTATATAGACCACTGTGATCTGTGCAACTTTATACACGAGGGGGAAGAAAGTTTGTGATTGTGACTTGTTGTCCTTGAGACAAAATGGCCGCCTCTCTCTTTAATTTGACCCTTTTTTCAGAAATGCATGCTATGAAAAGAAAACAGAGTAAAATAAAAAGTTAACTTAATCTATTCGCTATTAGCGATAAGCCCGCCATTATAACCATAGAATTAGTCATAATTATAATAGCTGTGTAACAATCTTGGTGTACAAAAAAGCATATTCTATCTTTCAAAGTTCGTCAAAGTTCACGTTTACTCTACGTCACAAATAGGTGAAAACTTGTGCTGGATGACTTCAGCTCTTTTGCCTGGTTGATATTACTTTATTTAGTTTATGACCAATAGGCTCGAAGGCAATAACTAGCAATCCCCCCTTTGAGATTACATGGTGTTAAATGTTATAGTGCAGGAAAATGCTGCTTCCTATTATTATCAAGATTCTGCGCCCTTGTCACGAGTTATCAGTATTTGAGAAGTAAACTGGAACTAAGCCATTTTCATAATGGCTTTCTAGGAAAAAATTAGATCTTTCTTCGCACACCAGAGGCGCGGTTCCATTTTTTCATACAAGAAACGCTGTAAATACTGGAAAGATGATGTAAAGTAAAACAGTAAAAACTCGTGCTGAGGGTACTGAACTTACGTCCTGATGAGATTCCTATTATCATAGAAATATATGACGACACTGATTCAGTTTAGACCAATAAAGTACTAACTAGAAGTTCCATTTTAGAACCACAAAACTGCCTATACAAGTCCTTTTGAATCGGCGCTAGGAAGCCCTGTCACTGCGAAATAAGTTTATTCGAAGTAGAAACCAAAATTCCTCGAGAAAATAGCTTTTGAATTTTGTTAAGTGTATACATTTTATTACTCGTGACTGTACACTATCTTCATTACTTTTAATGTCAATGCTATACAGCAGCCACAAAGTTGAAAATTTTAAAAAATATCCTCTTTCTCAACTTAATTTTGTTTGACCTTGAACATTAAGTAAGTTCTACCTTACTTAACCTTAACATTACAACACAGTTTCAGTGAAAGTAATCATTACATTACATTACACTTTGCGCCTCAGCCGAAATTCGTAACCTACTCTACATAAACTCTACGCTATGAAGGCTTTACTCTCACCGCTCTACATTTTGCCCTTCGTCGAAGTAGAGACTGGTTTGTGCAAATATGTGGTCACAGTTATGTAATATCATATAGGCATTGTTTTATTGAGTATTTAAGAAACGAAATGAATTAGAGTTCTAGGTGCTTAGATTTAGGTGCCATTTTTGTGCGAAAAATTTAAGTTTTTTTTTGTATCGTTTCCCCTCACTTGGACTTCTTCCTGTGTCGTGGGTGCGTTTAAAAACATATAAACACACATATACAAACGCCCAGACCCGAAACAACTACTTATATGATACAAATATTTGCTACGTGCGGGAATCGAACCCGTGACACGCAACGCAGTCCAATAGCTCAGTCATTGCACCAACCGTGTCGTCAAATTCTAAAAAATCTTTATTATTTTAATAAAACTCTAATGAGTTTATGTTTGCACCAACTTATTTTATTAAATAAGTAACAAATTATTTAAAACAAATTATAATAAAATAAATCAGCTGTTACTCATAGTTTCACCCCCTCTCATCATCATCATCATCATCATCATCATCATCATCAGCCTCTATTGTCCCCACTGCTGAGACTCCACGCCTCCTCTCTGCGATGGGGAGTGGGCTATAATCCACCACGCGGGCTCAGTACGGATTGGTGGATGTCACATGACTTCGAATTTTTGGTTCTAGGACATGCCGGTTTCCTCACTATGTTTTTCTTCACCGTTTTGAGAGCAGTGATGATGAAATAAATTACACAAAGCAATGCGCTTGGCAGGGGTCGAACCCACGACTGCTCACCTTCTCTGCTTGCCTGCAATTGTTTGTAGCATGATTTTTAATACCCTTCTCGAAAATAAATGAACTATCCAACACACTGAAATTTTCAATTTAAACCATTAACTAAACCTAGATTGCGGGCTTTTGAACGTTCGCTCAAATTCCTATCGTAAAGTACATTAATATATGAGGAAAAATAAGCAAAAAATATGTCCATTTTACTTTATTTCAAGTCTAATTGCATCACTCAGTGTCTAGAGAAAGTGTATGATACTCTGAAATTGTTTGTCCGTAAGTATTATTGATCTAGGAAACGTTTCTCGATCACTTATACTTAGGTAACCGATGGCGCCCGCGCCGATATCTTGGACTCTTTCTATTACACTTAATATTATTATTGATTCCTTCCAGCAGCGAAGCTACCTAACATGCCGATTCCTATCGGCTTTACTTACGAAATATAGCAATATAAGTATCAATGATTTTCATTTATCATTAAAAAAATATATTTACGAAGCTACATTACTTGTAAAAATAACAATCAAAGAAAAACACTCTAAAACTAAAATTAACAATCAAAGAAATAGTAAACAATTTCAACTCCCGCAAAACAGAAAGGTTTGTAAGCCGCACGGCAAATCAGGAATCCCGATCATAGTTCCTCTAGTAGCGATCGTGAGCTTGACGCTACATAACACCGCTGAATTAAGGACGCTGGTAAGCCGAATGTCTCCGGCTTATGATAAGGACAGAGATATGAAATGCTTACGCCAGAACGAGATGGAATGATACTGGACTTCGTAATTTGTTTAGATAGTTTTATTTGGATTCACATTAGTTTTGGCCCGCTTATATTTTTATAGTTTTGAATACCATTGTTTTCAATTACTGTCCATTTGTTTTTGATTTTGTATTATTTTTGAAATTGATAAGTTTTGCGTAGTTAGCGCAGTAAAAACATGGTTCGTTCAGTTCAATGATAATGTTTGGTAATGTTCACTGCAAAACAGTGTACGTTAGTTACAAGTTTTCAACTAGATGGCGTTGTGCAAATTCGTCACATTTTTGAATCGCGGTGTTAAGATCTGTAGGCGATTAGTATAAGGTTTTGTGAACATAAAATTTTTCAGAGTTAGGAACACTAATAATGTTCGTTGTTCAATATTTATGATTGTAATAATTGGATAACCGACTACAGAAAAGGTGGACAAGGAGGTTACTCAAATACTCAATTCGTCCGTACCGTATCCATTGGACGAAGTATCCAGAAAATTAAATATTACAATGTTTTTGTTTTTTGTTCGCGGGATAACTTTGTCGTTTAAGAACCGATTTTGATGATTCTTTTGTTGAAAAGTAGATATTTTAAAGGTGGTCCCATGATAAGAAAATCAGGGTTTGATGATAGAAGACTAGAGAAGTCGAGTGGAACTTTCAAAAATCTTACGGGCGACTAGTGTGTTTGTAAGTTTTTTTCATTAAGTATTTCAAATAAAGGTCTGGAGTATAATATCTTGATGATGGAGCTGAGAGACATTGAGAGAACTCCTCAACGATTCACAGCAGCTACCTTGTGTTTGAGCTTCATTAATTTGTATTGATGAGAACTTTTCACCTAGACGGGTTGCAATTGTCATTAGGGGTCTGACGACGAAAACGAAGATAGTTCAGAGAACTCCTGAACGGTTTATAGCAGCTACCTATCTTGTATTTGGACTTAATTAATTTATGGTGATGGGAACTTTGCACCTATATGGGTTATATTATTCGATGCCTCGATACCTGCCATTTGTTCCCAAAAAAAATAATTTGGTTTGTTTCAGTAGTTTTTATTTTATGAACATTTTTAGCAGTACATGGGCGATGTTATAACCGGTGCTACGGATATTACAATTCTAGTGCCCCAAATTGTTGTTGAATGTTTAAACTAAAAAGGCTAAAATTAGCCCAAAGCTATAGTTACTAGAATTCACGTTTTGGTCCGGGTTCCCCTTCAAAATTTTCTGCCCTTCGCCACTGATTCCTTCCGTACTTAATAATAATAATACAATATTATGGTAATTACAATTTCCGTTACTTGTTTGTACATGTGTGTTAAAAGTCACTTTAAAGATAAATATCTGTTTTTAACGATATCTTCAGGTTTTGAGAGCTACTACATATAGTCTGTAATATATTTGTACACCGAAAATATAAAAATTAAATAAAAAGATTCCACAAGTACAAAAGACATCAACGCAAACGACTAAAAAGGTGCACCGTAACTTTTAATTTATTTTTATTTCTATTGACGAAGAAAAATGTTATTCTGAAACTGTAAAAAACGCATGTTTCCCTTTAAAATATTTGTATGTCAAAATTGACGAAACATAGCGCACTATTTAGTTCATAAGATCCATCTGTAAAACATATATTTCACAAATAAATTGATTTGATTTGATTTGATAAAAGTAGTTCCAAGTTCTAAGTGATTGGAAGAACATTACAAGTAGGCAGACCCCAATCTTTTTGGAAAAAGGCTATGGAGATTATGTTGAGTAATATTATAAGGGTGTCTGTGACAGTCTGTGAATACGAATGTTTAATAAATAAGATTATATCAAAATTATAAAACGCAGTAAATCTTGCAGAATATATCCTTTATAGCAGTACAGTCTACAGTCCAACAGACAACAGAATCTCAGACAACATTGTAACAGCGTAGGCGTACTCACAGAGATGCGACCGCTGATAGCAACACAATGGCCGCCAGCACAAGATGCCGCTATCAGACGGACGCGTGACCTCGACCTGTTTGTGAAGACTTGTTGAAGTCGCTGAATCATGTCAACTATTATTGTTCAGTGGACTGGACAAGATAATTATCAAAATAATTGAACTGAGTTAAGATCAGTTGAACAGCTATTGAACAATATCCTTGCTTGGTCGCTTTACAAATTGAGAACGGTTTAATAGAAGCTTCGTCTACTTTTAAACGCCGATCAAAATACAAATGTTATTAGGAATACTATAATATTAGTAGTAGATAATGTAATATCAGACCTTTCAGCGTCTTAGTGAGTTTCACAAATCTTCGATTTTATACGTGCCACTTTCGTCCCAACATTTTTTTAGACCCGTGATGGTAGTGCCATACATAATATTCTAAGTTATTATTTTTTTCTAAGTTGTCGATCACAGTGGTCATGTTATCGTTTGCCCAGCTTTACTCTAACACAGATCCTTAATCACGTGGTTAAACCCTGTTCCACTAGCTCTTGCAACACAAGTCTATCACCTAGCACAGGAGGAATCAGAGAATTCACAAAGTTTGGAAACAGTTTAAATATAAAAGAACCAACATCAAATAGGTCTATCGCTTCATAAAACAAACTTTCTAAACCACATTACCATCAATAATTGATCAACAATTGATTCAATCAATTATTACAATCACATGTACTGATTATTCGTGATCACATTAGATAACAATCGAAATGTTTAAAAAGCCTACCACGGCTTGATTATCTCCATCTATGATTATTTTATTGTGGAAGAGGTTTTTAATAATTAATGATTTAGTGAGGTGATTAGCGCTTAAAGTTGATTTATTTTATTATGAAGTCTATTACTTATATTTCATATTATATCGGCTCTCGTTTGGATAATATCTTAGCTGATTGTTAACTATGATATTTTAGCTCGATAGAACACTTTTGATGTATAGTCAGATTAGGAATGTAATTTATTGTGTGCATTTTATATTTTTGTAAATTTTACGTGTAGAAATAAATCTTATTTTCTTATGAAATAATACCAATATTTGTGCAATATTAATAGGTATAGCTACTTAAATTCTCCTACGTCAACATAAAATGAAAAAATACTGTTATTATATGTGTTAATCCATATAAATGTATATGTGTACTATGTGTTTATCCAGGTTTATATTTTTTAATTTTTCTATGTTGTTTTTATTCATGTAATTTTGTTTGTTCTGTCCTGTGTGTCCCAAAAAATCTCTTTTCTTTCTTTCTTTTACCATATAACGGTGGCTCATTTTTTATGACTTAACATACCATTACGCCCACAATTCCCGAAGGCATAAACAGAGGTGTGGTACATTTCAACAGTGACAACAATCTTCTGTCTAGATAAACATAGGTTCCAACCACAGGCTGCAACAGTACCCGCCTGTACAACCACAGTAATAATGTTTTCCGCGACGTAAGATGTAACTCAGCACTGTCCGCGGAAAAGTGGACACCCTGTATTTTGCCACGCCCAGTCAAACTCAATCGCTAAGTTGGACAAATGACAATGATTTACTTCCGTATGTTTAAGCAGTTTTAATGTTTTAGTATAAGCACATATCTAGAGAAACAATACAATAATATATAACCAAGATCTGTGGAGAGTTGTGCTTTTTTTTTCATCAGTGAAATACGGAAATACATAAAACACTTATTAATATGTATACAAAATATTAGATTGATATTTTATAGAGTACAGTAAACCACATGGGCAATTGGGCATCTCTTTGTCTTTAAACTGGTTGGAGTTGCAAAGCTTATACTGGTAATGTTGACGGGCAGCCTAAAGTACTTGCTGACCCGATGATCTAATGTGTACTTAATTATTGACAGATATAATTGTTTTGTCAAAAACAACAAAAGTTTTATTATTTTCCAGAGGAAGACATAAATAGTGTATCTATTTTCCTACCAAAATTTCTAAGTCCAACCAAAAAAAAAAGTCTAAGTACATTTCCACAAAACTAAAATTTCATAACTGACTTTGACTGGCCTGTTGATTTAGTGGTTAGTGACCCTGACTGCTATGCCGGAGGTCGTGGGTTCGATTCCCACCCAGGACTAAGAAACTGTTTATGTGGCTGAATGATGCACGATCATTTGTTATTGAGTCCGGGTGTAATTTCACTATCCTACTACTATTATAAAGAGCGAAAGTTTGTAAGTATGGATGTATGGATGTATTGTTACTCTTTCACGTTGAAAAACCACTGCTCGGATTTGGCTAAAATTTGGTACACACATAGTTTATAGCCGATGGATGCTGGATTAACACATATTGGATAGTTTGAACAATATCCCGATTTAATATGTTTCATTGCCTCGGCGCTTTGTGGGATAATTTTCGAGTAGTAGCGGGTGAAGCCGCTGGCAACAGCTAGTTTATAATATTTATGTATTTAGAAATATAAAAGTATGTTTATCAGTTGTCTAGGACCCATAACACAAGCTCTGCTTAGCTTGGGACTAGATGGCGTTCTGTGATAGTTGTGGAATATTATTATTATTATAAAACTTTCAAAATTAACCTTGTAGTATCAAAAATTATTGTAAAACCCGATTCATACGGCGGCGGCGGCCATTGTTAGGCATGCACAATTGCATTCAGCCTATTATCTGGCTATCAACCTTCTTGTAAGAACCGAGTGATTCTGAAGGCGAGACATATTGTCTTCTCACTACGTCACGTTATGTGCGAATCAACCTGTTGTTCTAGAAACTATGTGCTTATGTAATGGCTGGTAATTTTTGTTACGAGCTGAGTTTTTTATTTTAGTGGTATTGGTGAGCAATTGCGTACGTTTTGGATTTCATGTTACTTTTACTTACATCATTTCACTATTTAAGTGGAAACTACGTATTTTCCTACTCTTCTACCATTAGTTTCTAATTAGTTTAGTTTTTGAGAGACTAAGAGTCACTCAACGAGCAATGGCAAGAGCTATACTCGTAGTTTCTTTGCGGGATAAAATCCGGAACATGGATATTCGGCGAAGAACCAGAGTCACCGATATAGCTCATAAAATTTGCAAGTTGAAGTGGCAATGGGCAGACCACATCGCTCGTGGGGACGAACTGTCTGGATAAGACGAGCGACTGGTTGGAAGAATTAGGCGTCGCAAGAGATGTCTCCAAAGTGGCGACCACGTTGACTGGCGAAGACACAACGAGTAGGCTGAGGCCTCCTAAGATCTAGCGTGGACACGTCGAGCTTCATTGTCTCGGCGCTTTTCGGGTGGTCGCCACCGTTAATCTGTCTTTCAGGAGTGGTTTAGGAATAGTGCGCTAGGATAACATGTTATACTTTTTTAATACCTAGTCTTTTATAATTTTCCTTCTGTAAACGTTATTTTCAGGTAAAATCTTATTCGCTATTGCAGAAATTAAATTTCTAATACTAAATATCAATTGCGTATTCAAGTACGAAAAAATCAAAATGAGGTAAAAATGTTGATCACAAACTGTGAAATTGGAAATCCAGATTAAAATTAGATTCCGTAATGTAGATTTTCCTAAGAATAATTATTGTTTGCTTCTGTCTTACTTTAGCAATATTTGGTTAAAATTATTGTAAGCTTAAGAATGACAAATCCATCTTACTGTTACTAAATCAAAATATAAATAACGTATCCCATTGTTAATCTTTCAACCAGTAAGCAATACAAACATTACTACCAATAAATATTTATGATGCAGAAGGTCAAACCGAAGTTTCACAAGAGATAGCACGGACATGGCGCTAGAGACCGAATGAATGAACTGGTGAACGAATATGAGCAAGTGACCTATGCGTCGGTCACGACTGACTTGAGAGCTTGCAAAGAGGCACACATTTCGACGTTACGGTGTATAATATTCTGGTCATTGTTATAAAATACTACATCAATAATGTGATATAATTTATGTTTATTTTTATTTATTTAGAATACATAATATAATAATATATAATAATAATATTCCACAACTATCACACAACGCCATCTAGTCCCAAGCTAAGCAGAGCTTGTGTTATGGGTACTAGACAACTGATAAACATACTTAATATATTTCTAAATACATACATATTATAGATAGAATTACACCCAGATCACAGAACAATAATTAGCGATAGATCGTGCTTTATCACACCTATAACATTTGTCCTGGGTGGGAATCGAACCCACGACCTCCGGCGTAGCAGTCAGGGTTACTAACCACTAGACCAACAGGCCAGTCAATAAAATATATAGATAAACATAAATCAGTATAATAAGCAGATAATGAAAAACGTCAACTTTGAATGAGTTACGAGTAGATACTTTCGGAGAGTTTTCTTCCCAATCTGTTTTTGTAAATTACACAAAAACTTCAGACTACTAAGATTAGCTGGGACGGTTACTGATTTGCTTTTAAAATAATTCTGATCTAGTATATTTTCTTGTTGCTATCGTGGGTTCGATTAAAAATATTTAGACTGACATACACAAAAAGTTATAAAGATAAAGACATTTATTTGTAAAAACATGAGTATATACAATACACAGATCTTAAACCCTACAGGGCAATTTTAGTGCTAAGAAAATAAGTAATGTTTCTGTAAAACTTGTAAATTCAGACTTACTTTTCTTTTATTATAACACTTAGCTGTCAAAGAACAAAAAAGGAAACCAAATTGATAATCCATAAAACAGTTAGCAGTTAACTTCAAAGTCGAACTGTAGTTTTAATCTAAGTTTAACTGCTACAGCACACGTTAACGTTTTCTCATAGAAAGTTTATTTTATATCTTTTATAATGATAAACGTACTTGTTATTCTTATTATACATCGGTTTCACTTTTGAACAAGTGATTTTGTTATTGCTTCATAAACTACGTTTATTGATGATTCAGATCGACATAATGAGGCAGTCATCAAGTCGTTGGGATAATCTTTATTTACAACATGAATTTAAATGGAAATAATTTTAAAAGCTGCTTACAACCAACGATGAAAGTTGGTAGTTAAATGGTTGGTTATAAGGCCAGCCTACTACGGTTTGGGCGACTCGCTGTCCAATCATGGGCCATGCCCAGTTCAACGGAGCGTTTTGTTCCACGCGCGCCTCAAAGAGTGTTCAGCACAATGACGGGGCCAAAGTGTGCCGGGGTCGGGGGACTAAACAGCCACCGTGATTCCGAAATATAAAGGGTTGTTGAAGGACACCTTGGATTTTAGTCAGTACAAGACAGTCCCTCCTTCCCTGTCTTGTGTGGGAGGACTCATTTGATGATATTACCAATCAAAGAAAAAAAAACTATCTAAAACAATAACACATCATTTCCGTTAACTTATCGTTAAATTAACGTTTTTTTTAACCAGTAATTAACAAAAACGTGGAAGAACTTCGTGTTTTTTGTTACGAGAGGTCACTGGAGGTCAACTCGGGGTCACGGCAGAACCTCTTTGTTGTGTGACCTTCGCGACCTTTGTCTCGTGAATCCAATTGAACGGTTGAACATCACGACTGGTTTGTTTATTTATATTGATTACATTTATATTTTCGTTTGACAGGTTAAACGGTGTAAAATAAACAAGTTAAAGCCCAGATTTTTTTTTTAATAAAACACCTTTTTGCCGCGTTTTATTATGCAATTATAAAAAGGCGAATTCTGAGATTGATTCTTGTTTCTTGATCGATTTATTGGTGATATCTGAGATCTTTTTACTTATGTCCACTCTCATTTAACCAAGTAAATAGTACATAGTTTTTTTTATAAATATTATTAGTGTTTTATGCAACAAATGATAGAAATATAAACATTACACTTCACAAGATTCTATGTATATTATATTGTATCATTGAATTGATTGCAGTTTCTCTAACGTGTCGTTTTTAGAATAAATTACACCTGTTTAGATTATAAGATGAAAGTCTTTGAAGAGTATTTATAGAATCTATATGGATAGCTTGATTTATAACGAAGATAAACAGAGCAGCACGACTGTAAACCAAGGTAAAGCAAAACTGAAGATTCAGGTACCTTTGGTATTACCCACTTTTGCCAGTAAAATTTTAAATCCCATACAAAATTGAGAGAGGCCTATTTAGGGCCAAAGCTTACCGGGGTCGCGGGACTAGCGAATAACCGTGGCCCCGGAACATTAGAAGCTATTGAAAGACATCGTAGATTTTAGGTACAAGTCTGACAGTTGGGCGTTTATTGCCCGTGGTCCACCCGCTTGGTTCACCTAGGTGTACCACGGGAAATGATTTTTGCCCGGTAGGAGAACTCATTTGATGATTTTACCACTTAAAAAAATAAAAGAAAAAAGCTCCGTACCTATGTTACTGATATTATTAATATGAAAAAACCCAACAACACTTTGCCTGAACTGAGAATAAAAATTTGATGAGACAGTCATTACGAAAGTAATTAATCAAAGCTGAAATGTCAATCAAAAGATCACCAATACAACTTTCTGAAACAGTTTATGCAATGATTTAAAAAAGAAAAAAAAACTAATTTTATTTTATCACCAAAAAAACTCTGATCGCTTTTAAATATAACCGTGCAAGATTAAAAAAATAAAAATAAACTGATATAATTTCACATTAAAATTTAAATATAATCCAGATTGTTTTAAGAGATGTGCCAATATATTGCCAAGTGTGGCACTATATGTCAGTATATGTATATATAGCAAGTAAAGTTTGCAACAAACCAGACCGTGAGAAATATACTAGCTAGCCTTGCAGGTGTCGTTACGACAACTGATGCGCAGCGGGTTTTTCGTTAATATTTCAGATTTAACTCTGAAATGTACAATTTTAAGCTGTTTTTAAGATTAACCTGTATTTTAACTGAGCATCATCTTAAGGACCTCGTTATGACTAGTTCTTTAAGAACTAGTTCTTTTCTATAACTTTCATAAGCATAATAAACGTTTGACGGGGTCCTTTAGAGGGCCAAAGACTGCCAGGGTCGCGGGTCTTATCCAATTATTGTGACCCTGGAACGTAAAGGGCTATTGAAGGACACCGTGGATTTTAGTAAGTACGAGTCTGACAGTTCCACCCGCCCTGCCCTGGTGCGAGGTCTCATTTGATGATTTGACTGAACCAAAAAGTTACTTCTTAGTAAGTTGTTCGTTAAAAAATGTGTATGTTTAAAAATAGACTCACATATTTGTCATACATACATAAGCCCACGCCTTTTTCCCATGGGAGTAGGCAGAAACTACAGTTACCTGCTACGATAGATTTATCATACACTAAAACAATTCAACTCTACCGAAATAAAGAGACTTTGATTTATTTGAAACCATTAAAAAATTAATTCCAAATCGCTGCGAGTAAACATTGAGACAAATGACCTTTCAACCAACAAAGCTTAACACACAACAAATAAAACATTTCATAAAAAGCATTCTCAAATTAATTCTCCATCATTACAAGACATGTAACACATTACATTACACTTTACCATCTGATTAATTATGTTGTAAGTAAATATGATGAATTGACATACATCCAGAAATGTTGCCAGTGTTAATATATATCGAGGCAATCTATAAATTACGCCTTTAGGACATCAAGTGCCAAATTGCCCCACATTTACAAATAAACTTTTAATTGGAGACAGATTAATACGGTGTACATGAATAGCCCCGAGCTAGATTAGGATAGTTTATCAAACAGAATCTCATTACTTAATATTATTCATGTAATTTTAAATGATTAAAACAGTGTTGTCATACTTAGGACGTAACGTGACAGAAAAAGACCAAAAGGTAAACATTTTAAACTAATAACTGGCTTGCTTGTCTAAATCAGCGTAAGGTAAAGGGAAGCTATTTGGTGAGACAGGCAACTCAGTGATAGTCTTAAAAGTCTCTCAAAACCTCCCATTATCCTATATCGTTCTCATTGCCTGGGTAGAGACTTTCTTTCTGTGAGAGGGAATGGACAATAATCCACCACACAGGAATTGATAGATGTCACATGTATCATAATTATCAATATTGGTTCACAGGAAGATGGCAGTATTCACCAATGTTATTCTTTATATAATTGAAAGCAGTGCAGTGATAAAATAAATTTAACTTAAATCTTTTTTAGGTGGTAAAATGTGGAGTAGGAGGGATCGTCAGTCTCGTACTGACTAAAATACACCGTATTTCTTCAAAAGCCTTTATAAGTTCACAGTTTAGACAGTCTCGACAACTCATTAAATGACTGCAGTGGTCTAAACTCACAAGGAACGAGTTGTAAGCACCAGCAGAGGTTCAAAGTGGTTACTTGGTTGATTGAAATTCTGCCGGGATATTCGTTCATTCATTCATTCCTTCATGTCTTTTTTCCATCATTCATTCCTTCTATGTCATGTAATGTCTCAATATTACTACATCATGAAGAAAAGTTTAAAGTCTTTTAGTGCTTAAATTCACACGCGTGAAGCTATTCTTATTAAAATATTATTAATTAGTTTATGAAGTAATAAATTGTTAAAGATAATAATATTATAATCAAAGTTAAGCCATCTTGTTTATATATAATTTTGATTAAACTAAGAATAGATCTCAGCAAATTAAAAATGTGCCTGGAAAATGGGGTATCGTATGGGTAGGTTATCTACTTTGGAAATGCCTGTAATTTATATGTTCTGCATAATAAAGTGTAACTATCTTTCTAGATTTCATTGTGTGAGCAAAAGTAGAACTAATAAAAGTCGGAGAAATAAGACAGAAAAAACTTAATACCCATATTTTTGCTGTTTTTCGCTACTATTTTAATTGACCTTGTATAAAATGAACTATAGGTATAGCATGATCCATACAGTACAAGAATTTAGGCAAGACATTTACGCAAAATTCTCACCGATTTTTACATAATACCTTTTTGTGTTCAATAATATTAAAAGTGTAGCCATTACATTGTAAGCTTTCACAACTCAGATAATTCCTCCGATTATATCGTAATTATACAATAAAAGATTATTGTGTGCCTTCGCAATCGATATAATGGGTAATCGAATTACAGATAATCCAGTTTGATAGAATTGAGTGAGTCATTTTTTTGTCATTTTTTAATCGACTTTTTTCATTGTGTCTTCTTTTTCAAATGATAACACACTTTGTGTCTGTCTTTATGTTATCGTTTTGCACATTAAATTAATTTCACACACATACTAAATTATAGTATTAAAAACGTTCGAATCGCACATTGCGTGCGAGTTAAAATAATGCGATTCATCCAATAATCCAAACTATGGTGCTGAATCATTAAAGGGCCTACCCTTTAAACAAAACAGTTGTAGCCCCAACACTGCTGAAATATTTAAGTTGTTTATTTATTCATACAAAAACGGAATATCTACAATATCTGAATCTACGAAAGAGCAGTTTTTTTTCTATCTATCTCCATAATATAAAAATTAATCTATTGCTGTTCGTTAGTCTCGCAAAAATTTGGGTAATTTGAATTATTCTTGGACGTTAGTCCAAAACTCGAAAAAACCGATTAAAAAAATATTTTTTAGAAGTCCAGGAAAAGTTTAAAAGGTGATTTTGAAGCGGCACGAAGTTTGCCTGGACGGCTAATAATTAAAACAAATCTTTTTATTTCTTGGATGTCTAAAATCACGTTCTGAATCAATGCTAACAGTTTGTGCGCCATTATCCCTATATCGTCTTTTGTGATAAATTTAAGCTCTTAAGGACAAAACCAGATCAAGAGAAACTAGTTGGCAACCAGTTAATGTTTATAAACATTATGTAACAAAGTATGTTTGTATTCAAATCATGTCTAAATTGGTTTTCGCTACACTTACCTAATATTCTCGTTTCTTCTTTTCTATTGATTGTGAATGTTATTGGTGTACTAGGTCTTCTGTGTTATATAAAAAATGTTTTGAGAGCCATTTTGCTTTAGAATTTTTTATGCATGGTACCTATGTTTTTTTTTCTGATCTTATGTTTTTCTTTTTCTGTACTTTTTTTCTGATCTTATTTATTTTATTTATTCGGGTTTCCAATAAATCTACATTCTTAAACCAATTTACAGAATACTCAAGCTATTAAGGGCGGCTTTCACCAAAAGTTAAACATGTTTTAAATTTTATTTAATGTCAAAATTCAATAGAATTTTGACATTAAATAAAATTTTAAACATGTTTAACTTTTTGTGAAAGTCGCCCTAAGTCTTTAAATTCACTGGATTTAAATAATTTCTGCGATATTTACAGAATAGCATATCGCGTTTTTTTTTTGTTTTGACAGAACATTTATGTTTTTTCTCCTCTGACAAAAAGACTGTACCTTTTTGTCAATAAGTTTTCTCATCATTTTGTCCTGTTCACAGTTCACCTAGTGTTAACACAGGTCATGTCATCAACATTGTGTTTTTGTCAAAGTTTCTCTTGCTCAAACGCTCCCACGTATTGAGATGTCTTCTAAAAACAAGTACCTCTAACCTCTTGATATATTCTGTGTTAATTTGTTACTTTTTAGGACTTAGCTTTAATTGCTTACACGTTTGTTGGGTTTCTAATTCTTTAGCCTTTTTGTAGTAGCAGTAGCAGTTTTTACCAATCAGGGAAATTCGATTGAAGATGTCATTCGTGATCGTAATAAAGTCAAGGTTTATTGGGTATATAGACGAGTTGACTACTCAAGTAGCAGACTTACAGAGTAACAGGCTGTGATGGGTTAATGCTAAAACGGTGATGGAAGTAGCTTGCAGTATATGTTAGCTATATATATTGCATTTGCATATATTTTGCATTACAAATCTACGTTTAACACTAGCCATACACTATCAAGTTGGCCGTTAATTTTACAGCGTGTAGTGAAGTTAACGGTCTATAAAAAAACTAAATAGGCTTATAGATGCGCACTTCCAGAAAATGTTAGCGTCTTTAGAGCCACTTTATAAACTGGGGACAATTGGATCGTGATATTGCTAAAATTAGCACGTACATTTAGTTAAGAAACTGGAGCCCTATCTAAAGATATAGTTAGAGCAACGCTTGTTAAAGCCTTCTTGCAAGAATCACGCTGATGCTTAGGTGTTTGTTCAATGAAATAGTTTCAGAGCCAAATTGGGAAAACAAAAATGTTAGCCTTAGAGCTCGCTTTAAATATGTGAGCAATTCTGATCTTTAAAGTAATACATTATTGCTACACTTTGTTCTAAGTGGAGATGGCGAAGTTAATATAATTGATTTGCACTTTAAAAGCCCACTCCACTGGACTAAAACGCAAGTATCTACACGCAATAATAACATCGATGGGTCAGCATTATATTTAATTCAAAACTCGTGCAATGATAATATAAAATTGAATTAAGACCTAGTTCAGACACGGCGGGAACAGCGCGATTCCCGCGCGGGAATCGCGCGGTTATGTCTGAACGATTACATAAGCCTCTGTTCAGCCACGGCGGGAACCGCGCGATTTCAGAATCGCATGGAAATCGCGTGAGTCTTATTTGTATGAGTTATTAAGTAATCGTTCGATTCGTTCATGCGATTTCCATGCGATTCTGAAATCGCGCGGTTCCCGCCGTGTCTGAACTAGGTCATAAAAACATATTAATTTTGCTAGTTAAATTGGCAACCAATATAGGCCGGTGTTTCGTACCTACTGAGAGAACTAACCTAACTGAGAGATTGCCGTCTATTTTAAATGTCCAGTCATTGTTATACCAGACCATACCACATTTGACAACCACACAGATTTGAGTAGACCTGTACGGTCAGTGCAAGCATTTGTTTTCGTATAGCTCGACTAAACATTTTTATTTACTATTGCTCACTTATGATTTATTTTGACAACAAAATAAACAATTAACGTAATTCTATAAATATGACTCATAAGCTTATACCCTAAATAAAATATAAAAGAAAAGGAAATTATTAAAAAAGTAGATCGTAAGGAAGAAAATTAATAAAACTGAGACAAAAACAGACAGAGACAGGACTGAGTCAACACTTAAGGAGCATGCAGAAAACTACATAAATAACAAATTAACAACAGATAGTACTACTACTGAGACAACAAAGGGAGAGACAGGACCGAGACATCACTCAAGAAGCATGCAGAAAACTACACAAATATCAAACAAACAACAGATACAAAGCTAGATAAGATAAGATCAACCGTAAGAGCGCAGCCATTGTGCAGTAACCTGCTTCTGATTATCACGAATAAGATAAAAAGCACAAATTATTAGCTGCACCACATTCGACGGTGAACGACCCAGATCCCACGAGAATAATGTCAAATATTACTGTTTGTTTAACTGCCGTTTAATGTGGTTTTGATGAAGGTTTGTGAATATTAGAGGGATAATCATCAATGGAGATGTCTCAGCTCAATCTATTGCTATATTTTCGGCAAGGGCACCGTGATTCCCGGGTCGACGGCGCGTTGTGTCCCACGCGTGCCACTTAGAGCGTCAGCATAATGACGGGGCCCCCTCTCAGAGGGCCAAAGCCTGCCGGGGTCGCGGAATTATTTTATTGAATCGCGGGATTTTTTTTCTATTGAAGGACACCGTGGATTTTAGTCAGTAGAAGTCTGGCAATCATCAAATGAGTCCACCGACCCCGGGCAGGGTGAGAAGACCTATTTGATGATTTTAACAGGAAAAAAAAGGGGGGGCACCGTGATAAGACAATTGACTTTCATGCTACAAATAGCCGTTACGATTCCCGCATGGATCAAGCATTTCTATTTCCTACAGCAGAGATGCCCATACTTCTTGCTGTGAAAATCGACTTGAGGAAAAGTTAAGGATATAAGATCGACAGCTTTATTTTTATGTAATTTTAATTACACAGTTTCTGCAGCTTTTCAGCAGTTTAACAGTTTCTTACTCTTGTAAAGTTTAAACACATTTGTAGATCAGAATGCTCAGTAGGTAATTTATAATTCATAAAATCTTATAGTTACTGACTTGCTTAACCTCTAAGATCGATCTTGGAACCTGTCGCGATCGACCGTTTGGGCAACACTGGCCTACAGGCTTTTAAACCAAGAGGGAAGAGGTACTTCTAGGCAAGCGTCCTACTTCACTGTTGACCACATCTTCGCTGACCATCAGGCCAGATAGTGGTCTACCAAAATTTGTCTAAAAAAAGGGATACATTGAGAATGTTCTTGCGTTGTATAATAAAATAATCTAGTTAGGGTACTTTTGCAACTGTTTCTTCTGGCTATGTTCGCAAAAAGTAGGTTGTTTGTTCCTAGAACTAAATTCAGTCCGTTATTAAATCCCATCATTTAAAAAATCCTATGCAAATTTCTGACACCAAAGAACGTGGATACACGATCACTATCAAGATCTACATTTCGCAAGGACATGAGATCCCATCGATATACTTCCGTGTCCTATCTGAGAACGAGGTCAGCTGCAATTGCGTTTGCGCACAAATGGATCTATAGGACGACTAGAGTTAAAAACACTTAATAAAAACAGTAACTATAGTAATTTAGGGTTATTGATATAAAGAACTGTTACTGGGCAGCTGGTGAAATGATTTTATTTACAAAAAAAGGTAGGCCATTTACAGATAGAAAAAAATTAAGAGATTTTTTCAATGCTTTTTAAAAGATGTACAAGCACGCATAGCGAGTATTATCCGAGCGATTTTTTACGCAAAATTCTGCAACGTGTAGAATTGTGTGCATTTGCACTTGCGAAATAAAAATCGCGTGACAGGAATAGATTTTCCAGAAAACTTTCTGGCAGAGTATTTAAAATCTGTAATCCCTTAGATCAAGCACGCATCGGGAGTTCTCAATTCGCGCGATTTTTCAGAAATCTGTGAAATATAGAGTTTTATGAAGCTGTACGTGTTTAAAAAAAAATCGCACGACATAAGCCCCAGAACGTGCATTAAATAAGCGCGGAAATAAAATTCGCTTTATGCGTGCTTAGAGTTTACATGATGCATAAATAAAATGGCCCGTTTTAAGCAAATCTGAACAGCTCCAGCATAAAAGTTCTAAGACAACTGTCAAGTAATTGTAAATTACAATTCAAAATTGAACAAACATTATTGTATAACATGACCCAATACACTTCCGAGTCCTGGCTGTGAACTGGGACAGTTGCGCCAGCGCATGCTGGCACCCCCCCTGCCCCCTCGCTGTAGCCCCGCGCCTGACCTACAAGCCTACACGAAGGTAGATTGGAATTGTTTTAGTTTGGATTGTGTCTTAATAGATGGATATTTGTAAGTTCTAGAACTTTAAGGCCCGTATTACAGACGACAGTCAATACTCAAGCATAACTTAAAACTAGATTCAAGGCTTTTGATTGGTTGAAACCGCTCAGGCTCAAAATGTCTACCGGTTGCAAAACGTCCATTTCCCAAAATGTCCATTTCCCTACGACAGCGCCTAACTGCCACAACTTAAAAACTAGTTTTAAGTAACACTTGAGTTTTGATGTGCCTTCTGTAATGCGGGCCTTAGTGTTTGCTGGTATTTGAGTTTTATTGAGAATTCGATACTTCCCATAAAATGATGATTCTCAAGCATTTTATGGGAAGTATCCCCGTGAGCACCTATTTCTAGAGCACCAAAGGTATTCCCATCAATATTTTATCTTAGTCGTCAATGGGGAACAAGAATTCAATTCTTATCGAATCATTGGCATTGGTACAAATTCAATGTTTAGAGAAGAGTTTATAGAATTCTCTATTTTAAATTCAAATATTATTTTTAGTGGTACAAAGAAAGATTTAATAATAAATGATATTGATAGCCGTTGAGTTAAAAGAGATTGTGACGTTCAAAAATGTTAAATAAGAAAGACCCTATAGATCGTTTATCCCATTTATTATTTCTGCCCAAGGATGGACCGTATAAAAAACAAGAATATAGCTATTTTATGTTTTGTCCTCATGTCCTGTAATAGGTAACTATAATAATCTAAATAAGCTGTCAGTTTCATACTCTCTAGTGTTCGTGAATAATGTTGGCATAATTCGCGAAGTAAAGCCAAAATTGTAATTATGACATATATTCCTTGTAACACCAAACTCCCATGACTGACTTGCAATAAATCAATTTTATGAATCATACAACTGGTAAGTGATAGCCATTAATATGATAATGTCATGTTCTGTTGCAATGGCCGCCTGTTTAGAGGCATTGCCCACGCGCAGGCGGACCTAATCTAGATAACGTATAGGTTAATAGAAATAATAGAAGATTAATTATATATTGTTGAGGCGTGACTGTTAATAGATTAATAGAACTGTTGTGACCTTGAAAATATTTCGTATTTCATAACGAAGTTTGAAAAATGGAATGGAGACTATTATAGACATAGCCTTAGTCAAGTCAAATTCTTGAACAATGAATTATGATAACTGATTGTTAAAGATATATGTAGAGAGAGGTAAATAGAACGATATCCAATATCAATACTAAATTTTTAATCTTAATCCTAACTATAATATTATAAATGCGAAAGTAAGTTTGGTTGTTGCCTTTAAAAGCGCAAACTGCTGAAACAATATTCTTGTGATTTTGCAAATGCGTTGTCAGTTGAACAAAAACTGTCATTTTTTAGAAAAAAAAACCCTGTTTCCGAAAAAGAGAATTATAACGTTCGTAAAATGCTAGCAATTCAAAATGAAATAAATCTTCTGAAGCACTTAGTAATATCCCAGACAAACTGATTCAAAATAAAAAAAAATATTTCCGAGATGTAAAACTTTCAAGACTTTTATGACAATAGGAACTTGAAAAAAATAGCTATACTACACTTGACCTTGTCAAAAAGTTATGATAGATATGAAAATTCAAATAAATCATAAATATCACAGTGATTCTTAAACCAGGTTAATAACTCATGCCCGCCGGGGCCCCGGAACTGTCTCAGGTAACCGTGACCCTGGTACGTAAAGAGCTATTGAAGTTACACCGTGGATTTTAGTCATTACGATGCTGACAGTCCCTTCCAACCCGTTCTGGGGGGATTCATTTGATGATTGAAATAAAAAGGATAAAATAGTAGATATTAACTCGTCGAGCCCTTTTTTTCAATAATTTTAAGTTTGCCGCTTTGATTTATCTATGATATTTAGAAATATATAAGTATGTTTATCAGTTGTCTAGTACCCATAACACAAGCTCTGCTTAGCTTGGGACTAGATGGCATTGTGTGATAGTTGTGGAACATTATTATTATTATTTGAAATGAAAAATGTAAAAAATACGTGTTTCACGTTGCCAAGTAATAAATATCGCGCCTATATATCTAAGCACACATCAGCTGGTCGTCGCGGCCACTTCCCGCGATGGTTTCACTTTCCGTACCATCCACTTTCGTTGTTTTCTCCATTGCTTTACTTATTAGGTAATTCTTTTTAACTATGCGAGAATTTTAATAAACAACTGCGTGTTTATTTTAAGAATTATGTATTTAGTTTAGATGAGTATCGGAATGGAAAAAGTGTATGATTTCAGTTTTCGTAAATTTAAATATAGTTTCGCATTTTTTTTAATTAGGCGTACGAAATTGCTTTGAAGTGTGTCAAGATTTTTTCAGTATATTGCAGGGTGTAAAAGACATCAACGCGTTAACTTTATGCGATATTTATTCAATTACAGTAAAGTTGAAAATACAGTTATTAATTTATGTAATTATACATGCTGAAATAAATTAATTAAAAATACTATAAAATAAATGTATAATTTTATTTATTAAATATCAACACATTAATTTATTGCCATTGTTAAAAACAATTAGTTGAATTGCTTAATATATTAAACATTCAAATTGTAAATTTTAAATGCAATTTGCAAAATTTTACGTTGCAATTCGATGATTTATTGTACTGATGCAATTTATTTGCATATCAATCAAAATGTTAGAAAACTTTTTTATTCTATTGAGAACGTCAACCCTACAAATGCGAAAGTGGTCTGTGAATATCACTAGACCTATAAAATATAGAGAATAAGGTCATCGACCCGGAAAACTAGTTGTCCTTTCCGAGTGCGACTGAGTAGACCTAGGCATTAATCTTGTTGCCTAACATTTCTAGAATATATCACATTTGTTTAACTTTCATTTTATTTCAAGTCCTTGAATACAAAATAAGTTCAGAGTTGAAATGTTCTCAAAGTGTTCAATGGTTAAAGTTCAAGCGTAATTTAATTAGTAACCAAAGCCGATAACTTGCGCAAATCAAATAAGATGCCCACACTTTTAAGCTTAAAAATCTCAGCAATCATTATATAAAAAGTAACAGTTCATTTCGCTCTTAAAATAATTCCACTCAATTTAAATAAATAACACAGCAACTCGTCTTATTTAAATAAAAAAATATTCAACAACATGTTATGCTTTTTTTACAACAACTAATACAACCGCAAAAATATAAACGTGAACTAAATGAACTATGCACAAGTAACAGATACAGGCAACTCTTACAATTCACCAAATATCAAACTGCAACATCAATTATTCACATGCAAAACAATGGACGCAGAAATGTGGCTTAGAACCACCTCACGGCAGACATTCTCGTTTGTTCCACTAAAGAAAAAAATCACTGCATCACTCGAGCGCGAATCCGTAATCCAGAGGGTGCGTTCTAAAACCACAAATCTGCACTTAATTTTTGACACTTACGTAAAATTTGGCCGCCATTTTGGGGTTAAACTGTCACTTTAATGTCACTCGCGAGGCATGCACATGCGCGAAGGGTACGCGCGCCGAATGGCCGGCGATCGTTCGCGCTCACTATATAACCTCCCCCCCAAACTATTATTATATTAATTACATTCAATGTTTTCACTGCACGGTGTCGAACGGATCGATCTGGATCATTTGCTTCCTACTACGATAATCCCGAAATACGGACATTTCCGACACACACAAATTATGTTTTGATTTATAAGTCACATTATTAGTTTGATTATAACCTTTAATAACGCAAGAATGGATGTCGATTACAATTTGTATTCAATGTATTCGTTATTTTTATTAGCTGTCATTGGCGTGTATTTGTTGTTTAATAGTTTATCAAGTTAATGTATCTTTTTCTACTATCTGATCTACTTCCGTTAAAAAAATATTAATAATTTCAAATTTGCTGACCAAAAGCTTGAAAGCTGCTTTGCCATGTTATCAGATTTTTAACAATTTTTCGTTATTTACAAGGGCACCATAGGGGCACATGAACACATGAGAGAAAAATAGGTTAAAATGAGCTTTCCTAGATGCTCTTTTGTTTATTATGATAACAAAAAGCAATAAAAAACTAAATACTTTCGAAGACAGTGTAGTGATAAATAGTTTATTTTAGACCAAAAAATAATAAAACACAAACAGTATCTTCTTCCATATCTTTTTCACATAAAATGATTTTAGACACCTAATTAATTCCCTAACTGTGAAAAAGGGAAGGAATGATACTCATTTTTCAAGTGTTAGCAAATATTTATACATTTCTAGGAGATTAGAATAATAATAAATAATCTTAATACCTAAACTTAACATTATAAAACACTTTCAAAGTTTAAATCCTAACCAATAACCTTCAATTGACATTAAACTTATCTAACTAAGATTATTAATATGATCGTAATTTTCTACACGTGGTATATATTTAGATTCATTGACCATGTTGCATCAAGACCTAGCCTTGGTCTAGATTTGGACCTAACTTGGTGCCTAGTTCCGCAAAATGTTTTGAAAGACTGGAATGATTTTGATGAGAATTGAGATCGTATTATCTGTACAATCAGATACTTTAAAAAGAGGGCTTTATATGTATTACAAAGAGAGAAGAATAAAAAAAATTAAATCAATATTTGGTAGGATGTGTGATTTATTCCCGTTGAACCCCACTTTCGGATCCCATTTTTTAGGTATTCCCGATGGATCCCATTTTTAATTCCCGTTGAATCCCATGTTATGACAACATGACACGTTAAGTACATTTCAAAAGAAAAGTGTTACCTTTATTTTAAAGATTTATTCTCTGCTACTAATTTAGGAATTTTACAAAAAAAGTTCTAAAACAAAAGTAAATTTTGTCGCGTATTCAGATTTTTAAAGCATCCAACGGGAATAGTTTTTGGGATTCAACGGGAATACATTTCATTTTTTTGGGGGATCCAACGGGAAAAATATTCAAGTGGGATTCAACGGGAATAATTTGGATGCGAGAGCAGTTGTGAAGAGAGAATTTGTGAATAAGAAATACATAATATGACCTTCGCAACCGGGCAAGTCGGATCCAATAACTTTTTGTTCAACCCCGGGAACTAATAACATAGGTGATTCATAAAGCAATAAACTGTGAGCCGTATTTTCTCCAGTTATAAGATTATCAAGGAAACCATAATATAATCATACTTTTAACTAATTAAAAACAAGCTCATCTCATAAATATCTTTACGTGTCGAATTCGTCCCGCTGCGCAGGCGCTCGCGTGTCCGAAGCGGCATTACCACCTAATTTACAAAATTACGCTACATACGCTATTACCGACGAAAAAATAACTAATTAAACAACGTTATATAACGTGTTACATTACACTTTACTATGTAGGTTCCTTGCTTGCTTGCACATTTTAGGTTCGCTCATGAGCCTATTAAATTTTGATTTATTTTTAGACCTACTTTTGTAATGATAAATGGACTAGTTTTTATGTCTAGAGCTTGATTAATTAAGTTAGTTGTCAACTTGATTACATTGTTGAACATAAATTACAAAAACAAAGTATGTTTTTGGTCTGGTTATTATTTTCCTGACCTAGAAGAAATACTGATGAATCAAAGCCAATTATAAGTCGACAACCCACACTTTGTTGCCACTTGTTTTATCGTAGAACAGTAGAATAAAGAAGTAGGAATTAATACTCCCATTAGTTCTACAATTTTGTGATGCCTAATTTCGTATGACTTTTGAGTTAATAAGACCCCATTAGTTTTGCCAAAGAACTGTAAAGAAGTGTCAACAAGTGAGAACAAGCCATTTAAAACCGCAATCAGTTGAAATACTTATCTTCCTTGGCCAGTATCAATATGGTGTGTGTACTTGTGGTATGTGACAATTAAATGTATTTTCTTTGTCTGTTATTAATCATTATTTAGCTGTGAGCAATTGATAACGCGTTGTAGGTCGTGGGAGCGAATCCAGCCAGGCGCATTACTTTGTGTTATTTATTTCATCACCACTGTTCACAAAACGGTGAAGGAAAACATCGTGAGGAAACCGGCATGTACTTCGAAGACATGTGACATCCACCAATCCGCACTGGGCCCGTGTGGTGGATTATGGCCAACTCCCTCTCACAGAGTGGAGGCCTATATCCCAGCACTGGGAACATCCATAGGCTGATGATGAATCATTATTTATCTGAGACCCAGTTGGAACGGAATCATAAGGGAAAATACGAAGTCCTCGCGGACAAATAAACAAGCGGAGTGCTTGTCCTAAATATAATTCGACCTGCATAAAAAAGTTTGATTACAACTCGGTACTTATGTTCTGATTATTTATTCTATAAGGTCATGTGTGCTATTCATCATACTTTGAACTAGTTTCTTTAACGATTATTGTACTAATTAAAAAATACGTATAACAGTTTCATTAATTGCTAAATAATACTGGTTGAAAATGGGTACCCTAAAAATAAGGAAGTGTTTATTATTATACAATAAATAATATTTTATCGACATAAGTTATTTATAAGTCAGGTTCTAATTTTAAATTAATTTAGGTCTTTATTTTTAATTTAAATATTATATCCTGAATGTGATTGATAAATGATCTAAATAAATTATTATTATCTTGATTTAAAACAGTGTCTTTAACGTTTACAGCTCATTCTACTCAATTTGGAATAACCTACTTATAATATAAAGTTCTTGTAAATAGTTTAATGAATGTAAACTTAGTGGTAACCGACCCCAATTATGTTTGATTATTGATTCGAGTCCAGCCGGGTGCATTACTTTCTGTTACGAGTATTTATATCACCAACACTACTCTCAAAACGGAAAGTAACATCGAGAGGAAACCGGCATGTTCTAGAACCAAAAATTAAAAAGATTTAACAATGACCTACCTAACCTACCTGCTGATTATGCAAAAAAAGTAATTGAATTAATTCAAATTCAGAAGTGAAATATTACTATAATAGGCCTATTGCGAATTCTTCGAATGACCTTTACAAATTCTAATTGTAATTCTCACCAACAAAATGGTTAATAAAAAAAGAAACCAATGCTCTTTGACTGTGCTACATTTATTTCTAATTATTTAAATAATGTTGTATATTTTCAAGAATGTTTTTCTTACACGAGCTCGTTTTAGCATTGGGGCACGATCGACTACAGCGCAGCGTGTCGCGGGTTCGATCCTCGCGCGGAACAAAAATATTTGTGTAATATTGTACAAAGTAGCAGAAAAAAAATGGTGTTTGGTGTTTGTATGTGTGAGTTTGTTTGTAAACGCACTCAAAACATGGGAAAATTCCTAGCGTAGGACAAACCGGGGTCGCGGGATTATTTCCTTACCGTGACCCCGGAACAGAAAGGGCTATTGAAGGACACCGTGGATTTTAGTCAGTAGAAGTCTGACAGTCCCTCCCGCCCTGCCCGGGGTGGGAGGACTCATTTGATGATTTTACCACGCTAAAAAAAAAAAAATGTGTAGGACAAAGTATATAACAATGCCAACCATCAAGTCATCTCGGCACCTTTAAAGTCCTGAATCTAAAATAATCCTTACTTTTATTATAAATCCGAAAACTTACATTATTTGTATGTTTGTTTCACAGTAACTTCAAAGTAGCTAAACGAATTTTAGTGAAATATTACAGAAAGATAGATTATATTCTAGAGCAACACATAGACTACTTTTTATCCCGGAATTAAATAATTATGTATTTTTACAATTAAACAGCAATTTATAAATAGTATAATTTATTTGTGACTTTTACACTTGTGGCTAACAATCCATATCTCAATTAGTAAAAGATACCATTGGCGAGTTGACCACAACTATTGCGCCAGCTACCGACGCTTGTGGTCAGCAGGCATGTCCGCGTAGAGATAACCGAATCATTTGGATAGTATACGGATACAGATTAACTTAACTGTTTGTCATGGTAATTATTAGAAATTCTGATTACCGGAATCTGCAGTAGCCTACAGTATTCACGATTTTTTCGAGAGCATAGCCCTCTCCATAGCTCGTTGGACTGAGCAAAAATATATCTCTTAGTAGTCTGTGGTTATACTGAGCTTACTAATGAGGCCTATAGTAGAAGACCACGTTTCTCCACACAGTATTGCATTGTTGTATTTTAAGAATAACACATAGCATTCTACAATAATATCTACTGCCACAGTTCACTTGATCGGAATCGAACCTGTTGTACTTTACGTAAGCGGGAAACGAGTTGGCTGGCAATTATTACTAGTTATTATGCAGATTATAAATTCCAGGAAATTCTTGTGAAATATAGATCAGAGTTAAAGTGATAGATTGTAACTTTGTTGCTAGCTTTCTGCCCGTTAGCGGAGTTGTGAATGGCGTGAAAATTACTAGTATCATATTAATTTCATAATAAGCTTCTTATTAATTATCTAGTAGTGTAATATTTCGCCTGTATTTTCCAGATGTGTTAAACAATGTTTCAAATAAAATAATCTTGCCCAATATGTCGTGGTTGAATTTAGAAACAAACACAAGTATAGCCGGACCTAGAACAACAAACGGTAATCCAAATATTGAACTCATGACAGCAGCTTGACAATCCAATCAGCCACTGTGCCAACCGTGCCGTGTTGTCCTG